>VMRN01000014.1:1443124-1462960 GCA_010277015.1 Poeciliopsis turrubarensis
CATGTGCCACTTAACTTGTTTTCTTGAAATGCGAACTTACTTCCTTGTTGGCTACATTTCAAAATAAAGGTGTACGTAGTCTGTTATAAATCCGTTGGAGAATGAACATTCTTCATTCTCCAAGCAAATTTTGAAAGAAAAATAACACACTAATATGTATATATATAAAAAAAAAACTTGGAAAAACAGACCGTCTGTGGAAGGCAAATCCTTCACGAAAACTTGCACATTATTTCACTACGGAAAAGCTGCAATCTCGCGATAGAACACGAGAACGCAAACCGCTAGCAACCGCGCTAGCCAGTTTCGTTTTTTCGTGTTTGAAAATTTGTACCGTACTGCAGTGGCTACAATGTCCGGAGGAACAAACCTCGGCTTTCCGGGGACAAGCCAAGCGTTGGCACATCGTAAAAAAGACAGTAGTCCCTCTGCTCGGTTCTGGGAGAGTCCGGACACTTTAACCCAGCTGGAGGTGGTGCGACAGTGGATCGGGAAGCACTACAAAAAGGTAGCTAAGCTAGGTGGAACCGCTAGCCGCCCCCTGCTAGTAGTAACCCCGTAGCCACACTGTAAACAAATCTTTTCTGCTGAATAACTTTACGTGTGGGTGCTCGGTTTTTCTTTTTAAAATTACAGAGCTGCATCGCTTTGACGTTTAGCAAGAAAATAGAAAGAAATAGCGACCAGATATGTAACTAAGTGTAGGATTATGTTCGTTGTTTAATTTCTTCCGATAAATTGGGAATATTGCTTGTAAAGTGTAAGAAATTAACTTTTTTGTCCTATTTAACAGAACCAGTAATTGAACAATGCTTTCTTCTTCTCTAATAATATGTGTTTTTGTGTGTTAGTATGTGCTGGTGGATGCTCCATCCTGTCAGGTCCTGGCTGCAGTCACCTTGCAGCTTCTCCAGTTCCAGGAGGACGCCTTTGGCAGACAAGCTCCCAACCCTGCTCTTACAAAGCTTCCAGTGAGTATCCCAGTACTGTTTCGTCTGACTGCTGTCTAACGAACCTCCCACACTAATGGTGCTTTTGCTGCCTTTCTTGCTACCTAAAAATTTATGCTGGAATTGTTAGTTGCTATGTAAATATCAACAAATTGATGTAGAAGTAATAAGCACCTACAGGCAATAAGATGAGATGTTCAAGCACGCTGATGTATCCTTTGTACATTAATGACAATTATTTTCTGATGTCTTTTTTTTTTTTAATTCCTACTTTCATTTATTTACGTTCTGGTTCAACCAAAATAAGCCAACTGTTATAAAGCAGGATTAATAGACAGCCTGTGCAAACTAAAATAACTAAGTGACCCCCTGTTGTTAGATTTTCTATATTAGAACCACATAGCTATATTGCCACCGCATTAGTCTGTTAACAGAATGTGGGAAATTTCTTCAAATTGTTGGTTGTCAAAGCTGGTACTAATTGGCACACAGTCAGTACTAAATGTCATGTTGCAGATGGCTCCGTTTTGTATCCAAAGTTTTGAACAGGCACTGAATGACAAACTGATCAGCGCTTGTTTCTTTGATGGTCAGAAGGAAATCTTTGCCATTCCCATTAGAAATTTTTGTTTCTTATGGAAACTTCTGTTAATATTTTTCAACATAAAACTTAAAGTTTTCATCATCAGAGTAAATGATGAACATTTGTTGAAACTGTGTAGCTAATTTGATCCATTCTTCAGGCACATTGCTTCCTGGACTTGCAACCAGGCGGTGGACTCTGCCACATCCTAGGCACTGCTTACAAATTCAAGGTTGAGCAGGGCTGGTGGGTAACAAGCGTCCTGCACTTTTGCTCCTTGATGTCCATCTCTTTGCCAGACAAAGATGTTTTATGTTATTCCTTGCTTATCTTCACATAGGAGAAGGTTTGACCTGCAGAATCCGTCCAGAACTGAGAGAAACGTCGAGATGTTTGGCGTGATTGAAAAAGCTTTAATCCAGGTATCAAATCTGCAGATGTGTAAGAAAACTCACAGACATTTATACAAATGATTTTATATTAAACTGTTGTGAACATTTTTGTGTCATCAGAACAACTGTGTCTCCATCCCTGTGGTATTTATTGACCCTACTGTTGACCTGGATTTGTCCAGCAGACTCACTGGCATCATCATCAAACACAAGGTAAAATGATCCAAATTGTAAAGTAAAGGAGGAAATATTTTCTTACATGTTTCTTGTGAGGATAGATCAGTACTGTTTAGCTCTGATATGAGTGACTTTGCTCTCCATAGGGTGCAATTACTGAGGACAGTATAATGGCCACTCATCACGTATACGGCTCACTTGCTTCTACAGAGGAGGGTCAGTAAATCTTCATATATCTGTGCTTTGTAACATATGACTATTTTCTAAACTTTTTTTAATCAATTTTCCGCTCACATTTATTCTCAGATGAGTGGATGCGTCCTGTTATGCGAAAGGATAAACACGTCTTGGTCCACTGGGGCATGCACCCTGACAGGTAATGGAAGAGAATACATCTCTAAGCATAAATGACTTCATGAGGCATTATTTGTAAAATGTGCGCAAACAAAAAGGTTACGCACAGCAGGTTTTGTGGACCCACTGCCATATTCACTTGATTCCTAAAGAATGTAACTCTCTTTAACAGTTATGACAGCTGGCTGTCCTCAAGTGATGTGGAAGGAGACGTCGAAGACGTGCCGCACATAGAGAGGCCATGGAGGGTTAGTTGGACACTATACACAGAAATGAAAAATGTTGACAAAGCTTTGTCACTATATGTGTTTAAAGATTAGTTTTGAGCTCTGCAGAATGTCAACCTTCACATTAAAATGTTAAAGTGGAAAAAGTGAAATATTAACTGCACAGCTGAAGAAGCTAAGGTTGTAGCAGGCAATCTCGCAACAAATCTATTGAGACCTCTTCCTGATGTCTGTAGCTGCTAACATGCTAACAGCTCAAATTCTAGGCAATAGAGAGGATATTTAATAGCAACATCTCCGAGATAGTGGCAGAGATGACATTGGAAAATGGGATTTATCCTAAATAACAAGCTAATAACTTGTGATCTACCTTTAATTTTATGCATTCTTCCGTTCATGAGAATTTTTAAAATGATGTGTCTGTGCTGCAGGTTCATGCTGGTTGGGTTCTGGACACAGAAGTGTTTAATGAGTGGATGAATGAGGAGGACTACTGTGTAAATGAGAGGAATCTGCCGCTCATCCTTCGACAGCGAATCCACCTACAAGAAGATCAGGTTCGTGTGAATTTGTTCGCATTTAATGTTGTGTTTAGTTAGATCCAAAACGTTGTGAAGACAACATAAAAAAACACTAAGTTGTGTTTTTTTAAAATCAATTATGGCAATTTTTTTTATGTTCTCAGTGTTTTATTTTGATTCCAATTCTTTTCATCCTATGAAATTGTTCATGCTTTTGTCAAATTAAGTTGCACTCCTGATTGACGTTTTCTGCATCTACCCTGTTGTTTTCCCCCAGGACTCCAAGTCCACTCCATCAAAAAAGAGAAGACGCTCACCCTCCCCTTCCACTGATGGCAGAAAAAAGGGAAAGAAAGGGTAATTGTCAACTGCATCTTTCAAACACGCATGTGTTTTTGGTTTGCAACCACAAACTAAGTTGTCATATTTAATATGTGTATGTGCGTGTGTGTGCTGACACAGGAGAAGGCGTGGCCAACAGGAAGAGGAGCCAGAAGAAGACCTGACCAAAGACATGGAGGACCCAACGCCTGTGCCAAATATGGAAGTCGTCACTCTACCCAAGAATGGTAAAACTCCTAAAACAGCATCCATATCTTGTACAAATATCAAAAATTGTGATTTTAGGTATTTAATCTAATTTTGTCTTCAATTTATTCTCAACTTGTGTAGTAAACCTAAAGAAAGATAGTGAGAATACGCCAGTGAAGGGAGGCATCATGGCTGACCTTGGTAAGGTTTCACGTGCTATACAGTAAATGTTCCTGAAAAAAACTGAAACATTGACTTACTATTATATGCATACATTTATTGTTCATTCTTGATTTTATTTCAGATGATCAGGAAGATGACTTTCCCGGAAGGGTAAATATTTTATTTTTTTTCTCTTTCACAGTGTTAATTGTATCTTGTGTGTGTGACACAAAACTTTAATGACAGATAAGAGGATGGAATATTCTTGAAAATTAAAACTAATATATTTATGTGAAATAATTTGTCTAGGAAGATGATGAGGGAAGAAGTGAGATCCCTCGCTTATCAGAGGGAGAGGACAATATCACTGAACAAACTCATCATATCATAATCCCAAGCTACACATCATGGTTCAATTATAACAGGTGAACAATACACCGACCTTTAACCGGTTAGCTTTTAATTACGTCATCATGATAAATTTATGGTTTCTAAAAATATCCATGTAAATGTTCTCCAGCATCCACTCGATAGAGAAACGTGCTCTTCCTGAATTCTTCAACGGAAAGAACAAATCGAAAACTCCTGAAATGTGAGTGGCTCTCACCCATCTTTGTACGATGCTACAATGACGGCGAAGTTTATTTTAGGTTTGATTGTCCCTTGTGCATTTTAGCTTCCTGGCGTATCGTAACTTCATGATCGACACGTACCGACTCAACCCCCAGGACTACCTCAGCTCAACGTCCTGCAGGCGCAACCTCACTGGAGACGTCTGTGCCCTTATAAGGTAGGGATTTGTACGAGCGTGAAGTCCTGCGGTGGTGTCTCTTGCTTCAAAAAGATGTTATTTGTGTCCAGGGTTCATGCCTTTTTAGAACAGTGGGGTTTGATCAACTACCAAGTGGATGCAGAGAGCCGCCCCCTCCCTATGGGACCTCCTCCAACCCCTCATTTCAACGTCCTGGCCGACACGCCATCAGGGCTAGCACCCCTGCAGCACAAACCCCTTCAGGTGGGCTCTGTTGCTCTTACGCAGGACTCGCATCTCCAGATTTTCTTTTGGAGATTTCATTGTGATGAATGTGGTTCTCGCAGGTGTCCGCCTCACAGCACATGTTGAATTTCCCAGAGAAGAGCAGAGAGAAACCTTTGGACTACCAGAACTTTGGTCTGCGCACCGACATCTATGCCAGGAAACACCCAAAGGTCCAGTTCAGGACACAAATTGTATAAAAAAGAACTTATAATGCAGACCAACAACAGAAGTTGGTGCTTAATTGTGAAATTCAAGGATAATAAAAAATAGATATTTTGACATTTTTTTTTAGAAATGAAATCTGAAATGTGTGTTTTTCCGTCAGTCTCTTCAGTCAATACTCAGTAGAAAAATAACTAACTATATATTATAAACCACTATAAATTTAAGTCTGAAAGTTTTTGCTACGTCTTTTTGTGTTTGTTTCTTTTTTATAGACTAAAGGAGCAAATGCAGGACGAGAATGGACAGAACAGGAGACATTGTTACTGTTGGAGGTGAGACTGAAAAGTTGTATTTCTTTATACTCCATTGTAGAGCCAGACTTTATAAATGGTTTAAATCTACATTTTAAATGTTTATCTTTTCTCCTTTTTCACCTTTTTTTTTTCCTGTTCAGTACATGTGTGACGCCAGAAATATGTTTTGTCTTTCAACCATGTCACCCGCCAGGCCTTAGAAGTGTACAGGGACGACTGGAACAAAGTATCAGAGCACGTGGGCTCCAGAACGCAGGATGAATGCATCCTGCACTTTCTACGCTTGCCCATCGAGGACCCTTACCTGGAGGACTCGTCGGCCTCTCTGGGGCCGCTGGCGTATCAGCCTGTGCCTTTTAGCCAATCGGAAAACCCCGTCATGAGCACCGTGGCCTTCCTGGCGTCGGTGGTAGATCCACGTGTGGCGTCAGCCGCAGCAAAGGCGGCGCTGGGTGAGAATCGATTGAGTCGATGTGAGGTGTGGAGCTTCGGGTAAGGTGTTTGGACTTGATTATTTTTTTCTTTTTTCAGAGGAGTTTTCCAGAGCACAGGAAGACTCGCTGTATAAAACCTCTGATCCATCCAACCAGCCAGAACAAACAGGTAAAAAAACAAATTACATATATATATAAGTTACTCCAGAATGTATGTCTGAATCCTGCGTGTGCTATTGATCAATTTCTTTGCTGAATAGATGCAACGGAAGTGGAAAGACTTGACTCCAGCTCTCATCAGGTAGAAAGAGGGAAATTAGTGAGAGCGTTCACCGGTGATGCCGAGTGTTTCTTCTTGCTTCAATTTGCACCATTGTTGCAGGTTCCTATGAGGCTGGACGGAGTCAAGATGGAGCCTGGTGTGCCAAAAGTGGACGGAGATCAAGTTAAAAGAGAACACAGCGAAAGTATTCTGACAGAGGAGGGTGATGGTATGTTTGTGTGTGTATAATGAGAACTTTTCTAAATACTCTTGAGTATCTGTGTAAGATTAACTGTGCAACTTATTTCTATTGTAGTCAGGGGGGAGGATGGTGAGAGCAGGGGAGAAGGGGACGATGGGAGGAGAGGGATGGAGCTGGACCTGGTGGAGGGAAGCGTTCCCACGGCGGCGGCAGCAGCTCTGTCGTCTGCTGCCTCAAAGGCCAAGGTGACACTCACTCTCCCCTCACATGAATATTTAATGAGGAAACAGTAGTTCTAGTCTCTACTGTGAACTACAGTCATTGAGACTGCATACACTCGCCTTGTATGAATCTAAAAAAATACATAGAGGAGCCACACACTGAAATCTGCCTCGTCTCTTTGTTCTCTCTATTATTTGTTGAAATCTATTATAAATTGTTGTTTGTCTCTTAAAGGTTGTGTTTTTCCCTCTTGACTTTGTTTCTTGTAGCACTTAGCAGCAGTAGAAGAGAGGAAGATCAAGTCTCTGGTGGCTTTACTGGTGGAGACGCAGATGAAGAAGCTGGAGATCAAACTGAGACATTTTGAAGAGCTGGAAACCATCATGGACAGAGAGAAGGAGGCTGTGAGTATATATGCGTCACTGTTGCCCAAATTTGAAACCCTAAGCCTCTTGCATATTTAACTTCTGTAAATTGAGATAAAGTTTGCATCTGGGACTTTATTAGTGTATAAAAGGTTCTTAAATTTGATTTGTTTTAATATCTTAATAATGTCTCCTAGATTCTATATTATCAACCTGTTTGTGGAGATATCTGCCATAAATGAATCTCAAACTCTGAGGAATTTTCATTCAAGTGAAGCACTCGGCAATTAAACTTTTATCCGTCTGTGTTTGTGCTGCAGCTGGAGCAGCAGCGCCAACAGCTGCTGACAGAGAGGCAGACTTTCCATACTGAGCAGCTGCAACAGGCAGAGATGAAGGTTCGCCAGCAGAGGGAGCAGCAGGGCCAGCCGGGTTACACAATGCAGCATTCAGGTCTGAACCAAACACACAACTGTCAGTTGAAAGACGACACTTTTTTACACTTATCCTCATGCTAACGTCCCAACTTCTCTTTACTACGTCTAAGTGTTCAGTATTGATACTTTGGTCTTACATTCTTCAGGCCAGTCTGTGGCCAACAGGATGGTACCTGGAGGAAACGGTCAGACGATGGCCCCTCGACACCCCGGAGCTCCAAATGGGATGTGTGAGTGTTTTCCGACGTTGCCGCGGGGTTTCACGTGCTGCTGTTCTTTTCGTTTACTCAAAGCTTTCAGAGTACTGACTGAAACTGTCTGATCTGTCTCAGACCCGTCGTCACAGCCGGAAGGGATAGCGTCTGCTCAGCCCACTCCTCCGTCATCCAGTCACAGCTGAACTGACCAGCAGAAAAGACGCACATAAAAGAAGTCTGCTTTAATAAAGAAGGATGACGAGATTAAGTGTTCAAGTCAATCGTTGGTAGTCATTTGTTTCTAGACTGAAAACTTTGTGAGCACATAAACCCAGCTGATGTGTGTTTGGTCATCAGTTGAGTTTGTCTTATATTTGTGAAATAATTGTTCTCTGGCATCAAGAGTTGAGAAACTCGACTCATTAAAGTTGCTTCTTTTTAATGAATCTGTGTGTGTGTGTGCATCTCTGTTCAGAAATCCATGATGATAGCCTAAACTTTAGCAACTCCATTAATTCTTTACAAACTGAAGTACTTGTGCTCGAAACATCATTTGCTAATTTAAAAATGTTTCGAAAAGCACACAAGAGCTTGCTTTTGTTTCCAGTCAGTAGCGCTAAAGCCTGTGATGATGACTACTTGATTTATATTCATTCTTAAGAAATGTTTCACTGCTGTTGAAGAAAACACAAGTAAAAAATGTAATGACTCAATAGGTTACTATTTCAGAAATTGTAAAATTTTGTGGGTACAGAAACTCAGGTTATGACACGTGTGGCGCTGCAACCCATCATTAAAAAATAGGAAAGTTTCTGCACAGACCCACAGCTCAGGTGGAGGGGAATTTGTGGACAGAAGTGTCTCTATAAATTAGACTTTTTTTTTATGGAGGAATGGACAGATGAGAACCATGAAAAGTTCTGGTTGCAGTTTGTAGGGTACAAAATCAACGTGGACAAACATGTTCTGGATAGATGAGGATATCTGCTACACAGTAGTGACACGATGTCCTGGTATGTGTGAGCCAATCATCGCCCTGCACAGGTGTTCGCAATCACTGGCTGCTCACCATCACTCTGACCCTGGTAACTGGAGGCATCATTGGCTGGAAGAGAGCTGTCTGAGACGGGGTTCCTCAGATCTGGGCCTGGAAGGTTCGACGCGCTTCGGTCAAAAAGCCTGATTGCACCCTCTGAATGTCGGCAAGCTCTCAAGGAACCTGTCTTTCAGTCTTCTGATTTGGAAAAAAAGATTTTTCAGCTTAGCCTGGCCAGAAAAGACATGGGAGGTTTCCACATCCCACACTGAACTTTAATTCTGACCAATATAGTTTCCTTACAAATGTTAACAAGAAATGAGCAGGACTTTCAATTATCCCTCAGCAAGAAGCACTGTTTCACTAAGGTAATGAAAGTATTTATTTTAATATGGTGTGCTTCCAGTGGCAGTGTAAAAATCTGTGGCTTTTTTTTGTTTGTTTTTAGCTAGTTTAATATTTTGTCAGGTACTTTGGTTAGATATTATTAAAATAATCTGACCTTCAGTAAGTCTTTTTACATGGAAGACCAGTAGCGCATTCCTGGTCTTGGTCAAAAACTATGAAGGTGGGTTTAAATTCAAAGTAGTTTTATATCGCTCTGAACCTTTTGAAATTGGAGTCATTTCAAAATAACTCCAATTTCACTTTAGAACCAGCTTCACTTTAGCAATCGGCATCATTCGCAGGAATGAACAAATCTGGTGCCAAAGTTTAACACGATGCCTTTTCACCGAACCGTTTTCTTATCTGACATTATCCAAATTGATTAGATTATCTGTATTACGAAGTCTCTGTTCAGAATGTAAAATATTTGGTTTTCTTTGTTTTCTGTGACTAGTTTTAGATAAATCCATCTGCTAAAAACCTTACTTTACTTTGCAGTCAATCTCCCAAAACCTTTTGAATAAAATAGTTTTGCGTGTAAAGTGACTTCTGTTTTGATGCTGAGCCAATGAAAGGCCAGTATTTTTGCACAAACAATTCTTCTGTTTCACAGGCAAAAATGGAGATTATGGAAGTAATAAGCGTTGCAGCTGATGTTGTGATGGCTTCCATTACAGTCGCTCAAGCCATAATTAATTCAGCGCCCAGCAGAGAGTGCAACATTGAGATCACAAATTTCTCGGAGCACTACGTTCTGAAGAATCCCGGGTAAGGAGTTTTCTGTTGCAACTCCTGGCATTGATCGTCTCGCTGCATAAGCTGATCGGTTGTTCTTGTCGACCAGGATGTTCCTGTGCAGAGGAGTTTGTGTTAAACCTCTGCCAACAAGAATTCTGCCATCTGGATCCGGAGGTGCGTTTTTTGCCAAGACGCCATTGACACGATTTGGATTTTCTGGCGTCGTCACCTATGACCTTCTCAACAGCTCCACTGGAAAAATCACTGAGCAAATGGCCTTGTTTTTCAAGGTTCCGTATGATCTGAACTTTAAGGCAAATGTATACGCGGTGGGAGTCTTTGATGTTTGCAAGGGATGTAACGTAAATCTCCATGAAGAAATGGCAAATAAAACAGACGTAACGTTTGTTAGAGGCAATGCCAAGGGCCCCTCCTTGACTCATAAAAGCAAAGATGTCACCATAAGTGCTACAATGTCAGAGAGCTATTCCTCTGTGATAAAGGTGAACTTAAGTGATGACTAACTTTTTTTTTTTTTTTTTAACAGTTATAGGTTCAGGTTAAACAGGTGAAACCCCAAACATTAAGTTGCTTATTTTTAACATTGGCGATACTTTGAAATAGGACAAAGATGAAGAGTTACGCATGCCAATATCTCTAACATTTTCATGAAATGGTTTTATTTTTTTAATTGAGTTCTGTAACTGAACCTGAGTTGTTTTTTTTTTTTTTTTTTGTAATTTTCTAACTTTCAACTTTATGACTTATCTGCCAAAATGTTTTTTTTTTTTTTTTTTCCAAAATGACTGACTTGTCCTTCCTACATAAAAATAAAGAAACATTTAAGTGCTGTGTTTTTGTTTGGTGAGTTGACCCTTTAGAAAAAGGTAAATGTCCTGATCTATCATCTGCCACAGTAATTTCCCTCCACAATTCTCAACATGAAAGAGAAGCCCTCTGGATCATTTATTTATTTATTTTGCTTTTTTTAATTCCTTAATTAAAAAAGAAAACAAAAAAGATGCTTCTTTTTGAAATGAAGACTCCTCAATCATGGCATGTTTTCTCTCTAAAGTAACTTCCAAAAGTGTCAAAACCTCTAGAACATTTTTACTTTTATTCTAATATTTAAACAGGAAAGTAAGGATTCTAATATTTTCAGTAAAAAAATGTGTAATATATTCAAATTTAACTCAGTGTCCCACCGAATAACAAGACAACTATCTTTAAGACAGCTCCATTTTGATTCTTAGAACAAAATGACTGCATTCACTCGCTGTGTTAAAATTAAAGCCAAACATTAGTGACTTGATATTTTTATGTTTCTACATGAATTTTTGGTTCCCACACACTATTTGATATTGTTGATTTAATGCAAAGGGACTCGGTGAAGCACAAGATATCAGGCTAAATTTGATTTGTTTGAAACAGAGCAACTTGTATAATAGGATATAACAGTTTTTTTTTTTTTTTTTTTTAATTTTGTGGTCCACACTCCTGACCAGTCTGTGGCGGTGAAGCTCGCCTGACGTTTCTTGCCAACCGCCAATAAATATCAAGAAGAAGAAGGAGTTCAACGTGCGCATTTAGTGCGCCATCTGGTGGTGACAGACTCCTCTTCAGCTGCTTCTGATTGCTGGCTGATTGCAATCAGCAAGAGGCTTTAAATCAGACCACCCTGCGGTCTTGTTTTTGTCTACCTCTGTTTGCCCCGATTGGGTGTTGCTTGGATGTCTTGAGCCTTTTCCAGCAATCAAAGGATAAATCGTGTTACATCACAGTCAGTCTGCAAGTAGGCCACAAGAATTGTACCGTTGGATGTGGTGGGGGGGGGGATTTGCCCTTGGTTATTTGTTGAAGCCATCAGGGGAACATTATAAACTGGTAGACACTATTGCAAGATTTACCTGCAGTATAAACACATTTTATTGCATCTGTGTGTTTTACTCAGTAACCAGCAGAACAGATTTCTCCATCCCTCTTTTGGTAGACACTAGAATATTTTGAGGTTTTAAAACATGGTGGTTTTGAAATGCCTCGCAGTTCAGATCCCACAGCATCTTCCTTATTTTTATGGTGTCATCAACTTGCCAAGTGGGTTGCATTTGTGTCTGCACAGGTAGTTTGAAGAGGACATGGCGTTTTTAGATGCAGTAAGTGTGGGAGCAGAAATCTTGCAAGGCACTGTGGAAGTCGGGGGAGCCATAAGAAGAATGTTACCAGTCCGCCAATGCAAGATTGTCGTCACGAACAACTCCAGTCGATACGTCCTTCACAATCCCAGGTAAACTTTCTACAATACTCGAGTGCTCTTTGTTTGATGGTGATCCTTATTCCTCTTGTTTTTACTCCGCTAGGACGTACACTCTTGGGGGAGCATACGCAGATCCTTTATCTCCTAGAATCAAACCATCCTCCTCTGGAGCTGCACTTGTGTCGAAGACCCTCTACACGGGGCGTGGATTCTCCGGTGTCTTCACCTACGATCTCCTTGATAGCTCCACTAGACAAACAAGCGAGCGCCTGGCCGTCTTCTTTAAGGTGCCGTATGACTTGAACATGAGAAAAAATGAGTACGCAGTGGGGCTTCTGGATGTTGCCAGAGAGTGTGACAAGAAGCTTTATAAACACATGGCCATGAATACAGATTCGACGGTCGTCAGAGGCCAAGCAAAAGGTCCCTCTCTGACTTTCATAGGCAAAGATATCACAATCAGGGCCACAATGTCAGAAAACCACGCGCCTGTGGTAAAGGTTGACTTGGATGATGACTAAAGAGCTTTGCTTTTTAACATTTCACATGTTAAAATTAGATTTTGTTTCTTTTAATCCTTGACCCGTGAACTAGTGGCAATAAAGACAACAGCAGGTGCAGAAAGTCTGTGGAACAAACCACCGGAGTTTGTCTTTCCTGACGAGGTGCAGAGTGTAGCAGCTTTTGAATCACTTTTAGGATGCTTGAATTACATACACCTGACACTAAAATGCTTCTGTAATTTAATTTTACATTGAAACAAGGTAAAATGATGGCACTGGAAACCTGGTGAAACATTTTGTTTGGTAATATTCGTTCTAAGCACTAGAGGTCACCGTTATTGAAATTATTCATTTTTAATTTGAAAATCAGTGTTGTACCCTTTGAGGATTTACTACCCATCTATCTTTGTTCCGATATCTACTTCTACTGCATCTTTTTTGTTTATACTTTTAAAAGCTGAAAGGATTTTAAAGACCTTTTTAGCTTTTGATACAAAAAAAAAGTCATTTTGTATCAAAAGATCAAACTTCCATTCTCTTACAACTTTGCAATTGGCTTTACTATTAATGAAGGACATTTTAGAGTGTTATGTTTGCAAGCTTACTCGACTGTTCAGTTCGCAAATTACTCCTGTCGATTCCACATCAAGGGGTCTGGAGGTCCTAGCATTGAGAATAGGGATGAACTCATCTGAAACTGTGTTTTTGTGGTTTTATAGGTTTCACTGCTGAAAATAAAGTCTGTAAAAGCTGCATGCAATCTGCTTTTATTTTTTTTTTTTTCTCCCTCCCCCATCTCTGCCTAAAACCATTCTATGCACAGAGCATATTTTCAACTAAATTGTTTTGCACATGAGCTACCTGCAGCAGTGTTCTGGTGTTTGGCTAGTTTTTGTTTAATTTATTTTATTTTTTTACTTTTGCAAAGGCGTCAGGAGTAAGATTTCTTTTACTTTGCATTTGTATTTACTTGGATGGGTTTATCTTTAGTTGGAACATTGTGGGGAGTAAGATGATATTTTTACAACTCACTCAAAGAGCAAAGGGGTAAGTAAGACTGAACCAGATTGGTGCGCTAAGCTTGGATTGTTCCTGAACTGCATGTGATATACAGCAGGGGTTAGTTTGAGAGCCAAAATAATTATTAATAATAATTAGAACAACGGATGTTGTGCATGGGTTCAAACCAACATGCCATGCAATCTATTCAAGCATTCAGCTCTGTAAATGTTGATTATGAATACTCAAAATGTAGGTTCAAATGTATTGACAATAACCTGTAAATTATCACACTGGTGTGATGTGATTTGGCCTTCCTGTGAGGTATAATAATAATACACTTTTGAAATATACGAAATTGTTCAAATGTTTTTCCAAAATTTTTTTTTTTTTGATCTAAAAGCAAAAAGAACAGATTCTACACACCACCTTCCTCGTTTGGGGAAAAAAAATGGGAAACGTCATTTTTATCCTCAAAGTAATACCCATATAGCATCTGATGTGAGTCAGGTTGCAAATCTCTTTGCAAGAAGAGATTTGCAAATGCAAAAATGCAACAGAAGCATACAGTAGCTGTAGGAAGGAACATAATAGGACGCAGCAGGAAAACGCCAGTGAAAACATATTTATAGATGTGACATCCAAAGCTCCCGGAGCCCATTCTCAGCAGGTCTCAGGCATGATCAGCGCTGTAGAGTTACAAAGCCATCTGTGTCCAAGAGATAAGCGTCATGAAAACCTGTATGAAGCTGGAGGTCACTGGGGGGGAAAAAAAAAAAAAAAAAAAAAAAACTTCTTATGCTTTTAAGGATTTCTCTGTGTACCAACAATTGAACCAGTAAAAAAGTGACCTAAAATAAAATACCAATGTGGGGATGACAGCTAAAAAAATGTAAGAAATGACTATTGACTATTATTTTTAGCAGCTCTAACCTTCAAAAATTTGTAAATCCTTGATACGTCACTAACATTAACACAATATGATATAAGCAATATATTGTGCAGCCCATTTCAATTTATTTAATCTGTTTTCAAATGATTAAAAATCTAACCTCAGCAAGCAAACAATTCACAATTTCTTGATGTGTTGCAAGGTATGTGTGAGCACAGTCTGGTTACGCAGAGAGAAGGTTTCAGCCGTTTGCACTGGAGGAATTTTGGACGTCCTGTGCACCTCTCACTGTTCAACATGGGAACAGGAAGCAACTCACGCGGCCCGAGCGCCACATGCACAGGGACAGACACACACATAAAGCTTGATGTCACCTAAGGTGTGTTTTTCTTCCCCTCTGGGTCCCATCCATCTGCTCATCCCTATGAAAGTAACCCTTCTTGTTCTTCATGTGTATGTCTGGTTATTATTTTTTTGCCCAGAAAAAAATACAATCAAATAACCAGATACAAATATTGGCTATATTGTAAAAAATGTGAAAAGTTAAACATTGAATCCGTATATCCACATGACATTCTGTGTGTGTATGCGTGTGTGTGTGCAGGGATGGTAGGTGGAAGCGGGAACAATTTTGTTCTGCTCTGTTTGGCAGTACATCAGTGTGATTTTTGTGTGTGTGTGTGTGTGTGTGTTTTGTCAGACTGCACCATTCTTCTGCTCCCCCTCTTCAACACTCACCCAGCTATTTTCATCCTCCAAAACTCTCCGTCTCCCAGGTTTTGTGACAGTCTCCCGCTCGCTCCCATCACAGGACTCGTCGTTGGAAAAAGAAAATGCTCTCTGGTTTGTTTAAATTACGGGAATATAAAGTAAAAAAATAAATAAATAAATTCTTAATGCGATCAAATATGAAATCGGACGAGGCGAAAGAGCAGGTACATCACATAAAAAGGTTTTAAAATGAATCCACAAAATCCTGTCATTTGTTTCAGTCCAAACAACCCAAATTGTTTGTCAGAAACCTCTATCTGAAGGCAAATTCTTTGTGTGTGGAAGGATGGGCTGATGGGACCAGCCTAAAACATGACAATATTAGTTCAGTTAAACAAGAGTGAGAAATGGTTTTAACCAGAGTTTAATAGAAGACAATGTTGTGGTATTTTTGTACACTTTCTACTCAGAACTC
Source organism: Poeciliopsis turrubarensis (assembly GCA_010277015.1). Taxonomy (NCBI): domain Eukaryota; kingdom Metazoa; phylum Chordata; class Actinopteri; order Cyprinodontiformes; family Poeciliidae; genus Poeciliopsis; species Poeciliopsis turrubarensis. Next base: position 1,458,654 of record VMRN01000014.1, read on the forward strand.
AGGAAGAATAATAACTGAAAAGGAGAGAAAAAATGATTTCCTATGAAAAAAAAAAAAAACTATTTCGTTTTTATGCTCAAGTACTTCCAGAACCTGAGACAGTCTAGTGGTCAGTCCAGAGTGAACCAATGACTCTTGTCCAATGATGTTTGGAGATAAGCACCTCCTGCAAGTCTCTCCATCAGTTCCCATTGCCTGTACATATGTCACCCTGTTGATCTCATCAGCGTTCAGCTCCTTGTGTTTCCGTGCGGCTTTGAAGACTGGGAGCACTCTTCGGTTTGTTCACCACATCCTGGTTATGCCATGGAATCTCAAGCCACCGTGTACACAAAGACGAAATGAGAGGATATGCTGAACCTACTCACTTTGAAGTACTTGCTGTCACAGGTAAGGGAGAAAACAAACCAATGATTTGCCACCGCCTATCTGCCTGTCCACCCACAATCCTCACATCGTCAGTCGAGCCACCAACCAACAACTAAAAAGAAACAAAACAAAACAACTCTCACTTCTTACTACTTCCTCCTTCAGCCATTTTGACGTTTCAAGCCGTCCTCTGCAGCCTGAGCACTGACAACAAGAAAATCACGCAAACAGTGAGATCATTCTTTTCATGATCATTTACCACTCGAGTGTCTGCAATTCTTCCTTCCTGCTTCCAAACAAGAATTGACCTCGTTTGTGTGTGAAAAGATCAAGACTCATCATTTCCGTCTCGTGGCAGTGAACCGTTTAAAACTGCCATCAGAGTCTCTAAGTTTCTCACATAATCGGTTCATAAACCTTTGCAAAACATGGCGCTCTCGTATGGCCGAGGCACACAACACTAAAAAAAAAAAACTGCTAAAACTACATCTGAATTAAAACAGTCATTGAGGGTCCTAATAATTGTGTCTATGAAATGCAATTACTTCTTAACATGAGATTTCTTGTCTTCTAAAAGGAATGTATTAAACTTAGAGCGTGCCTCTTCAAAAAAAAATAAAAATAAAAAAAAATGTAGTGTGAGATTATCCAGAAGAAATAAAATCTCTATCTTTAGGCTTTGGTACACATCTTTACCAAGGATGCACACAAATATATGAATAGCAGTGGCTTATCTCAATTCAATCCCAGATTCAATTACCCCTAAAAATGGCAGAGCAACTCATTCACTGAAATCAATGCATTCAATCCTAATTATTTCATAATGTCTCTTACATGATCCAATTTAGGAGGGGAATGGGATGACAGCCCTCTGCAGGCCATTCTTGTTTGCTGGATTAGTGCCAGTGAACTGTGATTATACCCGCTTAGGGTGATAAAAGGAGCAGATGAGGGAATGTGATTGAGTAAAATATATACACTGCTCAAAAAAAAATAAAGGGAACACTCAAATAACACATCCTAGATGTGAATGAGTGAAATATTCTCATTGAATACTTTGTCCTGTACAAAGTTGAATGTGCTGACAACAAAATCATTGTTGATTGTCAATCAGTGTTGCTTCCTAAGTGGACAGTTTGATTTCACAGAAGTTTGATGTACTTGGAGTTATATTGTGTTGTATATAAGTGTATAAGCTGTCATGTAAGCAAAAGCTCATATACATAAAAAGACACGCTTTATTTTTTTTCCTTCGCTGTTTTACTTGGTATTTGTACATTTCAAGCAAGTAGTAGTTCTTGCTTGTTATTTACATGCGTGACGCCTCTCCTTCTTCGATCTGCCCAAAACCCCCCCCCCCACCCCCCCCACTCCCGCATACAAACCGACGGACAACACTTCTTATTTTTCTGAACACACACAAGAAAATCTCTTTTCAGTGTAACAATAAGCCAGTTTAGCGTCGACCTGTTGAAATGCAAAAGATGAGACTCTAGATTAAGTTTAGTGGCAGTGTAATATTTTCTTGCACTAACAGAAGAAAATTTGCAGAGAGGTGGACATCCCACTGACTGACATGTGCATAGACAATGCATATTATTTTTGTGTGCAATTGACAGAATTTTCCTTTAACAGCCTGGGAAGACAGCCTTACCCCCTACACCAAAAACTGCCAATGGCTGCTGTACTGGTCATTGTGTTGTATGCAGTAGAGTCAGGGAGCCCTCAGCAGACGTCAGGTTCTCTTTGACCTCACGCCATGTCCTGCGTGACAAAGTGATTAGGGAGCATATGCCATTGTCTCAAGTCCATAGCAAAACATAAAGAGGATTATCCAATCCTGTGCGTGTACACACCCATTTCTGCTGACAGTTATAGGCAGCGTGCACCCAATAACCTACTGACACATAAACGCCAGCCAAAGTGGGGGCCCGCAACGTGCATCTGAGCTGGGGGTGTAAAATGGAGCATATTGACGTGCAAATGACAACAGACGCTGCGTAAATCCCCCACGTCCACTCCCACTCCACACGAACCCCACACGCTGAAGCTGGACTTGGAGGAGCATTTACCGTGTGGGTGTGTAACGACTTGTATGTGTGTGTGTGTGTGAGTGAGTGAGTGTGTGCACGCCGGGCACTTGGACACCGGAACGCACTCTGCGCGCGCTGTTCCGTTCCGTTCAGACAGGCAGACGGGCACGAAGAGACTCGTGTCTTTAAAATCTCGTCTACGGAGCCCTCCGTTGGTCGCGCGCGTCATTACGCTACAACTACAACTCCAACTCCTGGCGGCGCTGCTGTCTGTCCGTCCGTCCGTCTGTCTGTCGACCGAACCCCGAAGGCGCACCGAGAAGCACGAGAAACGCGCCGCGCGAAAACGGTGCGAGAGGGACAAGGCCGGCCGCTTGGGGACAATGGGACCGTCCCCTCGCTGTTAAGCCAAGCAGAAGGCGGCATGACCAAAACGGAGCAGATCTGAACTTTGACAGGATCCGCTTGGATCTGGATTAATCGCGGCCGCATCTGACCGGTGTGAAGAAGGGGACAAGATCAGATCAGATCTTTCATATTTTTTTTTTTAAAATCATTATTATTATTTTTTATCATTATTATTATTATCAGCGTGTCAAGGGAGAAAGCCAACCCGCACTATGGCTCGCGGAGACAGTCGACTGGGGACCTGGCAGGTGCTGCTGACCATCTCCATGTTCATCATCCCGCTGTGCGCGCATAACGGTAAGACCACCGCTCCACCGGGGACCCACCCTGCGCGTGAGAGCCCGGCGCTGTGGCTCGGTCGTTCGGGAGAGGGGTGTGGGGGGCGAGACGGCGCGCACGTGCGTGGATCGAATCACACCTGCGCTTGGACGAGGATTTAATGAAACGTGGGAAATGTCCGGATAGAGATGCGGCGTCCAGCTAAATGTTGATGTGACATCAGCCACATGGACAGAGGCTTCGCATCGATTTACTAAGACGTTGTAATAGTGCAGCTGCTATTATGTTTCACTAATTCGGTGAAAGTAGCGAGAGGGATGTGTGTAATTAGGAGGAGGACGTGCAGGTGTAACATTTCCGTTTCACTGGATTTTTCCTTTTTTTTTTATCCTGTTCTTAATGATAGGTTAAGAACGCTATAGGTTCTTATTAATGATAGATTTAAGCTGTATATAAAAAAGGAAAACATACATTGTGGTATAATATACATGCCATTATATTCTTTTTCTAATCCCAGATCCTCGCTTAAATAGCAAAACATTGAAATAGATTGAATTAATGCATTCCATCTTCATAAGTGACTTATGCTCATGGATGGTAAGAGTTGAAGCGGTTCATCTCCAGACAAAGGCCGGATTAGGTGCTCTGTGGTCGGTCTACATGAAGCCCATTGTGCCGCAAAATGCAGTAAATTCCTCCAGACATTAGAGGGGGTGGACCGGGGGAGTGGACCGGTGTGGTGGGGTGGGGGGTCACAGGACAAGCCCAATCCGTCCCCCTCACCCCCTCCTTCTTTTAATTTCGTCTTTCCGTTTCCAACATATAAGGAAAAATCCCAGGAGACTACTGGAAATAAAGGAAGAAAAATCTTTCGGGCGTAAAAAAAAAAAAAAAAAAAAAAAAAAAAACGAGCGCCGCCGCTGCCCAGCAACAGGGTGGCTGGTCGGTGCACGTACGTGGGGTCGCTGGGGTTCACGCGGGAACGCGCAGACTGTACCCCGCGCCTCCCATTCCTTTCCTCGGCCTCGATGTGTAACCAGGCGTTCATGCTGTGACATATTGAACAGGGAATCGGCGCGCAGGCCTGGCGCACTCCCTCCTGTGATTTAGACCACAGGGACCACATGGGGAGGGAGGATGGGATCAATTAGGACCATGAGCTCAGGTGTATCATCCATCCATCCATCCATCCATCCATCCATCCATCCATCCATCCAT
>VMRN01000014.1:1462970-1477970 GCA_010277015.1 Poeciliopsis turrubarensis
CATCCATCCATCCATCCATCCATCCATCCATCCATCCATCCATCCATCCATATGAATTTTGAATTTTGTTTATGGCTTCTAGCATGTCGACATGAAAGCTAAGGATTATAAAGTGAAGCTGATTGGTCCTGGAAACTGAAACTAGCTGATCGTTTGGCTGCCAAGACCTGGATTTACATCTGATGTTTCAAAAATGTCTACAATTTTAGAACTTCATTGTGGTTTATATAAATATTGCCTTTAAGCCATCATTATGCTTGAAGCAAACAATTATATGTTGGCGATGTCACACACCAAATGATCTTCAAATCATTTGTAGTGCTTTGTCACTACAAATCTATTCTATTCTATTCTATTCTATTCTATTCTATTCTATTCTATTCTATTCTATTCTATTCTATTCTATTCTATCGTTTAACTATTTTCCTAATTAATTGCTCAAGCTTCTACGACTGGACATTTTTCTGTGAGGAATTAATCAACACACTTTCAAAGCAGTAATCGGGTAAAAGGCTAATAAATCTATTAGTGCATAGTAATTGGCTTTTTGTGATGCAGTCATAGAACATGACATGGACTGCTTCCAGACTCTTGGGTGCATTGTCATGCGAATGTGTGTGTACCAACTCATAGACTACATACTGTGAGGTCCATCTGCCCTGCAGCCCTTGAACGCTCATGATATGTCAGAATAGATCAGCTTATCTCCATCTTTCACACCAAAACACACTGAAGGAGGTGAGGTCAGGATGGTATTTATAGCTTAACAAGCAGCAAGAAATCCACAAGAGATGATGGATAGAGTCATTTTAAAATGCCTGAAACAAAAATTCTGAATAAATTATGATTGCATTCTCCATTTTTAATTTGAGTCGTTTAGCCCTTCTTGGATATTTTTGGCGTTTTTAGTTTACAACTTTGCAGCTGTGTCTCTTTATTACCATATTTCTTTTTTCCCCCCATGTTTAAAACCGGTGTAACTCCTTCTAGTCTCCCCCCGAAACAATCGAAATGACCTCAGGTAGAACTTGTTACCATGGTGACTCGCTCAATGCAGTGCCAGAGGTTGTAAGCTGACTGCCAGTTAAAAGCACAAATCACAGCCTGGAAAAGACAGATGTCACACAGCAAAAGCAGAGAGTGGTGCGTTCAGTTTGAGCATCTTGTAATCTCCTCATGTTCCCCTTTTACTCCTGGACTCTCTGCAAAGAGTTCCAGCCGCTAACAGGATGCAGCGTCGCCTAAGTCTCAACAGAGCAAATTGGCAGATCGAGCCCTTAAGTGAGAGCTGAATCGGCTGCAGTCAGTTTGAGTCGGCGGGGAATGTCTCTTTCTACAAAAGAGAAGAAGAAAAAAAAATAAAAACATAGGTCTTCAGATTCATTCCAAACCCTTCTTTTCCCAGAGATGGAGCTGGCATCCAGCGCCTACCGACTGGCCGGGCTGTCGATTGAAAATCAGGGAAGAGAGGGAGCGCTAACACTAGATTCTCTGTTTCCACTGCAATTCCCTCGCCCTGCTCCTCCTTTCAACACAGCACCTCTTTACATCTCACCATGGCAACTGCGCTCCACGAGTGTGTGCGAGTGAGGTGAATCTCATGGCTTCTCAGCCGCCACCGGTCTTCGTGACTCGAGGCACGTTCGGATGGTTTTTGTTTGAGGTCTGAATAAAGAGCTGTGCATTGAAAGGTGCCACCTCTCTTGGAACCAAGGAATTTGAGGGAAGACAAGCCAACCAGCAAACCTTTTGGCTAAGTTTAGCTGTATCTGTAGCTGGAGGCCAAAAGAAAAGTGAAAAGAAATGACAGACAACTGTGGGAACATACACAAGTATTCCCAGAAGACAAAGACGTTAATGGCTGGTGCTTGGAAAAACAATTTTCTTGCCTTACAGGCCACTTGCATGGGTTTTTTACACAACAAGCTACTTTCACCTATCCACACACTCTTGTACACACCGATTTGCAGATTGGGGGCAATGTGGCATTCACTGTGTAAGTATGGTGTGACATGAAACTGAGTGAATGGACAATCTGTCTACTGGGAGAAGACTGCACATCAACCTAAGTCATGGCTGGCCTCTGTCTTTTCATCTAGCTCCAAGCAGGAATTAGGATAAGAATCAGCATCAGTGTTTAATAGCATTATACTGTTGTATTTCTTTACTGGTACCAAGTAACCCAGCAAAGGAATACTGGGTTACATATTATGGAACTGTATGTCCTTCGTTTTAATGATTGCACTTTTCTGATGTTGGATGGAAGGAGTTAGAATATTAACCATGCTATCCTTTCACGTGCACATCCACTAACAACTCATATCCCTGCACTGATGGTAGCATCATGCAAGGGCAGGGGGTGTTATAAAGGGTGCCAAAGACTTGATAGAGGTGTGGAGTTTAATTTTTTAACCTGGATCATAACCCTAAACAAACAGCTTTCAAACTGTGGGTCGCTTATGTCAAATGATATACATGTGTGTGTTAAAATGCATGGAGAATGTGTAGCAAATGTGAAGCTGATGTTTTGAATCTTTCTTACCAATTAAAAGTAGGAGATAGCTTTTTTTCCCCCAAAAATACTTCAATATGTTAACAAAAAATCGAGTCTGTAGGTGAATGGATATATACAAGACTTATAGCTGTGGTCAAGGTGAAAGGTGATTCTATACAGTATTGATAAAACATTCGAAACATCACAATTATACATAACTGTGTCCCTGGTCTGTCACATAAAATCCGAGATTAAAATGTCTGCTTTATTTATTGTATTTATTTGACCTTTATTTTACCAGGTAACCCCTTGAGATACGATGTGACACAATTTTAATATGTCCTACTACATCAGTAGATGTCTCTTAGAAAGTTTTTGTAGATTTTTACACTCAAAAGTAATTTGAGTGCAAATTACTTTTACAGGGGTGCAAATACTGCATTGGGTATTTGCAAGTACTTCATTGGGTATTTGCACCCCTGTCCTTCTCCCCAGATTGCAAAGTGCAGATGAGCCTGACCAGCCAGTCTCTAACCCACAGCTCTAAATCCTGGTTTAATCCTCAACAAGTCTCAGTCACCCGAGAACATTGGTCAGTCACTTACTGTAACAAATCCTGTATCACCACACGCAGACTGCACACTTCCATCTTCAACTTTTGCTTTTATTTCTATAAAAAAAAAAAAATCTTATTTGATTCCTAAGAGATGTTTCCAGTTTTTTAGTATGCATCTCTCATTAAGAAACAAATATATTTATCAACGATGATGGCGTGATTGTGGTGTATAGTGAGCCTGGGAAAACTGCCAGACATTTCTTCTAAGTGGTGTAAAGAGACACTAACATTTCTTATGCGCAAAGCACAGTTGGAAACTTGGGAATTCTCAGATTTGCCTTTAGGCGAAATGCAAGATAACAACAGCATAACTCAAAGCATTCCCTCTCACAGTCATGCTGACAGCGACTGTTAAACTCAGTCACAATTGATTTTACTCTGAATTGCCAGCTTGCGTGTCAGGTTGTATATGTGATCTTGTCATAATGGAGTTAAAAGGAGTAGTATACAGGGTCTACACTGAAAAATAATCCACCTTTTAGAAATGCCATGTTAAGAAGCTAATAGGTTTTAGGCAGAAATACAAGAATAACTCTTATTAGCATCCCAAACAATTCTTAGAAAATAAATATAAGTGTATTTTAATACAACATTTTTGATTCATGATGGACTTTCACTGTTGCATGGCCATTGCCTTCCTGCATAATTTCATTCAATTCTCTGGCAAAGCGTAGAACAAGGGAGTGTTTGCTACCCAGCTTCCACTGGGTATTAATATGCTTTATGTCTAAGTCAATGATTAAAAATGTAACAGACAAAGAACCATTACATTCTAGTAAATTTGTGGTCTATATTAAAACAGCTACTTTTTTTATACATCCCATTATTTTGATCAAGAAAAAATAACTGTGACAAATAAGACCAGGAGAGAACTGGGCTTGTCTTACCACCAGAATGAGATTTTGAGGCGACTAAGTCTCCATGGCAACTAGTAGAAACCATGCCTTGTCCTTCTCTCACTAATGTGAATGAAGAGAAACTTAGCCATCCAGGGGTTTTAACTGGACATGTGTGCTTGAGGCTTTGACATCAGGCCTGGCAAGAACAGACCTTTGAAGCAACAATCACTTCAGGTAGGTGTAATGTGAAAGAAAGACGATGTGAAAAAGCTCCATATCACCATTGTTACGAATGGTGTAGAATCTATGATTCCGTGATCTGTGGAAAATGTATAAACTCTTTGAAATACCAGAAGATTTCAAATATAAATTCAGGAGCTTCTGATCAAAACACACAATGGTTTGTCTTTGGGAGTTTCTGCAAGATAACAGCATTCATCAGTCTGTCTTAGGCAGGTAAAAACAGTCATGACTACCAAGAGCTCAGAGTTTTGTTTTGCTTGTGCAAGAATAAGGAATCACAATACAAATGATCTTTGCAGTAAAAAAAATATTTCTTGCTGTTTCTGATTGACAGGACGGCATTCGCTGGCCAGACGTCATCCTCACCACAACCACTCATCCGTCCACAAGGAGGCCTTGGACACCCGGATGGTTCTCAGTGATGACTCAGCGGAGAGAGAGCACCTGATCGGAGCGGGGATCGGTGCCAGACTCCCACTCAGCTCCACCAGGCATCACCACTCTCACAAACGCCACTACTTGGATTTTGTAGAGGAGGACCAACACGGGGAGGAGTTTACAGCCGGAGGGGCGGGGCCAGACCATCCCGGGAACCCGTTATCTGACGACGTTATCACGGTGGCGTTCCACAGTCCAGCGCCAGATGTTGTGCCCGCCGACGTCACTCTGGACTGGGCCAAAACCCCCAAAGCTCAAAAGCAGAGAGGTGGAGAACCTGACAAATACTCCCTGACTGAGTACTACGACTACCTGTCTTCTGACAACGACGTCTCAGCAGTAGACACGACCCCAGAACCCGAACCCACCCCTTCACCTCCACCCGACATGGAGGATGAGAATCCACTCCTGGCAGGTTCTCCGGTGATCCGCAAAAACTCAAGGCCAAACACCAGTGGTGGGTCATCTTTGCCAGCTCCTCCTATGCAGGGACCAGACAACAACAACGGAATGGGCGTCGGTGGGGCTGTGGGTGCAGATGGCTGCAGGCTGGGCTTTGTGCTGTCCGGACCAGGAGTTTGTGTTTCTCAGTGTGACATTGAACCAAACTTTTGCTTCAACGGAGGTGTGTGCACCGTGGTGGCAGGAATGGGTGCCTTCTGCAGGTGAGAGATGTGATAAGGCTTCAGGTCAGCTTCATTTTGTCGCTTTTTGTTTAGCGCATTGCAAAAACACAGCATTGCCACGAGGCTGATAACTGGCCCCTCTGATTTGGATCAAAAACATTCCCCTTATTAATTTGGCTTATTGCAATCATTCCCAATCATTCCCAAATGTTTTGTCCTCTAACACAAAAGGAAAGATTAAGGGAACTACATGCAAGCACACACACACACAAACACACGCACACACACACACACACTGTCTTTGTGCACACGTATGCACAAAGACAGAAGGCTGGCTTAATGTGTCATGTGGGTTCGTCAAGATCACAGCAGGGTCCCCAATGGATTAGCTCTGTGTTTTGAGGTAAGAGATGTAGAGAGCACATGGCAGTCGCCGGCTCAAAGAAGTGTGAGGAAAATGACAACAGAAAAATGCACACACACGCGCACACGCACACACACACACACACACACACACGCACGCATACACACAGTATCCTTGCATGTACAATGCCAACACACAACGAAGACCGGACACATCATGTTGCAACCATCTGCCCCATCTGCAGTTTGACCGTCAGCTTGGAGACAAACTGTTGCTCATCCTGTCCAATGCACGATCTGAAGCATATGCACAAATACATATATAGACTGGCTCCTTATTCAGATATGTGCTGTCGGTTGCACAGGTAGTGCAGGTTAAGGCTAAAATACAAGCATGTATGCATGCACATGCTCTGATCCTTTGATCTTATTAGAAGCAAGGCTGCTTGTTGGACAGCCTCCAGGTTGCACCACGTAATGTGCAAGTACTACTGAACTCCTGTTTTAAAAATGTTGCACATCTTGCACTCTACCCTGCAAAGGTATCTGTACCACTTCAGTTCTTCCGGACTGCATCACATGGCAGCATCAAAATTTAATGCATTTTCTGAGGATTTAATTTGATAGGTAGAAAGTATCACATAATTCAGATTTGTGGTCGAAACAGTGTACTGTTCATTGCTTTCAGGCGCCCTTCGCTGTTAAAGAAAACCAGTGCAACCTCTTGATTTTGGTCCACTTCTATTCCATTATGAATCTAGCAGATGAGCAAAGGCCTCAGAGGTCAAACACCAGTGCTAAATGGCAAACAGGTTAGGAGTAAAGTTGTAAAGAAGCTTTGAACATTAACAAAAATTAAGGTACTAATGCAAAGTTAATTTGAGATGTAGCCTATAGTCGCTCATGGTGACTCCAGAGGAGCTGCAGAGATTCACAGTTTTGGTGAAAAAAAAAAGTTGACAGAAACACCATGAGGCATGTACTCCAGAGATCTGTTGCTTATGGAAGAGTGGGCTAAGGAAAATGATTCTCGTTAGAAAGAAATGAAAAGAATTGTCTGTAATTTGCCACATGTAATGAAGGAAGCTCAACAAGTATCTGGAAGAAAGTGCTCCTTATAAACTAGCTGTGGTGAAAAACTGGCACCGCGCACCATTCTGAACAACATAAAGCGTGGTGGTGGCACCGGCAACCTGCTGTTTTCCTGAAGCAGGAACAGCAAAATAAGCCAAATTTGATGGTGGAAAAATGGATGAAGGTAAATACTGACATATATTGACTTACATATGTAAGCCTTTGAATACTGACTCAATGACAGCAGGTGTCACTATCTCCAAGCTCAAAGTGGTGATAGTATTTACAAGGCTGATTTAGCATTTAGCACTAAGTGGGGCTTATTGTCTGCTTTTATATCATATTTGTTCTTCCCTCCGTCCTTTTGTGTCCAGGTGTAACGTGCAGGACTACATCTGGAATAAAGGCCTGCGCTGTGAATGGGCCGTCACAGAGTTCCAGGTGCTGTGCGTCGTGGTGGCCGTGGCCTGTTTCGTCTTCCTCCTGCTCTTCATGATCATCGTGTTCTTCTCCAAGAGCCTGTACCGCCTCAAAAACGAGAACATGCGCCTTCGCAAACGCAGGTGTGTGCGTGCTCCATCCCCCTTTGCATTCCACAGTGTTGTTCAATTTATTTATTTTTTTGTTTGTTTGTTTTTACTGTGACTCGTATTGCGGCGAAGGGAGAAACAAAAAGACGCTTCTGTAAATATTTCTGTCGCGCCTGTGTCCCTCATTGCGTTCCCGCAGTAAGTACCGCCCCCAGAGCAGCGAGCCACAGACGGACGGCCTCTCGGTTTCGACAACAGCTGACGGGTCGCAGCCAAATGTAAGGAAACTGTGTGACACTCCTCCGCCTGCCCCCCAAGCTCATACTCACAACCTGGCGTACTATGACAACATTATCTGTCAGGTATGCCTCCACTCTCCTCCTGTTTGCTCTTGTCCCTCTGTTTTCAGTATTTGCAGTCTGTCTCTCTTTAACTGTACCTTTTGTTCTCGCTTCTTCCTTGTGATGTTCTCTCCTGTGACCCCAGGCCAGCTTAAACAATGATTTGCTGTATTCTATGAATCTGTCTTGTTCTGCTGCCGTGTGCAGGTGTGTGTGTGTGTGTGTGTGTGTGCGTGCGTGTGCGTGCGAGAGAGAGCGAAACTTTGCCATCTGTCAGTTTAACGCCGAACCGTCAGCTAAATCAGAAAACTGTCATTAGGATGTTCACTTACAGATAGTTTGTGGAGCATGCTTGTGTTTAACCATTTTCACACCCACCAATCACCTCTCAGAGGCCACCAACAACCAGCAATCCCTGGGAGTATAGCCACAGAAAGCCTTATAACCACCTCCAGGTAAGCCCAGTGGAGACGTCTGCGTTGCCTCCTCTCCCCTCCCTATCCTTGTTGGAAGCCCACCCACTGTGCAATCGCTAGCCGTCAATTTTGCCGAAAACCTTACTTCCAACATTTCTCCCCTGAATCCAATCCAATGCACGCGCCAGGTGAAGTGACAAATGGCTGAGCTCTCGCGAGGCAGGCGTTTGTTCACATGTGTTCTGCAGTAGCCTCTGCAGTATGATTAAACACTAGGCTGCCTCATTTGTTTCCTTTCTCACCCGCGTCCCTTGCAGCTTCCCGAGGTGCGCGGCGAGGCAAGAGCGCCTCCATTTCCCTCAACGCAGCACATGCAGCCATTTTAGCTCCTTGTGCAGCTCTTCTCCTTATCTTTTCTAAAAACATATTTAGGGCTTCTATGATGTTACGAACCAAACTGCTCTGTAGCAGCACACAAAAAGGTGCAAATGACAGCTCATTAATTACTAACTCAATGGAGGGACGAAGGAGGTGTGGGGGCTTGGGGGGGGGGGGGGCTATTATCTGCTTTGTGTGCACAAATCTTTGTTGTACATACAAAACAGCCCAGTTGGGTTCGAATAAGACCGTTTTACTCAGACAACAGATACCAGCAAAGGCCGTTGTTCTGTAAGACCCAGAGTAGAAATTCTGCTTTCAACTTTTAAAACCTTTCATCTGTCATGCTAAGGCGTACTTAGTGAGTCGTGTCCAGTAGCAGCTAAGCGTGACCGATCAATGGTGCCCTATTTACTGCCTGCTGTGACGTTGACCTTCAAATGTCCATGACACTCCAATAAATTACACGCTTGAACATTTACACACGGACACATAAACAAATGCATAGACGCCCAAACAGCACAGACACATCTCATTGGCTGATAATAAAGTCTGCTTAACTCGAATGTTGGAATTTAAACACTGATGGATTTATTTTTTATTTATTTTTTTGACAAGTCCTGCACCTGCAGTGAAAAAACCTAGGTGAACAATTGTGGCTTTTCTGTTTTTTCAACCTTAGTCTGTGCTTTCAGCTCTGTTGACGCTTCCCTGCAGCGATTATAGATGAGTTTCCGTGACTACCGGATGCTCCAAATGTCAGGGCTAGAGGCTAAAAAGCCACGGCGAGCTCATAGTCTGGACTGCATTTTCGGAAATGTCATAAAACTAATAGGTAGTTTTTATAAACCAGAGGCATTACATAAGAAGGTACTGTGTCAGCCTCCATAATGACTTTTAAAGATAACATATAAACCTCTTTTGATCTCTCACTCTTCATTAAACATTTTTCTTCATCCAATGCAAATGCAGAAGATAAGTTGCCAGTGATTATATTTACTCAGTCCAACAACTCTTCATAATTGCTTGCGACGGTTCCTTTCCTCAAGCCTCTCCTCCATCGCTTGTTGACGTGGTCATGAAACTTATCCTGAACCTAAAAATCGGCACGTTCTCCGATCCAAATACTGGCGCTCGCTGAAAGCCTAGCATAAAAAGATTTTTATAAAGCCGCCCTTAAATGTTTCAGATCATCAAACATATCTTCTGTCACACAAAAAAAAATTCAGAGAGAACGCAAAAAACAGTTTTCACATAATGAAAAGCTGAATGAGGCATTTGCGATACGTTCCAGTCTTTAGGCCACTGCTAATCAGTTCTGTCTCTTGAACTGGTGTTGTTCTGCTGCGTAACCCCAAAGGCTTTCACATTCTGGTCATTTCCCCTGTCTGGTAGAGAGCGCCTGGGTTAAAAATTGTTAAACAGTTTAAAATGCAAATATCCAGTTTTAAAGACCAATAAAAGCAATTTCACTTTGATTCTAAAATGCACCAGATTGTGGAGACATTTAAACCTGCATGTGTTATGGGAACTTGTTTTCTAGTCTCCATTTCCATTTCTACAGACATTACTAGACTGTTTTTCCTCAATTTTTACTTTTAGTTTAGTTAGGAGCAGTCACCTTTCATAAATTTCTAGTGCATAAAATTATCCTGCAAAGTAAACAAGACCTCGGCAGAATTGCTCTGTTTGGTCTTGGTGAGACGTGCACATGTCGTTACACACGGACGCCTCTCGTTTTACACGAGAAAGTATTCGTCCGTTGACTTACACGTCATTTGATTCGCCACATCTCATTTGGAGCTGAACGGGAACTGACTCTCTCTGCAGGACGAGCCCCAGAAGAAGGAGAACCAAGCCAAATCCCCCCCGCCTAAAGAGGAGGGGTCTATGAACATCCTGAACTCCCACTCCCCGAAGCACGAGAACAACCGCCCGGCCTCTGTCGTCCACGGCCACGCCCCCAACAACACGGAGGAAAACACAGAGGTAAACATGCTCCAGAACAACCTGGTGTAACGTCAGCACACGATGGAGTTGTGCGGCGGTTGAATCAGACCAAAAATATTTTACAGCGCGCACACAGAGGTTTTTGGAAGAAAAATAAAATAAAATAAAATAAAAGTTTACACCTTGCTGAGTAAGATTTTCTAAACGAAACTAATAAGATCTAAAGTTAAAAGTGAGCACAACACATATTTATAGTTCCAACGCGAGAAGCACAATGGTTCTGTTTACGAGGCTGCCATGCTCACATCGATCACACGGTGGCGCCGCTGCCTCCTTTTCTCCTTCTATCTGCCTTTAATGCTGGACTAAAATCTCTGGCTCGGACCAACTACTGACTGACTGTTCTCTCTCCTGATGCTCTGCCTTGGTCTTTTGACCAATGAACTTCTGCATTGTCTTTTCTCCTGTTTCCCTGAGCTTCCCCTCTCTCTGCCTTTCCCCCCCCTCTGCCTCAGCCTTTCCCCGCCTAACTGTGTCTCTCTGCCCGCATGCATTGGTGTTATCAGCGAAAAATGTGTTTGAAAAACGTACAATTTGAAAAAAATGAAAAAAAAAAGAAGAAGAAGAAGAAAATATGTGGAAATAAAGTGAATCTGTATTTGCAAACTGTTAATGTTCAGCATTGCTAAAATAAGTTGATATGTCTAGATTACCTGAGGATAAAGTAATTGCTTAGAGTTGATATTTGAATCTATATGCATATATTACAAGCGCTGTGTCTTGGTTTTCAATGTGTTTTGCTATCTTTAATGTACTTGATATTCTTTTCTACCTTTTTGGCTATTCATGGAGGGTTACAGTTCACAGTTGTTGGAATAAATCTTTTTAATTTTACCCAGCTTGTCCCCGTGTGTTGCTGTAAGCTCCTCCGCCCCCCCCCCCCCCCGCCCGCCCCAGACGCTGACTTCCTCTTTTGCTCTTTTCTCTTTTTTCCTTTTCTGCTTGTCTGCACACAATGAAGCTTAGTCCTGCCCTACCAAATAATAACTGAATGCATGGCTGACCCTCCTTTTATGCTGCAGTGGGCTGCTCCTCGCAGATTACGCAGCAGAAATACAATAGTCAGCGTGAACCTATTCAGAACCGTGGACAGCTCCTAGAGAGCGACCGCATTGGGAACTCCCACGAAATCCTTTCCTCTTCTTTCTTTACATTCCGAACTATAAACTGCAGTTTCAGTCAGAAGATTGCACTCTTTCATAATGGGCTTAAATGTTTAGTTAATTTGGGGCTGGTAGTGATGCATCTGAATGATCACACAACAAACGGCTTCAATGTTTTGTTTTGACCTGCAGAGGTCCATGTTACAGAGGTTCTGACTGAATGCAGCTTTCAGTATTGTTCTCAGTATTGTTCTTTATTTGATCCAAGATTTCCTCTTTGCACTTAAACGCAGGGCGTTCCACAGAACAGAACCACTCTCTCCTTATCAGCTTGTTTAGCCCTGTTTGGGTCACTAAAGAGGGCAGTCAGACCAAATAAGAACCTCTTTTTCCAATATCAGCACTTTCAGATTTGACTGAAACTTAGAGCTTCCCACATGTGAAAACCAAATTGTTTATTTATTTATTTATTTATTTATTTATTTATTTATTTATTTATTTCATTTTGACTTTTTGAGAAAGCACAAAGAGTGAGATATTTGGCCTATGCAAAGCTTTCATAGCATAAAACACAGTAATGTGTGGCGGTGCAGTGTTATGGTATGGGTGGGATGGTGTTAGTCACACATTGCACAAAGTGAATGTAATAATTAAAGACCAACTCCAAACTATTCAACTTCATCTTGAATTATTAGTTAGACAGCAGAGACATGGAGTCAGTTGGACATTTAAGCCGAACAAGAGTCGATGCCAAACACACATTCAAATGCAAAAAATACTTTGCTAATCCCGAAGGACAATAAAAGCTGTAGCTCGTATTATTGAAGGTGATTTAAAGAGATGTTGTCGATTCTGTGGACAGGAAGCTATCTCCTGTAGCGGTCTGTATTACAGCAAATTTGAAGAAGCCTCTGATTAAAGAGGATGTCCAAGGTTGCCAATAATTTTCTTGATTTTGTGTAAAATCCTTCTTTGCATCATCATCTCCAGAGGTTCCACAGTCGTCCTCAGAACTGAACCAACCTTCTTCGTCAGATTACTGGACCCTTTTAGGTCCCTGGCTCCGAAGCTTCTGCCCCGACAGACGACTTTAGAGAAGGTATGCAGCGTCTTGCTGCAAACACTGAAGGATCTTCCTCAAGAAGTCCAGCCTGCTCCGTCCTTTCTTTTACACAGCTTCACTTCACTGTTGAGCCTCCAGTTCAGTCTGGAAGAATCCAGCAAGAACTCTGCCAAAAGCTTGTTGATGGGTATAGAAATCATGCAGTTTCTCTGCAGCCTACAAATATTTATTCTTGCAGGTTGGAACCATATTATTGACCTTAAGAATCATTGAAGCTGTTTGTTGTATAATTACTTCCTAAAAAAGTAATGATATATATAAATCTATAAATATATATAAATCTTAAAACTGCTTAAGCACAAAACAACTTCCTCTGTGAAATTCAAGCTATTTATCTACAGCAGCATTTCCACCTCATTTTGATAAGTCCGTTCTGGATTAACAGAACTTACTCGAAGGTGCAAAAACCCACCTAATGTTGGAAACATCACAAAATGTGATTGTTAATTAAACATTATTTTCTAGCCTGGGTAAGAAGGTTTTCTTTATTTTATGAAAGCCTAAGGAAATAAACGAATAAATATCAAATTGTCACATTTTTGCCATTTTTGAAAAGCACAATATTAGAGGCAGAAATAATATTAATTCTGTTCTTGAATCATTCTGTGAATCTGCTTCCCAGCCGAGGTGATGGTGTTTGTTTCCAGGTTGTAACCTCCTCTGATTCATCCACGTTGCCATCTGGTGGTATGCTGAAGTAATATCTGAAGTTCGAACTCCTGTATATTAGGATTCATTTATGGATATACATGGAAATACCTTCCAAATTCACATTTATTAACTTAAGTGCTGCTTGCGAAATTTAGCCAATGAAATTCTGAAGGGAAATATCACTTGAAGCTGATGGTGTGCATCATCGCAGTCATAGTTTTTAGAAATAAAACGTAGTTTTCCCCTGGCATCACTCCTGCACTTCACGCAGTTCTGATTCTTCTCAGCCAAACTGTATTGATTTAAAATGACACAATTACAATCACAACCGTCACATGATCGATCCACCCCTGTTTTTTTTCTGTTTTAGTCCTTATATTATTTTCTTTTTGTTTCACTTTCCCTACATTGTTGCATCGTATTTTTTTCCCCCCCCCTTACCATATTTCCTCATCAGGATGGAGTCACCATTGGCCTGGAAGTGCTGCTACCCAAAGAGGCCAAGCTGCACCAGGAGGTCAGCCCACCCCTTCAGTACGATGTCTTCCTCTATAAAGTCGCCAACAACGGAGACTCCACCTCTCCCAGCCAGGGAGCTCCCTCTAACCCCTCCGTCTCTCAACCCGCTCCGAAATCTCCCAAATCACCCAAACTCACCACGGGGGCCACATCTGGGAGGCACTCCTCACCCGGCCGTCACTCCTTATCCGGTCGCCACCCATCACCCAGTCGCCACCCATCACCCAGTCGCCACCCGTCACCCAGTCGCCACCCATCACCCGGTCGCCAGGCAGCACCTGGGCGTCATTCCCCCCAACAGAAATGTCTCCCGGGCCTCTCCTCTACGCCTCCCCAGCAGCGCAGCCCCCGAGGCGGAGCCCCCAACAACTCGGAGCGCTCTGCGCGGTGGAGAGACCACCACAGCGGGCCCATTCACTCCTCTCCCTCTTCACCTCATCTCACCCAGGCGCCTCCGTCACCGTCCAGAGCGAAGTGCAGCGCGGTCAGCACCCGCTCTCTGCCGCCCCTCTCCTGACCAGATGTTTCCTCTGCCCATCCCCAACAACTGCACGTCCCAAACACGCGAAGACGCGCCTCACTCCAATCTGTGTGGTCCAGTTTTGTACTAGCTTTTTGTAGGTATTTTTCCCTCAAACCGCTCGTCTGCGCGCTCTCGACCCGTTTATTACTAGGACAACGGACCACAGCAGGGTTCACGGGACCGGGGCCAGGACTGCTGGAATTCAACATGGACGCACAAAACCACAAAAGGCAAATCATTCTGCCGTCTCTGCAGCCTCAGAAGTTATCTTTGATGTAAATAACGAGCTTCCTCAACTCAGGTTTAAGACGCCTCAGACACAACTTCCCGTAGCGCGGTGCCAACGTCAGCAGAAACTGAGGACGTAGCTCAGAAGAAAAGCACGTAACACTGTTATCATATATTTTATATGAATCTTTTGCTAAAAATTCTGTTTTTGTTTTTATGTTTCTAATCTGAAATAAATAATAAAGAGAGAAAGACAAGTCCTCGCGGTTTTTTGTTTTTGTTTTTTTGTTCAGGCAAGAGAAAAGGCAGATCTGACAGTGTGAAGACCTCTGCTGCCACCCTGTGGACAACGGAGGTATTACGACAGAAGGCTTTGTATTTCTGTTGGACCTTAAATTCCTGAAATTTTGTTTACAAAATATATATTGTTTCATTTATAACATACATAATATATATTTGTTTATTTAAAAAAATAACACAGTTTG
>VMRN01000014.1:1482970-1520925 GCA_010277015.1 Poeciliopsis turrubarensis
GCCGTGAAAAACCGAACTGAAAACTACCTCGGAGCTCCCCCCCCCCTTTTTGCTGTTTTTCCAAAGAATAAGCAAATATGTCTGACGCTCTCATCTCCTCAATTCTCGTCTCGTCTCAATTCTCTGCGTGCTTCGACTCGGCATGCGGTCTCTTCTCGCTAATTAAAGTGGTATCCAAGTTTCAGCTGAATCGAAGCATTCTTGGGGACGCAAAGGGGGAGCCGAGTGTTTGAGGGAGAAGGTCGGCCTGAGTTTCCGACCCTGTTCCGACATGATGGATCTGCTGCTCCACTTCTGCTGGCTCAACACATGAGGGATCTGATTTCAATTAGTAAAGAGGATGCACACATCCAATTGCTTGCAGCACACACGCACGCACGCACTGTCTCACTGTCGCACTCTAAACTTATTGTGACTATCTCTAAATCGGAGATTTAACTAATTATTTTTCTTATTTATTACCACCAGATTCTCTGTCCACTTACACTGACAGTCGCAAACCTTCTTTCTGGGTTCACACAAGAGTTGGTGAACTGATGAGCTGACCCGCATCCACACAAATACGCACACAAACTTGTGTGTACGTGTGTGTGTGTGTGTGTGTGTGTGTGCCTTGCAGCATGAATTATTGAGTGTGTTATTTGAGGGACAGCTGGCTCTTGAGCACATTAACTGCCTCAGTCATACAGCCGGTCATACAGCGACGGCAGAGAAGAAGAAGACTGGGAGTGAGAGGACGCCAAGCCAATTTCACTCAGCCTTGTATCATTAAGCAATTACGCCACAGAGTGTTTGTGTAAGCACTCGAGTCAATTAATCCGAGGAACTGACATAAAATCTTCTCCTTTTTTTTTGTTCTTTTTTTTGCAGCAAAAGACGATGAAATTCTTTGTAGGAGCCCATCTTTTGTTTGCTGTCCGTAAATAGAGTGGAGTCAATCGTGAATTGATTAACCGCTGCAGAAGCTCTGCTTCACGATGATTCCTCTCCATCGTGGAACAAGTTTGTTGTTCCACGATGGAGAGTTGCTGAAATCATTGGACTGTCAAGACGAATTTAATGTAATTCTACTTTGATTTCGCGAAAATGTGTTTTTATTTTGGTACTTACCCTGGTGAGACAGAGCGATGCGTTACTGCAACCTGTGAAAACATGGCACTGTTTGGATATTACATCAGAGCATTAAAAATAGATCGTTACTGACAAGCAATGCCATTTTACGGCCTAAACAATTATGGGGAAAACTTCTGACTCAGAAGCTGTCTAGTAAATAGTAAGCGACAAACTCTGCACAACAAGAGTAAGTAGCAAGTACTTTATTGTCAAAGATCTTGGCTGATTGGAGTGCTGACGGAATATATATATATATATATATATTTTTTTTTGGATCACTTCACACTTCCCTGTGTGGTCGATCTTTTCGGAGATGCTGGTTGATTTCCCAGCTGGACTTGCCACCTGCCTACACCACCGAAAGTACAAATAAAAGTCCAGATACTTGCTTTTCACTCCAAGATGTCATACTTACTGATTAAACTGCAAGCTGTCCAGACCTAAACAAAGAAGAAAGACACCGGAGACAACGATGCAACGCAACCCGAAGGCCTCTGTTGAAGTAACCTGGGATTCCTTAACACCTCAGCAGAACCACATGCCACACTGCATATGGCAAGTATTGGATGCATATGGTGTACACTTACTAGAGTCCATCATTTATGTAATAAACATTGTTTTTATCTGATGTAATATTCACATTTTCAGTGAATCTGGATTTTGAGTTTCTGTTGGCTGTAAAATGAACAGAAACACATGGACATGCAACACTGATGAATCTGAAATTCAGTTCAGCTAAACGGCTGAAACAAATGAGCTTTCAATAATAATCTCATTTGCCGGGGGTGAACCTGTAACCAGCGGCACTAAATCCAGAATGAGGACAGAAAGTCGCCTCTTGTTGACAGCCGTCGCCACGTTTCCCTTTAGCCCGAGCTGCCGGGGATCCTGCTGCGGCAAGCCCTTCCCAATCGCTCACACCTGCGTCTCCTGCGTGAGTGTGTGTGTGTGAGTGGGTGTGTGAGTGTGTGTTTGCCTCCCACCCACGTTGGTAAATTTGGGTCCCTTCCTTGCAGCGCCGCTGGGTAGGAGCAGGGTGCAGCCTTTGGGTCCCCACTTTCCTCTCGGCAGGCGTCCCCATCCTGCCTTCAGATGTTTGGTCTATTAATCTGCATGTGTGTCTTTACGTGACCTTACAAAAGCACTGTCTCACTCACTCCCACTCAGCTGAACCCCACTTGAGATCTGAGACATAAGAGGAGTCAACAAGGAGTGAAAATCCATGAATGTAAACAAGGAGCTCACGAATGTTGATGCTTACTGAAGACAGGGTCCTTGATTTACCCTATGCAAAAAAAAAAAACAAAAAAAAAACATTAAATTGCTCCATTACTTTGTTAGAAATATTTGCAGTTGCCTGTTACTTCTTGTGGGGTGAGGAGGGGCCGGCTGACATGTGAAATCCTCCCGTCTTGCGAAAGTTTAAATGAGCCACGTTGTGACAGCGAGGTAAATGTCAGGGGGGTTTTCAGCCGGAAACCTTCGCCACAAGAATGTGACCGCGGGATGTCGAGTAAATCAATATGGAAGCAGAGGGAGAAGGGCTGAGTGAGGGTGGGGGTAAAGGAAGAGGTGGAGGAGAGCTGGGGGGGGGGGGGGGGGGGGAAGGGTTTAGTGCTGCGGGTGAAAAGGAAAATGACAGTAAAAGCAGGAGAAGCAGGAGAGAATGAGAAGAATGACAAGTGGAAAAGGAAACTGAAGGAGGCACTGAGAAGTGTTCTTTACTTTCTATGTGACTCTTAAGGAGGAGGTCAATCTGTGACATTATCATATTATTTGTGTGTGTGTGTGTGAAAGAATAGGCCGTTTATGTTTTTGCTGCTTTAGAAAAAGATTCACTCAAAATCTGTGCTAAATAGAGTACATTTCTACAATTTTGGGTTGAAATTGCTTTATCCTGCTAAAGATGTAGACACACACACAAAAAAACCCCTTAAAATCAATTTCACTGATGCTGGATATGGTGGTCATGGAGACGGGATCTAATTGTCGTTAGGGAGATTTGTTCATTTCAAGTCGCCACTCTTTGCTGCAGATTTATTATGACTTTCCTTGCAATTCTTCCTTCTGTTCGTGGTGGGAAGGTAATTATGGGACTTCCTCTGGCCTTGTCAGAAGAAAAATGGGTCAGAGTCATGTCACATTATTACCCAGGGGAAACAGAAAGTCATTGATAGTCGATGAAAGGTTTGTAGACGTTTAGATCCATTTAAACTTTTAGCTGCGCCCCCAATTATTTATCCAAGTGTTGTTGGATAACGGATTACTTGTAAACAATGAATTTCTGACTTTCTAAGAGTTATTCTGCAAAACAAAAACAAAAACAGGAACACTGTAGTTGAAGAATTGTGACAGGTGCCAACAAGTCTGAATGCCAACCTAGATTTATTTATTTTTCCTGTTAAACATAAATGATCCAATAGTTGATGGTGTTGCCACAACAACAACCAAAGCACAATAACCAGAAGGTGAGGCATTCATTAGCGCACTTCGAGTCAAAGTTGTTCAACGACATGAACTCAACTCTGAGGTCCCAAATCAAGGCAGGGTTTGGTCTTCTGTATTTCTGCTCTGCTGCTTTAAAAGTCCCCACCCAACCAGGAGCCTGACAGTGTGCAGGCTCTGCAGAGCAGGACTTTCAAACAATACTATTTCCATTTCCCCGCTGCTTCCTCACAGACCTACAAGCTGAGGCATGGTCGCCACAAACCGCCTCATCACACCTTTGTTAAATGATGGTTGACCCCGTGGACGTTCCCCTGGTCTCAGAGCTGCTGTGTGCCGTTTCAATTAGGGAGCAGGCGTGGATCCAGAGGCCGTTGCAGGGAGGGTTTCCTGTGAGGCGTCGCTGCCGCCTGACAGCGGTTTCAAACAAAGGGGCCTTGTTACCGCGGCTGTCAATTACACGGCAGATATCCAGAGCAGAGGGGCAGCTGATTTACATGCAGGCGGCTGAGGATGGAGCCGCGAAACGGCACTAAACAGTTCAGAGGATGCCATTATTTATCCAACCCACCACAGAAAACTTTCATCACTACCACACACACACATCTAAAGAGAGAGAACAGATTAAGATCTGCTGGTTCCAAATTGAATCTCCCTCATCTGAAAACTGCTGAACATGAACACACAAACACACACTTAAGCGCGCAGCGGTTTCTCCTGCAACTTTAATGTTCTCATTTATCCTCTTATGCACAAATGTCAACCTTTGTCAGCTCTCGACTCTGCCTCTCTCTTTGCTGCCCCTCCACACCTTCTTCGGCTCTCCCCTCTTCCTTTTGTGTTTGCCTCCATCCCTTACACCCCACTCATTGCCCTCCTCTTCCACTCGTCCTTCTTCTTGTCTGCATTCCACTCGCTTTTCCTCTTATTGTGTTCGGCTCAACTGCTCCCCTGCCCTCTCCTCTCCTCTCTTCTCCTCTGCATCGTGCATAGATATTACACATTTCTCCAACATATCGGGCTCTCTCTTTGTTTTGCTTCATTGTCTTTCCCTTCTTTCTCTCTGCTTGGGGATCCTCTCGTGACATCATCACTCCTACAGTTACCATGGTTTCAAGGGGGAGAGGGACAGTAAAATCATTTTTTGATCAAACAGACCGACTCGCTGCTCCTCTCAGCTTTTTACAACGAGGCAGACTCAGGAGTATTTCTTTATTAAAGCATTAAAACACAGAGTTACAAGCAGGTCAGGTCAGTGTTACAGAAGGCTCTGTGTGAACGAACAGGTCGTCATCATACAGATCTTCATCCAGGTCGCCCTCCTCTTCGGTGAAGTAGGTGGGGAAAGGCGGGTTGAGCAGAGTAGAGCGTCTAGTTGGGAGTATCGTGTCTCTCACCTGCAACACAAGCGCACACACTCTAATCTAATCGACCTGATAGGAAACAACATTTCAAATTAACGGGAATTTATTACTCAGAGAAGCATGTTTGCATCATAAACCGCTCTAATGAATCAAAAGGGTTGAGGCGGGCATCAGGCTCAAACAAATTCATTAAAAATTTGCCGATAGGCTCGCTAAGGAGTGATGAAGCGAGAAAAGATGACAAGCTATTCGTTTTTCTGGTTGCAATATATAAACCGGGGAAGTCCCAAACCAATCTCAGGATCCCACTCAGGCATTTTTAAATGATTAGGATAAAGAGTCTTAGACAAAACTCAACTTTGCACGGCTGCTGACGCACCATCTGCCGTATCCATATTGGAAGCCGTGGACATGCAAAATGTGCTTTGAATTGTAAATGTCCTCAAAATAATTGCTTGTTTTCAAGTGAAAGGCTTGTAAAGCTGAGATGTGCTTTTAAAGCACTGGCGACAATATCACATATTTCTTTTATGAAAATTGACATTTTTTTCATCTGTTTTTTTTGGAAGGGAAACATTCTGCACCCAATCTGTTAGATTCCAGTAAAATGGACTCTGATACATATGGGATAACAGTAGGTGGTGATATGATTGACATTAATAACATCCAAATTGAAGAGGCAAACAACGCTGGACCAAACAGAGGCAGCTCTTGTTTTCCTTTAAATAGCTCCTTGTGCTTTCATTTGGCGTTCAATGTAACAAAAAAGATAAAAAGATAAAAAAAAGAAATAAAAATAAAAAATCACCAAAATGGTTGAAATGTTCCTGTAGTCTCAGGAAATTAATAGTGTCCATCTCATTGTGCTGTTCATCTATTTCATATAAACTCACCATAACTCGGCACGAGAGGCTAAAATGTAGCAGAAATCCAGCATCAATATTTAAAGATGCGGCGACAAACTGACAGAATCAGTGCTGAAACTGCGCCGAGAGTCAGAGCAACACACACCGGTGTTTATCTTGAACTGAATCTCACAAAGTTTGGTGTAAATGAAATTTGTATCTGAGAAGAGAAGCTCTACCGTGCATGCTCCACATCTCTTGGATCAATGACCAACACCGTTAAAAAAGAGAAACATCACTTTCCCTACCGACTAACACTCAGCAAAATGCTCCAAGCACTTCAGATAACTCTGATTTTATACGGATCAGGATGTGAGACGAGTGAACGAGGGCGTTGCAACTTGTTACTTGAAAAAATGCGATTTATAAAAAACAATTTTACTTTTGCGGTTCCATATTTTCGCCTCTCTTACTTAAACGTTTATTCTTTGTTCGTCGGGAACTAAGTGAAACACAGCCCTGCTACTTGATTCAATTAGAAATACCCCGCACTTTCAAACAACATAAATTGTTGGGGTTTTTTTTTTTAATGTAATCTGTCAAGTTTTAAATTGAAGAAAAAGAAAAAAAAAAAAAAAGCTGAATACGACAATAACAGAACCGATGGGGGGACATTATTGTGAATTTCTGTGGCTGCTGCTCCTCAGGCTACATTGTTTAGTCAATTCCAACAATGACAAACACTCCGCCTGCCAGCAAGGGGACGCGGAAAATGAATGAGCACAGAGGAAGAAGGAGGACCTGTGCTTGAAGCCATTCTGTTCGAGTGGGGAGATAGAGCCCAGTCACGTAATGCGTGAGCCCGTGAATGAACCCTTAGTTAATGACAATGGCGGAGGAACTGCCACCGATTGCGGCTACTTTTAAAGCTTCCACTGGATAATTCTCTGCAATTTATTGTGTTCCAGACACACAAAGCAGCTCAAGGAAGCCGGGATCACATTGCAGTATCTGCACACTGCTTTAAATTCATGCAATAACAATGCAAATAACCATTAGATGGTGATCAGCATGATAAACTAGGAAACAGGCGGGGGGTGGGGGCGGAAACAGCAATGGAAAACCTTCCTTTAAAGTGACTAAATGCTCCTCCAACCTTTAGTTTTCCCACATGAATCACTTTAATCTTCCCTCGGCGACACATCAAAGAGACCCTGACAAAGTGTAGAAACTACCGGCTCAAATCAGTTGCTAATTAGATGTTCAAATAATAAGGATGCGGAACGAAATCTTAGCAGTTAGCTACAGTGTTAAACGCAATCAATAACTTAGACGTAATCCTCATTTTCATTTGGGGTTAAGTTTCATCAGAATAACAAAAACAACTAACGCATATTTATTATTAACCTGTTTCCTTTGGAGTGTTACAATCTAAAGAGTGTGTGTGTGAGTGTGTGTAAAACACAAAGAGCATTTGTATTCATTATTACTTGTCTCCAGATCAAATAAGAGTCCAGGTATATGCAACACTCCCACACCGATGAGGCGAGCACTACACGCAGGGGGGGGAGATGGACGCCGAGGGTATTACTAACCTCGTTAAGCTACACGCTTCCATTCCCCGTCCCATGAGAAATAAATACCCGTGCACCAACACACACACACACACACACACGCACACACACACGCACACACGCACACGCACACGCACACCTGCTGCTGATCCAGCACACTGTCAATGAAGATAAATTGCACCATCTTGCAGATGTGACGGTGTTTCACAGGTGCAAGGTCACCCGTCGCAGTCAGATTTCTAAACGTGCCGGAGCTGACCGCTGACTTCACAATCTACTTGGTGTGCATGTGTGTGCGATTTGGTTTTGTTGTACCTTCAGGACGCAGTTCCGGTGACCGGGGACGGTGCCGTGAACGTACAGCACGTTGTACTTGGTATTTACCCTCCACACCTGGAAGGCAGGGATGTGAAAACAAAGCAGATTGGACAAGATTGGGTTACTAAAGGAGCGAAGAACAAACAAGCCGAAGGCAGAAATCGCCCGCGTTTGGATCGGCGCTCACCTTCAGTCCGTGAGCCGTGATGTACGTGTTGCCCATCCTGCCAGGCATCTTCTTCCCTTTGAAAACTTTGGCTGGATCCTAGATGCGCAGGAATATCACAAATGCTTAAAAGTAACGGATGAAGAGAAGCAAACTGCTCGTGATGATGTTCGTATCTTACCCCTCCTGGTCCGGAAGCTCCTGGTCTGCGGTGCGTTTTGGTTTGACCGTGGCTGGCTGGCTGACCTTTGAATCCCCATCGCTTCATCACACCTTGGAAACCTTTACCGATGCTACCAAAATACACAAGCAATTCACCAATTCACACACACAAACTGGTAGCTGCAATTGCAACAGAGAGGTTTTCTAAAAACAACAAAATCACAGGGTTTGGATATAAATGCACACTGCACTCTTCAGATTGTCATTATTCTCTTTTCTCGTCAAATTCTACACCATCTCGTTAGGTAAGCATACTCTGTCAAGGCATGTCAATGGATTTAAGTAGATAGTTGGTCCAACGTGAAAACTAATTCAACAACAGATTTAAATTTGTTTATAAAGTGGAATTTTCTGAAACAAATCAATTGGCAAGAACTGGGAAAGAGCAACACAGGGGAAGTCATACAAAAAAACAAAAACAAAAACAAACAAACTCACGATTTAGCTGTGACGTCTACGTATTGGCCCGGACGGAAATGTGCTGCATACAGAGGAGTGCCTTTACACGAAGAGACAAAACAAAGGAATTAAGATCAAGAATTCCAGCCTAGTGTGTAAAAGCAGGAGCAAATTTCTACGCATACCTGGTTTAATGATCGCATTGTCAGACACTTTAAAGCTGGAGACTTTTTGTTTAGGGGGAACTCCTGCATTCCTGAACATCTCCATTTCTTTCTCTGACCTCTGTCGATCATTGTGATGGGAAGGAGGAAAGAAAAAAAAAAAAAAAAACAACAAACAAAATTGAAATCGACGGAAAGTGGCAGGAGAAGTAGGAGCGGTGAGCAACAGTTGGACTTTTAAAATATACCATCGTCCTGTTACGACTGTACGGGAGCCAAAGAGACGCACTCGCATGGAGACGCAAGCAGTCTTGGCAGTGACTCTCTAACATTTGCGTTCGCTCCCCTCACTCTCAAACTCAGCGCCTCCAATCACTCCAGAACTCTCCCTCTTCCCTTCTGTTAACTGGAAATCAGTCTGCCAAAGCTGCTCCCTCCAGCTACCGCTGACTGAGGAGCGATTCGTCTGTGAGGAGGGTTTAAAGCATCCCCTCCGCTGAAGTCCTGACACTGATCCATCAGGCATCCGTCGAGCCGCAATGAATAAATTTCACCTCCATCGATTCAGTCTTGCGCCGCTGTTTTTCATCTCATAACTACGAATGTCTACCGTACTCAAGTGGACGGGCTTTGAAAAACTCATTCTTTAACGTGTCATCAGTTCCTGCATGGAACAAACGATGGATACGCTACGCATGTTCACTATGTGAGAAAAATGGTACGTGAAAAAAAAGTATTCAGTCATTCAGGTTATCTAGTTTTGAAATGCATTTTGAAGGAATTTTTGGAATTGAAATTAAAAATATTTCAGTACTCAAGCAGGTTTTCATTTGAACTGGGACAGAAGTAATTGGACTCCAACGATTCTAACATTAAGTTAGTCATAATCAGCGACTAGACTGACTTTAAACGGGCTGTAATGAAAATTGAAGAGTGAAATTTAACAAGATACACCAACTGGCCACTTTATTAGGTACACCTTGCTTGCACTTGCTTTAGCTTGTCATCTTCATCAGGTCTATTTGCCTAAAGACATTGCGCTCCATCCATGTGACTGACTGAATAACTTTGTGTTAACAAGCACTTACACAGATATACCTTACAAAATGGTTGATAAGCGTACACTACGCTGATGTCGAATGCAACAATAATTTCCTGTGTGTGCTCAGAGGCCAGGAGCGCCTCAGGACTTCTGTGGTTTTGCAGTCACCAGCGGAATATCTGATGTTGCTGAGAATCCTTTATGAAGGAGCCGCGGCTCTGGAGACAAACTAAGACGGGCAGATTGCGAAGCAGAAGCTCGTCTTTTATTTTGGGATTGCGCCAAATCAGCTCTTTAGGGAAAGACTAATAAAGATGCGTAAAATGGGGATTAAACAGAAGCGGCGAGAAGAAGCCTTCAACAAAAGTATGGTAATTCAGGAATTCCAGGAGTTGCATTCTTCATCATGTTGCAAACCAAGTCCTTTAGAGAGTTTAGGAGACAGATGAATAAGCTACTGACTTTCAAAAACGTGCTATTGTGTCTTTTTGAAGAGAGAAATAAATCAGTGGGTTTCCTCACTTACAAAAAAAAAAAAAAACAACAACAAATGAACAGAACCAAAAGAAAAAAGCCTCAATAAAAACACTCCATTCCATTTTACACATAATTCTCAAAGTAGCATATAATACGACAATTTTAACACTCACATGGAACGGTGACACGTTCTTCCCTCCGACAACAAGAACAGCTGACTGTCCATCATACTCTTCTTTGGGGAGATACTTTAATACGTGGCAATCTTGCACCTGGGAAACATGTTAAGAGTCGAAAATATTGCAAGAAAACTCAGGAAGACAATGTCAGCAAAGCGTCTGATGAAACACCTGCCTGATTGCAGTTTCTACTGCTCAGCCTGGTCCTTGTGAGCAGGGCACATAAATAGCTCAGCAATTAGACGGAAGTCCCTGTTGTAAAGCCTTAGTATTCATCCACACGGTTAATTTACCCTCACAGCATTTGGTCTACCGGTAATCTAAATGAATGACATCAAGTCACGACACACTCACGCTTCTGTATGCAACGCATTACATAACAAAGTCATAAAAACAGATGTCTTTTCTTTTCTTTTTTTTTTTACAAGTTAAAATGAGCCTCTAATCTAAAAAATTTAATTCAGTAGGCAAAGAAAATAAGTAGGTAAAACTACTTATATAGCACCTTTTAAGAAAAATCTTGAAGCGCTTCAATGGACACATTTAAAAAGATGCGTTTTTAACTCCTTGATTGAAAAAAAACGTGGCGATACTTTCAAACACAAATTGAAAATTTAAAAGCACTTTACATCAACCCCAAATGTTACAGCGGAAAAGTTCATTACTTGCACAAATTGAATGAGCGTTTTCTTTTAACGGGAACAAAACACAACAAAATAGAAAGATTTAGAATTTGCCAAGAGAAAATATTCACATCTTGCATATTTAATTTTTCCACTTTGCAATCATATTTTAATGCATTTTCTCAGGATTATACTTCATAGATCAACACAAAGTAGAACTGTACTGTACGTACGCCTCATATAAAATACATAGTACTTACTGTACTGTAAGCCTATGTATGCACATATTCTATATATTACTATCCACTGCAATCTAACATGCTGTACATGTTTAAGCCACTTTGTAAACTCTAACTTTCCAATGCTTTTAAAGTTGAGCAGGACAATCCTGATACAATCTTCCCAATCTATTTAAATAAGTGTTTGTGGAACATGGTGTGCCCAATGAGCAGGCTGTCTGCCTGCTCATTGGGCAGGCAGACAGCCTGCCCAATGAGCATCATTGGGCAGGCAACATCATCAGAAACACATTTCACAAAGGCAGATTGTGGAACAATCACACAGAGCATGAAGAGATGCTTTCATTGTTATATTTTCTGCCTTGAGTGTCAGTAAAGCCAGTCACTCTTTCAAAGAAAATTGGCTTTGTTGCTTTTTTTCCCCCCGTTGCTCATTTCCCTTCAGATGACAAGAATTCACGCTTATTTTGATGCAAAGCAGACATAAAAAGTGATTTTTTTTTTTTTGTACTACCTGCAACAACGTGACTGGGTGTCTTTCTCCTGTTTTGGTCCAGATAGGAGCCATCCCCAACTTGACAGCAACTAATCCAACTCGGCGACTTCCTGCGGAGAGGACAGATGAAAAGCTGGTGAGGACAGCTGATAAGGACGGCGGTCCTGATGAACGGAGCGCTAAGCGATCACGGCTTCGACCTTCTGTCCAGTCATGTCGCGGCCAGGGCTCATCTCTGAGAGGGTTGAGCTTCTCGGCTGTCTGTTTTCTGTATTCCTCTGCCGTGAGGTTTCTCAAGTACTTCTGGTTGTCCTCTGTAAGGTGCTCTTCGAACCATGTCGTTTTCATTACAGTCCTGACACAACCCAACAGCTGGACGGGGCTGAAAGACAGAAGAAAATAAAGATCCTGAATCGGCTTTAATTCACAAGTTGCCGTGCATAAACAAGGAAATTCACATAACTCCTGACAATAAACCAAAATATATAAAGTTGTGTACCATAGGGAAGCACTGTCCTAAAACATCCCTGATATTGTTTTATTTTTCATGAACGTGTTCCCCTTACAAACGAGCAAGGTTGCAAATGGGCAGAATATTCAGTTTTTCAGAAACTTTCAGTTATGGTGCGTTCATACCGAAAACGTAACGCAGGTAAAAATGTGTCTGACGCTTCCAATTTGACGCGTTTGCACTTTTGGTGCGTTCACACCAAACGAGTTTTGAGCCTCAGGCGTGTCTGGTTTGCATTGAAAGCCCATGGAGGTGCATCGAGGGCCCGTTGCGGCACATTTCGAGCGTCTAGCACGACGTGATTTGAAGTGTTTTGAGCACGTCAAGCACGTCCAACGCTCCACGCACTATTAAATTAGCTAAATGATGTCCACAGTCAGGCCTCATGGGCTGAATCCTGCATGTTGTAGTTGTTTCTCTGGATCAACACACCTGAATCAAATGGTGGCTCGTTAGCAGGACTCTGCAGAACTTTGACATGCTGAGGAGATAATTAGACCATCTGAACCAGCTGTGTTGCAGCGGAGACATGTTCAACTGGAGCTCGACAACTTCAGGATTTTATGGGGTAAGTTAAACTGAGTCATGTTCAAAGACAAATATTGAAATTCAAATTGATCACTGGTAGACATCCGAACAAAATTAAAGCAATTTAAAAAAAAAAAAAAAACAGATTTGAAATGATAGAACTTTGAACATTTTGCTGAATGTGAATATTCAACTTTCCCCCACAACAACAGAAACATACGTATTGAGTAAAACATTCCAAACCTTCAGACTCATACATTTAAATCAGGGTTTGAAATGGGAAAAAAAAACACATCTTGCTGCTCCCTGTGAAAAAAATAACATATAAATAAAATAAAATTCCAATTTGACACACAAACCAAACAACAATCATTCTTCTAACCTCTCATTTTTGCCAGACCCTTTCAGACACTAACCTCTTCCTGGGCCTCATCAACATCCTCCGTAAGAAAAGTGGCCTCAATACCCCAAGGTACGAGAAGTCATCTGTGCATGTAATGGAAGGATGCACAGTGCATCTAGAGGATGTGGCCTCAGCACCCCTGTGGGAAGCGGTGTGCTATGTGCATACTTCCATAAAATCTGGTAGTTCTTCCAAAAACTCTATACTATTTGTAACCAATCTAATGTTGAGCCAACCTTCAGTAGTTCAAACTCCAGGTTTATTCCTGTAAAAGCCTGTTCATTTTCTAATTTGGAAAATTGCTGGAGTTTTGCTGCTATAGAAACACATTATAAGACAACCACCACAGGGAGACTAACTTCTAGCAACTAATTCCCAGCTGTTATTGTGATTTAATTGGTAAACAAACAAGTTAAAATATCTATTAAAAGCTTGCGGTTGGTCTGTGACCAATTTGACATATGAGAGAAGATATCTTATATCTAAACGTATAACTACATTGCTGCGGATTGAAAACATTCTTTGCTCAATTCATTTATTTTATTGTCTAAAACTCAATACGTAACATCTGGACCTTTTCGATTCAGTGAAGCCAGTAAATGAAAACGAAAACCAACTGACATCTTCTGAGTACAGTCCTAATTCATTCAGTCTTAGGACACTTTTCTCATCCCAACATGTCTTTAGTGTCTGAGCATTTTCGAGACGCTTGGAAAAACATTTAAAGCAACAAATCTGATTAGACAACTGGAGGTGAACAGTTCTGGGCTGGGTCGGCATCCCTTCTGCAGCACAGCTAATTGAACTGGCTGAATGATCTCCTCATTTTTGTCACAAAGTTCTGCAGGAGCCCGATAATGGCCCATTCGTTTCAATTTGGTGTGCTCAAGGAGAGAAACTTCTAAAGTGTCTGAAACGCTGGTTCTCCAGGACTACAATTGCTTTTAACATGCTTTTACACACTGGGTTGAACGCAGTGATTTCAGCGAGGTAATTCAACCCGGGGTGTCTTAAAGCAAGTCTCAAAAAGAAAGGAAACATTCCCCAAAAAAAGACAAAGGACCAAAAAGCCCTTAGGTGCAAAAATTAATATGCAGAGGAAGTGAGTAGAGAAAGATTTCTACAGAATAATATGTTTATAACTGATTACAGTGTTTTGTTTTGGTATTTATCTGTTCACATTTTCTTTGACTTCATGAGGGAAGAATTATGCAAACATAATTTCTGCTGCCATTTATCCGCTGATTAGTAAAACATAGCGGGAGGGGGAGGGTGACATTATAGAAGTCTTTCACAGCTTTTTCAGGATGGTTTCCTATAAGAAGCCTTTTAAAAATGCTGATCAGAAAAGCTGCATTAGTAGCAATTTTATCTCACTAAACAGTATGAATAAGTCATGGGCACGAAAAATATATGCAGTCTTTCTGAGCTAATTACACAAATACAAGCATCCAAGATGGATTGCAAAACAGGTTTAGCTTTTCATAGTTTAGTGTGAATAAGTGTGTCAGCACAGTTTGTCACCAAAAAGATGAACTGTGCACGAGTCATTACTGCTGAGCTATTTGAGTCGTCTCTGCTAACTGTGTGTGCAGGGCTGCTTTTCTGGAAGTCGCAGAATGCTGCCTGAGGTTAGAAGACAACAAAGTGGTATAAAATAACAAAATAACATCAGAGGAAGTCAGGTTGGCATTTGGAAAGATAAGTCTGTCCTGTTGTTTCGGATAGTAAAAGTTGAAAAAAGGCAGGTGATTCTGAAAAAGGAAAGTGCAATAATTATTTTTACTATTATTTTTTATATTAATTTGACTAAAAATATATATTTGTAACATAGGACTATGTTAGTACCTTTGGACTTAAATATATGTATGAAGTGCTAGAAACAGAGCTCTTATTCTTTATGCAGTCACAAATTAAAACACCCGGACTGAGCAGCAAAGGATTAAACAAAAGAAATTTGTTAAAATAATTTAAATGCAACTTAAAAAAAAAAAAAGAAGACTCATAGCTATGCGTTTTGTATAAATCTGAATCATTCACATAATATACATGATTAAGGCAGGATGAAGGGCTATTTGAAGTTGATTTGCTGAATAAAGTCTTCACGTTAACACGCATGCATGCACAGCCTTAATAGTTCAAATAAGAGTAAAAAGCTGGGATTGCGTCACTGACATGCAAGGTGTCTAACCCTATTGAGAACCTGAGATCTTTCTTAAACGTAATAAACTGTTTGCTGTTTTGTGTAAATTGGTGACCGTGACTTGACTCTACAAGCTAATCAGAAAACTAACAGACTCCAGGAACGAAGGGCTCAGGTTGGGTGTTGAGAAGAAAAGTATCAAAATCAGTCACTGACCCTTTTTGAAATGGCAGAAATGTTTATTTGTACATTTTGAGTTGTGTGCTTATTATCATCTAATTTAGTTGCATAATAAAGCTACAAAGTAATGCACGCACTTATCAGGCAAAAGTCAAAGTGAACATTAGAACTTCACTTTAACTTTCTTAAATATTCAGTAATAAAGCAATTGTGCAAACATTGACATATGAAACATTTCTAAAAAGGTAAAAAAAAAAAAAAAAAATCTGGAGGCAAGACCTTGCATCTGATTACAGAGCTGTGCTGTTTGATGCTTTCAATGATTTAGGAACTAAATCAAGGCTTGTAAAACCCAAACATAGCCCTTCTGTATGTTTGGGTTTTACATTCAGAAAATTGTAACACCGCACTCCTTGTGGTTGAATTATGGTTATATCTTATGGTTCAAATCCTTCTGAAATTAAGCAGAATGATTAATTGCCAAATATATTATTAATTATTCTGGAAACTGGGGGAGCAGCTTAAACACTGTTATTAATACCTCATCAATTAATTAAAAAAATCCCCCCCACGAAATAATGAATTAATTATTAATATAGCTTGTTGTTATTTCACTAGTGAGTATATTTATTATATGATTATTTATTAATATCTCATTTTGAATGATGCAGTTCTTTACTAAACGGCATCACAGGACTAATGGGTGTTTATAGCGCTGCTATTGTAGCTGTATGTTAAGTCTAGTAATTTCTGACACAATAAGTGTTCAGTTTTATACTATAACTGGCGATATGACTGAAAACATGTTTCAATATCCCAGCCTCAAACGTTGACACATGTCTCTCAATCCCAATGCTATGTTATTGTAAAAATGTTAAGTATTTTCACCATGAAGAGACTCGCCTTCAAAGCAATTGGGATGAGTTCTTAGCACAATTAGCATCTTTACCTTTCAGCCGCTGCCCGAGGAGAAATGAGCTGCGCTCCCCGCTGGAGGAGAAACCGACAGCCCAACTTTGCCATCATCCTCATCCTTCCCGTTCGTTCATAAATCTGACACCGGTAAAAATAAATTAAGTTGCGTTATCGGTTTAAACATGAAAACGCACGCTTTCGTCTTCGTCCACTTACCTAATGTCACCCCTGCCATTTCCTGTACGTTAGCAAAATAGTTCCGCAGCGCTGCGGTCGGTGCAAAAGGTTCCGTGTCACATTAGAAATGTGCCGTTTAAATCCTTACTGCAAACTACGGAATCCAAAAATAGAATAAACATTGAAGTTAACAATATGCAGCTTTAGTTTCACACAATTTTACTTTTACATGTCGTTATTATGTTGTACTTTGAATTCTTTTTTTCTTTTGTGTTATTTCCAATAGTCCTATGTTTAATAAAATGCATGTGGCATGGATTTTATTTGACTTTTGTGTTAAAGTCAAATAAAAGAAAAGTAAAAAATGGGAAGTGACCTTTTACAGCTGGTTTGAAACAGATTAACTTAGATGCTCTTAGGTCATCATTACTGTTTCCAGGCTGTTCTCTGAATAAGAAATAGATGTCAGCTGGTCTTCTGTTGAATACTAATTGGTATTTTCATGGAATGAGACGTTCATAGAGTGTACCCAAATGACAGACTAAGTTTGGTTCCCCCCTAATTATCTGTGTGGAGATTGGTACAATAATTTATTCTTGCATATTTATTGTCTGCGTGGGAGCCAGTGAAAGAATATGTTGTCTGGAAAGGTGTCAGTTGTGTTGGCAGCGTTAATTATAGCAAGGGAAATGTGTATAAAATGTTAGATGTGTGTGTCAGTGTTGATTGACACTCACATCACTCTCAAAGTTCCAGATTATTTACTGAGGTGTCACTGTGCATAATTTTTTTTTTTTTAGAACCAGGCATTTTTTTTGTCTACTGTTCATTTGTTTTGTGTTGACACTACAAAATGCCTTGAGATTATTTTTACAGGGAGATGAATAATAACTTATCGGTAAAGGTTTTATCAGCATTTACTTTTATAAAAGCACACATACCTCAGATGTGAGGTTTAACCTACAGGTCTGTCCTTGAACTTATACAATCACTGATTCAGGCAATTTAAACCATTATCCACACAGTTGGTGGCTCAGTATAAAAAAAGTAATC
Source organism: Poeciliopsis turrubarensis (assembly GCA_010277015.1). Lineage (NCBI taxonomy): Eukaryota > Metazoa > Chordata > Actinopteri > Cyprinodontiformes > Poeciliidae > Poeciliopsis > Poeciliopsis turrubarensis. Next base: position 1,500,547 of record VMRN01000014.1, read on the forward strand.
AATCCAAATGGAAAAATCCTGTATATTAAAGTAATAAAATCATTTTTATTACTTTAATAAAATCAGTTAACTTCATTTCTAGCATAGCATATTGTAAGCATGGGTGTAGCTGTGTTTGAGTCCAGCCTAAATCTTTCTGTCAATTCTTGAACATGGACAGAAATTTGGTGCAAAGTTTTTGTCTCTGACTTGTCCTTTGGATTACTTTAGACATCATGAAAATTATATGGACACAGAGTCCTGCCAACAGTGCAGTACTCCAATACAATACTGTTTTTGTGTTTGTGGAATGCTCTAATAATATTTGGCCTCTCTTCCACTGGATCTGTTGCCTCGGAGTAACCACGAGTCTCTCGGCTGCTTTTCTGATCAATTTTCCCCATGGCTGACCTGCCAGTTTAGGTGTACGGTTCATGTCTCTGTATGATTACAGTTGTGCGATACTTCTATCACACTTTTATTTTGGGATGATGGGTTGAACATTGCTAGAGTGATGATCAAAGATTAGGTTGCTGTTTTATAACCTAAATCTACGTTAACATCACAACACTGTTGTCCCTGATCTGGCTGTGGTCTTGGTCTTTAATGTGCTGATAGTGCAGTCATTTCTCTAACAATTTTCTAAGGTTTTCACAGAACAGCTGTAACATAATCAAAATAAATTAGACAAGGATTGAATTTATTTAACAATTTGGTCATTTCTGAAGTCAGTCTGTTGCACTACATTTTCTAGGGGTATCAAGAAAACAAATATGTGTGATTCTCTGACAAGATTTAGATTTCTATCGCAGTAAAAAATCCTTTCTCTGTCTCTTTTGTCTCTATCTTATACAAACAGACACGCTAACAAAAAAGATAACATAAAGTGAGAAACCCAAATCATCTTTATTATTATCAACATGCAGGATACAGAAAAAAGAAACAATTTCCAGCTGACAAATTAGACTCTACCACACACGCTTTTCTACCATCCTGAAACTCTTTACAATGTAAGAAGGTTATTAAGAAATTGTTACAATTACCCATTAGTTATTCATTTTCCATTTAGCAAAATCACAAGCAAGTCTGTAAAAAAAAGAACCCCAAATGCACGAGATTACCCCACTGCTTCACACAAATGACAGAGATACTTTATTTCATAACTAGCAAGCGGCTACTCGAGATTGGATATTAGTGGGAGCTGAATTATGCATGCATTCATGCAGTACACTAAATCGAATGCCACCAGTCCCACAAATAACATTTGCAATGCTAATTCTAAGCATTTGGGGAGGGGAGGGAGTTTGCAGGCTCATGTTCAGGCTTTTCCCCTCAAATATTGGGGAACCTTTAGCATTGTGTACTTGCTAGTTATCTAAATAAGGTAGAAGTGTCATTTCTTTCAGTGGGATATGGTCAGACTATGCATGCTGGTTCTGAAGACTGTTAATATTTCTACAAATACATCTTCAATATACAGTATATAGCAATAATTTCCCAAGTGACGCCATTGTGGCCAAACATGCAATAGTCATCAATGGAGTAGTTCAAATTGCTTTACCATAACAAGCTACTTCTCTCAGCTAGACTACTGTATGCTGTATTGATGTGTATATGTATTTACTTATGTCTCCTTGTGCTTTTAGACATGTATACATTGTACAATATTTGGATGTATTTTATATAACTTATCAGGGGTGTAACAAGATCTGGTTATAAAATTCCACTGGATTATTTTCACAATCAGTCAGACTTTGACTGAAAACAGAGTAAGAATGTTTTTAGTAATTTACGTATGTTTATAATTGCAGTTATAGTGTTCAGTGATTTTACCCCTGTGCCATAAATACTCCACTGTCAGATCCTCTACTGTCTTCATCCTGCTGCTGGCAGTCTGTTCTTGTCTCCTGAGTTGTGTTATCAAAATCCTTTATTTACTAAGCTCCTTCTGTCGTCGTCTCTGCATTTGGGATCCCGGCAAAACCAAAACATGACATATTTCGCACCGAAGTGAAGCCAGGGTTGCAGCGTGCTATCCAGTTTGCTTCATTTTGTGACTTTTGTCTTGTCAAGCAAAACCGAGCCACTATCAAGGGGCCTGTGCGTTGACCAACAGCTGCTCTCTTTGTATAAGACTGCAAGTTTGAAGTAGGAAAGTAAGTCGTTTTTTGAGATGAACTGATGTGGTGAACATTCATGGAGAATGTTTGTCAGGCTTGCCGATGGCATTGGTCACAAAACCAATGAAGAAGTGTCTATAGCTTTTAAATTATTTATCACAAAGCGTTCAGGTACTCAAAACAACACTGGATCAAGTCAGAGATGAGATCTGAACAATTTCCTGAAGCATTGTGAGCATCTTAGGCTCACTGTGCCAGAAATTATGGCAAAGTTGGAGTTTGTTTCACAGGTTTATTGTAGAGCTAAAGTTGACACCCCAGTCACACTACTGCTCAACTGCCCTGAATTTCAACGGCACCTAAAGATGCACCGTCTACAGTAATTAATGCTCCAGCATTGCCATCTTACGTTACTCTGTAGAATACATAATTTGATTTCCAGGTAAACCAGGCAGGCACAGATTTTTTCTAAAGATGTCAACAAAACTCAGCAGCATGGGTGCTGCAGGTCTCACATGCCATGTGTGTCACAGATGCAGCACTTCACTGCTACACATTTATTGCTGCAATAAACCATCCATCCATCATCTTCTGCTTAATCCAAGGCAGGGTAAAGCAGAGAGGTCTACACTTCCCTCTCCACAGTCACTTGGGCCAGCTTTTTTGTGGGAATCCCAAGGCTTTCCAGGACAGCCGAGAAAACACGGAACCTCCAGCGTGTCCTGGGTCTTCCTCTGGGTCTCCACCTGGTAAGACGAACCCAGAACATACCCCCATAGAGACATCCAGGAGACATTCTAACCAGATAACCAGCCCGCCTTAACTGGATCCACTTGATGTGCAAAATCCCAAGAATAATACTAATAAATCTCATGCAACAATACTATCTGATTTATTTGGCAATTTTTTTTTTTTTCTGGCCACCTAAGGGCACTTATTTAGCACTGAAAATTCATTCGGATCAGCTGAAGGATATTTCAGCATAAAAACACACCACAGCTGTGTAATGTGATTTCAAAAGTAACAGACCACTTGTTATTACAGATGGACAATGTGAATTCCACACTCTTGATCCCAGTATACACACTCTATTCAAAACAGACACGGATCAAAAGCAACACACTTCGGAAGCATAACAAGACAAATGTCCCACAAAATTAGCTTAATTTCTTCACCTTTTAGACCTGCTTGAGATCCAGCATGGCAACATGCACAGCAAGATAAGAAACTGCATGATCAGCAGCTTAAGGACTATTACAAGTTTATAGGAATTAGAGACCTCAGTTCAGTATCTCCAGCTTAAAATCTAAAATACTTTAAGTATTCAATTTGGATTAATCATACTATTATTTCATTATAAAAGCACAAAAAGGAACAAATTTATTGCTTTAGTAAAGTTATAATCCCCTCTCCGCCCCCAAAAATGAACAAGCATCCAGCCATGCTTTGTTTGGACCCACTTATCATTGCAGGGTTGTGGAGAGGCTGCTGCCTATTTCCAGCTGTCATTTGACAAGCATAATAACCTCATTTTATGGACTGGTCATACCCAGACTGAATTATTTTAAATTAATTACTGACTTGTGGAAGGCAGACTGTTAAAGCAAAAAAAAAAAAAAAAAAAACTCCTAGACTCCCCCAAGCTATTGCTAAAAAAGGATCATGCTTCCTTTTTGAGAACCCATTATTTTTGCATTGCTTTGTGTGGTCTTGTTTCACTACATGGATGTTTTGTTACACCCCTGTAACTTATATATGTATATGAAAGTGTCACGTATACATATGTGCATGTTGTACATCGTCAGGGGCTGAAGGTTCTTGAGGACTCGTAGTCTGATATACACTTAGGTTTGATTCCTTTTGCGTTGTAGTAATCCACCACTTGGTTAGGAACTTCGGCCAAAACACTCTTAGCCAAAGCAGCTGGAGAGGCCTGAAGAAAACAGAGACAAAGAGGAGATGTGCTTGAAACATGCATACACTCACGCATGCACACACACACACACCACTATCCACTCTAAGATCTTGAGGGGAAGAATGCAAGCTATACCATGTGTAGACCACCGAAGACTGAAGTGATCCGACGAGATTGTCTGACAGCCTCTAAAATATTCTTGCTTTCCATTTTTTGTTCTCTGGTATCACTTGATTTTTGTGCACAACGTGTGTGTGTGTGTGTGTGTGTGGGGGAAATAACCCAGCAAAAAAAAAAAAAAAGGAATTGCATCATATTCTTTGAGCTCCTGTCACCCTTCAGCGCTGTCTTAACACAACATGAAAGTAAACGATCGCACACAAACTAAGCCACAGACTCTGCTTTTGCATGGAATTAATAATGCACAGTTCTGAGATTATGTTTGTTCTTGTTTGCTCAATGTAGATTGATCTTTACTTTAACAGGGCTGACTCAGGCCTCTTCTCCAAAAAGGTCATTTTGACAGTAAGCTGCTACTTTGTTTGACCTTGGGAATGTCAGTGTTTTTTTTTTTTTTTTTTGCACTGGCATGAAACGATGTAGAATTAAACAAATCCAGTGTGACATTATTGTCATCATAACCCCAACAATGCGACTTTATTATTTTATGCGTCATGATTTATTGATATATGTGAGCTACTTAGCTAAAGCTTTGGACTCGACACCAAATACAACAACTCACTGAGTGAGGCGCGTGTTCAGATCTCCCTGTCAGCAACAGGCCCATATTCATCTTTCAGTGTTTATATGCAGTTCTCAATGCAGCCTCATATGGAGCAATAAAGTGCAATTTGTCATTTGTCTAGTGAGAAGAAATGAAAGAACTGAAAAGAAATTGGTTTCTCATTGCCATGTCACTGCAGATTTTTCCTTCATTGTCCCATAGTGATAAAATCTCCCAGTTGGGAAATCAAGAAACACAAGGATAATTGGTGTTTTCCTTCTTCTCCCCTGATCTGACTTGCGATGTTTTTGTCTGCTTTGTATTTATTGCCACCGTTCGAATGGTGGCAATAAACACTACTGGTCCACACAGTGTGTGTTATAAGAATCTGATGTCTGTGGTGAAACCGAGCAAGTCTTAGTGAGCAGCTTGTAACTAGGACTGGATCATTTTCATCTTGACCAACTCTGAGCGATGGCTGGCTGGTCGGATGCTCAAAAGCTTGATTCATTCTGACTGGTGAACGCGTTATGCCGAGTTGCAGAAAGATCATGCTTAAAAATCAGGAAGTGAAACTTTTAATTCACTTTTATACGTCTAAGAAAAATGGCACCAAAGAAATGTGTTTTTTCTTTAAACATGGGATTTTCTTATATAGTTCACCTGCTCTAGATATTTTTATTTTTCCTCAGACTTTGACCTCGTTCTGTCATATTCTCTTATTTGTAAGTATGTACTGCACTAAAGGTACCAGGACTGAACAGAAACGTTAGTTAAAACCTGTTAAGACCTTCAGAATGTATGAAAAGTAAAAATGAGGGGCAAGTTAAAACACTACAAGAGAGCCTGTTTTTTTTCTGTGCAGGTGCTGTATAAAGAAATCAATTGTGGTTTACAAGTCAAATTAACTATAAGCTGAAAATACAAGAAGATTTTGTTCATACTTAGATAATAAATCTGTAAAGGTATGCTGAAAACTGAAAGGTAGTTGTTTGAGAATTTCAGTCATCGTCCCATTTTTCAGTGCTTTCAGGAACGCCAGGAATCAAGCGGACAGATTCACATGACTTTTGAATCCTCAAAGTCAGAGAGGCCGCTGTACTCCATCTCGCATAATTCCACGAGACAATGCATCATCAAAGAGCCTTCACCCAGGCCTCCTCACCCTCTACTTCCTCCGTTCCCCTCCTCTCATTTCTAGCCTCCCTCCTCCTCCTCTCCTTCCTCCGCTCCTGCCTACCTGTTATCCCCCACTCCGCCTGTCACCCAGCAGCTCCGTCCTCCTAATCCCTTCTGAAAAGAGACGACGGAGCAGAAAATCACCTCTCCACCTCTGTCACACACTCCCTCGCTCTCTTTTGTCTTTAGCTCTGGTCTCCAGCTGACCCCCCTCGAATGCCATCTCTAGCGAGCTGTCTCCCTCCCTCATCTCCCTCCACCATATTCATCGCCTCTGCTCTCTGGCCAATCCTCCCTCCTCAAACACTCGGTACATGTTCCCTCTCCTTAACTTACTGATGCGATGGGATATAATTGCTTAATTTCCCAGCTTGTCACAGGCCAAACCCACCATAACGGACCCCGCCAAATCCATCTGGTCAGAGCCAAGCAGAATTAATGCCAGTGGAGAGGAAAATGCGTAAACACAAACGAACGCGAACACACAAACACTCAAGGGAGCGGAGACCTGATGTGTTTTGACGAGACTGGCAAGCATATTACACCATATTGGGGGAGGGGAAAAAGAATCCCTGTCATTTTAAGTGTAAGCGCAACAAATGTCCTAACTTCAATAGTTGAGTCTCTCAAATATATTTACTATATGCACAAGCAACACTAATAAGAATGACCAGTAATGTACATTTAACAAATGTATTCAAGACTATTTTTGAGTTGATGCTCATCCAAGTTAAGATGAGCAGTCACCTTGCAGCGCAAATAAATAAACTTTTATTTGCCTCTTATACCAAATCGTGTTTCTTTTAGACTTAAGCAGCTCTGGCTCTTGAAAGTGCCCCAAAATTCGCTTTGAAATAAAATATAATAACATTTTCTACCTTGTAAAGTCTAGCCTGTTTATTCAGCATGAAAATTTAAGGGTTGTCTCAATTTTGAAATATACCCATCAAACTATTGCTTTGTGGTTCAGTGTCGTATAAATCCAAAATAATAAAAAAAAAGTACAACAAAGGCCATATAGTACCTAAAGTTTGAGTATTTAGTTCTCTGCTGCCAAAAGTTCCAAATCTAAATTGTTTCTCCACTAACTTTCTGCCAGCAACGGCTTCAAGGAGAACTAAATAACCTGCCCACCCTCTCTTGTCTGATCTTTATCCTTCTTGACTAATTCTCCTCTCTAAACTAGAGAAGAAAAACAATCTGTCTTTACAGAAGTCTTTGGGGAACTTCTCTGCTTGACAAATAAAAGTGGATTGTGACCGGGGGGGTGTGGTTGGCTGTCAGGGAAGCTTTCCAAAAAGCTGGTCTGTTCAGGGCTGAACATCGTTTTTTTATTTTAATTTTTTTACCCCACACAGCAGCAGCGCTGTCCTAATGGCCACAGGTGCAGAGTGAAACGTTAGTCTGATAGTCTGCCGATTCGGGAGACTATCGGCAGACTATATAGTTCTCCAAATTGGAGGCACCGCTTCAAAGGGAAAAAGGAAATTTAGGGAGGAACAAAAAGTTGGTGCAGGATGTAGCCAAATCTGCCAGATTATCAGACATTTTCAGAGGCACAGGCAATAAGACAAATGTTATTCTTTGAGTAACATCACATAATAGTGGGACTTTTGTGAGTCAAACCTTATAGTTGCTTGATAAAGTGGCAGCGTTTGGAGGGAGAGCAACTGCATGTATTTGTGACGTACACCTACGTGTTTGAAATCCTTGAAGGGAACGAACTGAACGATGTCCCGGAGAACGGGCTCGCCCTTGGGGGAGCGCAGGATCCCGTCGTCGCCGTCTAGGATCTGCATGTCCGTGAAGTCGGCGTTGCCCACGCCGACGATGATGACCGACATGGGGAGGTGGGAGGCGTGCACAATGGCCTCCCGCGTGTCCGCCATGTCTGTGATGACTCCGTCCGTCAGGATCAGCAGGATGAAGTATTCCTGGTGTGGCGAGGTAAAAAGGGAGGAATGAAACTGATGTTTCAAAAGTGACTTCCTGTCAGGGTCTGATTTAAATAAAAGCCATTCTAATCCACCGGAGAGACGGAGGGAAGCAGATGGCATTAATGCAGAGAAAAGTCATGCTCTAAAATTTATGACTGGAATTAAATTAATATCAATCAGCCCTCTTCAAACGCACACACACACATGCACACACACACACACACACATCTCCTCTTTCCGTTTATTACATTTAACTCTTCTTATCCCTTCTTATCTGTCACTTTTTGTCTTTTTCCTTGCATCCATTTGTCCTCGTCTATCATTAGTAAAAGGTCACAGCAATAAAAATATATTCTGTTTCATCTGTTCTATTCACTCTCTCACCATGGCCTCTTTGGTGTGCATCTCCTCGGAGGCAGAGGAGGCCACTTTCTGGATGATTGGGGCGATGTTGGTTGGCCCGTACAGCTGGATTTTAGGAAGGCAATTCTGGTAGGCCTCCACCACACCTTGGATCCCTGCAACACAGACATATGTAGGTTCTCGCCGCTGTGTTTATTTGTCCCCCTCCCCCCCCCCTCCACCAGTGCGCAAGTTGCGCCCACGCCGGCCTCGCAGAGTCGAAGTTCGCGTACTTGCAAACGCGTCTGCTAGAATAAATCAGGCTCTCTGCGTGTGACTGCGCTGCAAGGTGACTGAGCATTTTTCGAAAAGCATTCCCTCGTGGTCCTCACAAACACATGAGGCGACACACAAACACACCTTCGCAACAGGGACTGCAGCTATGTGCGGAGAGGAGCACAGAAGCCCATTTCACACATACAGATTAGTGTTGTTTCTCTCTGTGTCTCTGAGCCTCAAATACATCCTGCAGCATTGTGGCAAACCTCCCAGCTGCATTGGTCTGCGCGCATGGTAATGTGTGCATGCGTGGCCGTGTGTGTGTGTGTGTGTGTGTGTGTGGCGGGGGGGTGGGGGGGACAGGCCTATAGTGCTTTCTGTCAGTCTGTTTTGGTGCATCTAAAAGTGAGCAAAATTATGTGCGTTTGAGGTGCGTCAACTCACCAGCACATTCTGGATTTTCCTCATCGAAGTTCACAGCGAAGTCATGTGAAACCTGCAGGCATGAAAGAGAAGAGAGAGAGGAGAGGGAAGCGGGTGGGGAGAGAGGTTCTTCAACAGCTGCGACAAACCGATCGCTCAGCACAATGTGTCAAGTCCAGTTTACAGGTCTGACGCACAGTTTCTGCTTTCATGCTGATCAAAAGTAAGCGGCACCTCCAAAGGAGGTTTAAAATTTAATCTGAACCATCCAGAACTCCCCTTGCTTCACAGAGTATACAAGCGTGCAACTCCGGTTCCCTACCTTGAAATCCGGTGGTATCAGAGCTCCGAAACCAAACGCTGGAAACATTTTATCACTGCAGAAGAGGAATGAGACACAAATTACTGAAAACCTGGAGAGAGAAAATAGTTAAAAAAAAAAAAAAAAATATATATATATATATATATATATATATATATATATATATAAATAAATATATACGGCTTTTTAATTAATTTTAATTAATTTCCACACTACAAATACAAAATTCAGTGTGCTATTTGGTTTTCATATGGTAGACTGACACAAAGCAGCACATCTAAATAGATAAGGTTACATTGCCTTCAGAGGTAAAATAGATGGGGGTTTTTTTTTTAGGGTTTTGTTTTTTGAGAAAACTTTAAAAAACAAAGAGCGAAGAAAGAAAGACAGTAGACTGGTCAGAAATAATATACTTGTGAAGAAGTTAAAGGTCAAGCACTTTACAAATCTTGGCCCTATTTTGTTATTGCTATTGGGCGGCAATAACAAAGCTGATCGAGTCCAACAAGCCACAGGGAAAAATCTAAAGTGAACATTTATTCCTACATTTAAAGCGCTATCTGTGCCAGAAAACTAAAACCTATCATCACCACAATCCCCAACAGCAGCGCGTCTTCTTGATAGTAGTTTGAGGGAGCTTCTACCTCCCCACCAAAGTCCAACTAATAAAACACAGAAAATTATGAGAGATTCCAGGAAGAGATCAAATGCACTGCAGTCCCACACAAAGCATGTTGGCTAAACTTGCTAACAGCCAGCAGGGGACGCCTACTAAACATTTGGGGGTGGCAACTCCCCATTGACAAGGCAAAGCAATAGAAAACTTTCTCATTACACAATTGCTAATGCTACACTGGAGAAGAATGCATAAAGGGCATATCCAAAACCACCACTAATGTGTGGAAATGCTTCTTTTTTTTTTTTTGTTTTCTTACAGCAGGAATGGAAAAGCTGGTCAGAGTTAATTGGAATATGGGTGAAGCAAGACACAAGGCAACACAGAAAGAAAATCTGTTGGAGGCTTGAGAGTGGGGCAGAGGTTTTACTTCCAGCATGATGATGAACCCTCAACACACAACCACAACTGCAAAGAAATAGTTTAGATCAAAGCATATTTTGTGCTAGAATAGATCTAACATAAAGCATAAATCTAAATTCAATTGAAAATCTGTGGCAGTCCTTTAAAATAGATGCTTACAGATATTCTCCATCCAACATCAAGTCCAACAGTGACTTAATGCAATCTGCATTAAGTCACTGTTGAACTTAATGCGGTTTCCTTAAATAGAAACTTTTTTAATTACTTTGAGTAATTAATTGAGAATACTGTACTGTTTGCTAACTAGAATCAATATGAATGCAAGTGTTGCTGAACTGAAATGATTTTTTTTTGTAAAATGCCTTGAGATGACATTTCTTGTGAATTGGGGCTACATAAATAAACTGAATTGAATTAACTTTAACTTGACTTAGCTTGTGTTAATTTGCATACAAGAATGGACTGTCTTTAGTTGTTGAAGATTGTTGGAAGATTCCTCAAAGTCTGGCTGCTGTTACTGCAATAAAAGGTTGCTCTATAAATTCATAGAATACAAAGGCATACCAGAAAAAAATTAATGAAGAGTACATGTCTTTTTTTAATCTACTTTTTAGTTTCATGTCATATTTAGGGGCTTCTTAGTATTGGTCAATCATAGATACTGTATAGCACAAAGTAAAAACTCTGTGCCAAAGGTTTTAGATGTAAAGAAAAACACTACAATTGCAAGGTACTTCACCTGTCGTAGTCCTGACAGATCTCCCCTACAGCCACCAGAGCTTTGAGGTACTCATTGGGTTGGTAGGGATGGATGTAATGGAGAGAGCAGCTATTTCTTGGATCCCCGTTGGATGCTGTGAAGTCTATGGCCACCTGGGACAGAATAAAAAATAAAAATAAAAACAGTCACAAAGCACAAATGAGCACAAACTAGCGATGGAGTGCACAAGTTCAAATATCAATGACTGTGTCCTGAATGTCTTACCGTGAACTGAATCTGGCAGCCGCCCATGATGTAATCCAGGAAGGAGTACATTTTGATGATCTGTCAGGAGAGATCACTTTAATTAAGGCTGCGGTCATGAATTGTTCATGGGGTATGAAAAGACAGATAGATAGTGGTTGCTGTCTCGGTGGGAGAAGTGCTTCCCTAACAGGCTCAAACTGGCTTTCCGCATGAATCGTGATAATGAAATATGCAGAGTACAATGAACACATGGTTGCAAATTAAGAAAAAAACTGCAACCAGTGCCATAAAATTTATTACCATGAAGTGCTGGGCAAACAACAAAATTGTGTTTTATCAAAACTGACAAAGAAACGGACTGAGTACGAGCTTACTGGAACAAGATGGAGAGTTTTGGAAGAGGGGAATTGGTTCATTTGACGGCGCCAGCCACGATTACTGGCATTCCTAGCAAACGTGCTGTGTAAACAGCATTGGAATAAAAAAAAAAGTCTTGTGTTGCAGTAACATAACCACACTGAAAGTTTGAAAAGTGCTATCTTCAATTTAGGTACAATAAAGAGTAAAAAAAATATTAGTGACAAGAAATAGTTTTTTGCAAAATCCCCAGGGTTTTAGGAACCATCACTGTTCATGACTGAGAGCACTGAGAGAGATGGATCTCTGACCATTCCTCTTTGTACAACAAGGACTAAGATCATTTTAGAGGCAAACTGGATTTGTGACTGACAAAAAAACTAGTATACCGATATGGTTATGTCATATGATTGATATGGTTGCATCATATCAATATTTGAAAATAAATGAGGCTGAGAGTCCTCCAAAAGCTTATTGAATCACAAAACGTAACGTCTGCAGACAGTCATGAACTCTCAAAAGGTTCCCAAAGAGCAAACTCTCCATGTTTACATTTGTGATATTAGAAGAGAAAACTATTTTTGTTTGAGTTCGTTTCTCATATAGATTAAGTCTCGTATGTTTTGTGTGACATTAATAAGGCCTTAAGTCCTGCAAAAGCCCTGTACATACCTCCAAACACCTTGTGGATTTATTTTCTAGTGAAGATGTACAGAATGCGTATTTTTGTTGCACATCATTGCACATGGACAGCTAGCAGAAGTTTTGAATAGACACATCTCTGAACATGTTGAAAGCTAAATTGAATTGTGCCCCGAAGCCATTATTAGTAAAAAAAAAAAAAAAAATGCTACAAAAAAAAAAAAAGTAAAAAAAATTCCATTCTGTCTTACCGGATAGCAGCCAAAACATATTGACACCACTAAACAGGTGCAGTGGTAATTTCCAAATATCATCATACGCTTGCATCAGCCAAAGCAACAGTTAGGTCGTTCTGGTAGCTCGATGCCACCAGCACAAAAATACATTTGGATTGGAGCGCTCTGATAGCCGCTCCGGGGGAACATTTAGATATCTCCACTCTGCTGACATGTCCTCAGGCCCCACATTGCCTAAGCAGTCCAGATGGGACGCCAGGCAGGATGGTGCATTCATGAGCCCAGGAAACGGGGAGAAGAGTCGTGGGATTGGAAAGTCGAAGAAATATGTTTTCTAGTTCCATCTACTGGGAAGTATGAACACGCAATAAATGGAAAACAACCAGTAAGTCAAAGTCATTGTCCGTGAATTGGAAGTAATATTAACATGTAGTCTCTAGCATGCTGGGTTTATGACAGTGGAGCAAAATGCAGTTTTTCTTTTCATCTAATCACTTGACAGTATATTCTGTAACACTGACATTGAGCCGTAATGACTAACTTTTCAAAATATTTTGTTCAAACTACAAAATGACAAATTAAAAGGTTTAACACACAATTTTAGAAAATGGTTGGATGAATGGAAGAAAAGAATGAATAAGAGAGAAAAAGAGAAGTCCAACTTTGAGTGTCATGTAGATTATCTCTCCGTCCCAGAGCGTGCTTGGCTCTGGTCATCCTCTCTTTATGAGCCAAAAATGCAGGGAAATCTGCTTGTTTGGCTAATCTGGACGGGCCGCTACTGACACTGATGCATTCTTATGCATCTAAAGCTCTTTTTAGTACATGTTGCAGAAAGAACACGGCCTTCTCAAAGCAGCACACAATTAGCCAGTAAGATGTGCCAGAAAACAAGGACGCCTCAAGTAAATGTCTGTATGAAAGTATTCACACCTGTTGAACACTTCCACAGTTTGTCACATCACAAACACACGTTTTAGCCTGTTTAACCGGGATTTTATGTGTAAGACCAACACAAAATAGTTTCCAGCATTGAAGTAGAAGGAAAAGTATTCATGGTTTTCAAAATTTAAAACGCAAACAAAACTTTAGAAAGTGTTTGGATTCAACCTCCCTCGGTCTGGTTTGATGAATCAACTTTGATTTCAACTCTTTTGGTGTGCCTCAAGCAGTTGTAGCGTCAAGAGAGTTTTTGCCCATTCTTCTCCGCAAATTAGCTCCAGCTCAGTCAGAGTGCACAGCAAAAGCATCCCCGTTGCACGATGCTCCATGTTTCACAGTAGGGTGGATGTGCTCAGAGTGTCGCTTAGTGTGACTTTCCCACCATGAAAATAATCATTTGCATGTGGCCCAAAAAGTCCAGTTTGTGTCTTACTGTGCCCTACGAATCTCTTGTAGGAAACTGTGAAATTTGTTTGTATGGCTTCCATATAACAACAGCTTTCTTCTTGCAACGTGTCCATAATATGTGGGTAGTTTAGACTGATTCTCCTCTGCAAGCTATTGATCTGTACAGCTTGTCCAGAGTTACCACATGCCTCTTGGCTGCTTCTCTAATCGATGCTCTCCTTCCCCAGCCTGAGTTCAGCAGATGTCCAGCTGTGCCACACTCTCGATTTGTGCATGAGGGAAGAAACGATGCTTTGTGAGATGTTCAATTCCTGTGAGATTATTTTATAACTTAACCCTACTTTTAACTTCTAAATAAATGAATTCCCTTATTTGTCTGCTTTGTTCCTGATCTTCGTGATTCTGTTTATTCTCGAGCAAACCTCGGGAGACCGTCGCAAATAACAGTTTTAATACTGAGATTAAACTATACACAGTATACTGGTATATTACTTACTAGCTATACATAATGCAATAGATTTTAATTATGGGTACCAGAGAAAAAGGGGTCACATCAAAACGAAAGGTCATGCGTTTCAGATTTATTTTTTTAATTAAAAGAAAATCAAAACCACAAATCAGTTTGCCTTCACTTCCTAGTTTCACACTGCTTTGTATAGGTCTGTCACATAACCCCCCCCAAAATATCTTATTATGTCAAGTTTATGAGAGAAATTGTGAAAAAGTATACTTTTGTTAAACAGGGTTGCAATCTTGCCATTATGTTAAGCTCTGAATTACAGGACATCTTAAAGATGTGACAACTAATCACCAAAACAGTTCTTGCCCTCGTCGTTTGACAAGCACACAAACATCAGAAGGTGCCGATCAGGATTATGCTGTGCGAATTACCTTGCAGTGGTTGAGTATGACAGTTCCAGAGTTTCTGTAATTTTTCTTCTTCATCTGATATTTGGGGTTGATGCATTCCCACTGAATCTGAGAAAAGACAAGAAGGCGGCGGCTTTGCACTTGAGGGTGTTTTCAGGCACTTTCTCCATATTGTTACACAAGAAATCATTTAAATGTGGTGCGGAAGGAGCACGGAGGAAGCCGCACGCCTGATTACATGCAGAGCACATACGAGCCAAAGCTTTGATTTTTGAGCGTGCGTTTTCTTACCTGCTTGCCCTCCTGCTCGGCCCTCATCATCTCCTTATACGTGGTTTGAAACTCTCCAATAAAGTCATGTTTGCCATTGGAGTCCCAGTCCCAAACTGTGCACTAATGCAGAAACAAAAACACACACAGGAACACGTGGTGAGAAGAACTGCTACCTGCGCATCCACACATGCACCAACAGGTCTGCAAAGAAATGCCATGCTGAATGATTGATGGGGTGGAGTTGGTGGGGGGGCCATGGAGCAGTGAAATATTAATCTGCCGATGCTGAGAGGCTTTAGAGACGGCTTTATGAGTGTCAGGGTTTAGACGTAATAGTTTTTTTTTCTCTCTCAGAGGAGCTATTTCGCGATATAAATGACTACAATCAAAACGGGGTCAGAGGACAAAGCTTCAACACCTCACGAAGGAGCAATCTGATCATTTCGAAACATGACAAAAGGCTTTTATATACACAGACACGCACAGGCCACGTTATTAGGGACATATTTTGTTATGGTTGCATTAAACATGACAGTAACATGGTGGGAAAATAGTTTTCTTGCAAACCCGAAGTCATATTGGCGCGTTAACACACCAGTATGATTGGTGTAAACACTGCTTGGCTGAGTGAATGGGCCTCTAGTTTGAAGTGCTTTGAGTGGTTTGTATGATTAGAAATATGCTGCTACATATAATATCAGTTTATTTGGCTTTTTCATGTTGAATAGCTTGTTAACAGAAACGGTGAATCAGACACTCAGTGAAGTCAGCTGTCCAAATAAAAGGAAGACAACTAAAGTTCTAACTTAGCATCAGAATGGTAAACAAAGGGGAAATAAGTGACAGAAGACTGTAAAAAAAATAAAATAAAAAATAAGAACTAAACCACAGCAACATGGGGAAAATACCTTGATTGATGATAGCAGTCAGATTAAAAAAGGCAGACAGGTATGCGATAATAGAAAGGTGACTCTGTTAAGATCTATAAATATCACCTTTCTAAGCAGAAAATGTCCAACCTGGAAGCAGAAGAGCTGCAGCAACAGAAGATAATGTCAGGTCTCACTCTTGTCGACCAACAAGAAACTGAGACCTTAATTTTCACAGACTAGATTGTGTGATTGCTGCTTCATCCAAAGAGCCTCAATTTAAGGTCCAACAGTAACATCACAATATCAAAAGTTGTGCAAACCTAATGATTGCATGGATCCATCCTGGCATTTACCAGCAGTTTAAGCTTCTTTCGGTGAAGTTGTGGTGTAAGGAACATTTTATTGGCACACCATTAGTTCCACAACTTTTCATTGCTTAAACACTATGGTCTATTGTTGCTGACCACGTCAATCCCTCTATGACCAGTTTCTCTTAACGGCCACTTCTAGTCTTCTGCGTCATGTTGCAAAGCTCAAATCTTCTCATGAAGATGATTTCGTTGTACTCCATTTGCTCCCAAACACAAGAGAACTCAATCCCAATACAGCACCTTTGACATTTGCCTCATTTGGTTGTTATGCCACAAAGAATTAAATGGACATAGTAGTTTATATAACACCTTTCCAGTTATTCTGACCACAGCACTTCAGGTTAAGTGCCTTGTCAGCCCACATAAATATTCCTGAAGGCAAAATGTGGTACAAGCTGGCACCAGCAAGGTGTACTACAAAAAAAAAGATAAAAAAAATTGTAAGGGGATATTGGCTTTTCCACTGAGTTACAGTGTTCAATGACATCCTAGAGAGTAGATTTCTGATTTAATGCTTATATCCAGATGATTCTTATGTCTGTTATGCAGTGGTGGGCTAATTTACTGCAAATCCTGTGACCCTCTTGTCTTTTATGGCTGGTTTTTAGGTCAAACCAGCCACCAGCAATTTGAACCAGTGGTGATTAAAAACAAGGACCAGCAATAATCCTCTTATTTCCTGTCTCCCACTTAAGCTGTTGAGAGCCTGCACCTGAAGTATGCATGCCCTCTTTTTTTTTTTTTGTCTTTGCGTGTGTCTCATAATTTGTGGGTTTTTGTTGTTGTTGTTGTTGTTAGTAATTTCCTTGTAGAAGGGAAGGGGGTTCTTGCTTTTGCAGACATGCTTCACTTCAAGAGGCAGAGAGGCTGTGCAAAGGACTAATGAAAAAATGAAGAAGCTCTGTTCCATTCACTGAATACTAACTGGCGGTGAGAGCGAGAGGCCAATGAGAGTGGGGAGAGAAGGAAGAGTAGGGAGGAGATGAAACGAGTAAGAAGAAGTACAAAGAAAGAGGAGGCCAGACTCCGTAGAGGAGGGTTATGCATTTATGCATTGGTCACTTAAAGACCCTGGCGAAAGTAAAGTCCTGGACTGAATAGAAATCTCTGCCCTGCCGTTTCTAACTATTGCTGTGATGCTTCAAACAGGTAGCCCTGGAAGCCATGTTCGGTGGCATCCATGTGCATTTCAGACTGTGCAAGCCCTTTCTCCTGCTGTCAGGAGCCACGCAGAGTTAAGAAGCCTTTGAATAATTAATGAGCAAGTTCATGTTTATTCATGAGGAGAATAAATGTTCACAGCTGACGTGCAGCATGGCGCGCACACAGAAGCGCAGGCGAGGGAAGGTGAGAGTTTAAGATGACCACTGAGTCCGTTAGATGAAATAGACAGCTGCACCAAAACCAAGCCAAGCACCAAACTGAGAGACCTACTTAAGCATTTTGCAAAGGTACTTTTAAATCTATATTTATCTGCGGATTAAAGGTGTTTAAATAGTTGTGTGTGCACCTATGGCACTGGTAGCATCAGTTTCTTTGTAGCATGTGTCCCTCCCACATGGTGCAACAAAGCTGTGAAAAGGCCTGAATCTAAAAATCGCATTATGCTTTAGTTTCCTTCAAGCACCAGTCATTGTGTGGTTCAATCTAATTCTACTTTGAAAAAAGTCTCAGTAAATAAGAAGAAAGATGGACTGGAGCTGAGTAAGCCTTGAATAACTTCACAACAAAAAGCAGATCTAATACAGTCTGGGGTTTGTTGTTTTGGTGGGGTGTGCACACACTGAGAAAGTAGATCTGGTTTGAAAGATAAAATTAAAACTGATGGCCAGTTTCCAACCAATAGAATGATTTCTAATGGGTGGATTTATTATTAGTGTCACGAACGTTTTTAGCAAACGTTTAATTTAGGATGCTTAGATTCAAAAGAGCTCAAGGCCTTTGTCAGCATTTTCTCAAATAGAAAGGAACCAAAAAAGAGAGAAAAAAATAAGATTGAGGGTTTTGCACTGCAATTCAATTTCTTACTCTGCAGAAGCTGCAGTGAGCAAGGAGGGAGACCAGCTGTGGGTTTGATTTGAGCAAAGGATGCAGCTGCAGATTAAAGTTAGAAGTGCACTTCTAACTTTATTGGACCATTGTACTGGCAAATATAGGCAAAGACTGACATTATAATGCTTCGATGTTTCCTGCAAAACATCAATATTCACGCCTATCTTTAAGTGAAAATATTGATGTTTTGTTGTCTGATCATTAAAGTAGGAAAATAAATGAAGGAGCACAGCTTTAATGTTGAGTCCTACCTTGGAAAAATATAACCCATGTAAAGCAAGACGGAAGGACAGAAATAAAAAAAGATGTAAATAAGCTGGGAAAGCTTAGTTGCAAAAGAGTTTGTGCTGACATAATCACTTTAATAAGGAGAGCATCATGACTGCTACTGATCTTATTTAATAAAAATATAGGAGAACTGTGAATTTAGTTGAGAATTTAGACAAGAAAATTTAAAATCAACAATGACGATGAATTAATTCAGTTTTAACCTTTGTTAAAACTTGCCCAAGAACCAAACTTGCCCAACACTTTACACTTTGACCTCCTGTTTTGTTGATTGGAACTTGTTGATTATATTACATATTCAGAAAGCAACAGCCGTTAGTAGTCTTTCTCACATTCGTCTGCAATCAACTTACATAGTTTCCTGATTTCAGGGAGAATAAATAACTTGCTGATTGTCGGCAGAGGCTATTGGGAGCAAGTGTGTTTATTTAGCTTTGACTTTTGTATTACATCAACAAGTCGTAGCCAAAAATATCTAATTAAGGTCTGCACCCTTTCTATGGGAGCACACACTTGCGCGTGCTACTTAATGTAGATGGTTTCTTATGAACTAAGAAAAAACATTCATGTAGAGAATCATGTTAAAAAGAAACTTCAGTAAGCGTTGTTTTCTATGTGGCCCATAAGAAAGCTGTGTGTCAACTTGCATTATGAAACGAGCTCTGCCCAAGGTTTTCCACAGAGTGCCAGACTGTATTTAAGACTAACTGGCTCCTTATTTTCTCTTGTCTCACACAGTGGGACTTTCACACTCACCTTTAGCTCCCTGTCATGGTCTCCACTGCACAGAGTGTTCAGTGAAACTTTAAATGATTTCCAGACTGGGCTCAGGTTGTTCATCACTGTCTGTAGAAGAAAACAAAGCAACTTTCAGAAGAGATCTGTAACAGTTGACCACAAAATGTGAGAAGCTAGACTTTTCCATTTAATTTTTTCACATTTTGTCATGCTTTGATCTATCCGCTATTGTACTTCTGGCTTACGGGTCATTACCCCGGTGTAAGGTGAATCTCGTTTGCATGTTCTAAAAGCTTTTCTTCCTGGAATGTCCTGTATTTAGCTTCATCCATCTGCATAATTACTCCAACCAACTTTCTTGTATATATGCTGCAGGGATGGTTACAGACGCACATGTTTGCTAAGTTCCCTGCGTGGCTCACAGAAAACAAGGATTCTTGTGGCTTTCTTTTAACAAAGGTTTTCTTCTTACAGTCCCATTAAAGCCAAATTGCAACAGCTTCTCCCAGCCAAGCTGTGGATCTCAGCAGGTTCTACGGAGTCACCAAAGAGCTCTTGGCTGCGTCTCTCATTAAGGCTGCCCTTGAGCGGCTTTTCTGTTTAGGTGCCATGCCACGTTTTGGTAGATTTCTCTAATAAACCGTTGAATACTTCATAGAACAGCTGGATTTATACTGAGATCACATTACAAAGAAGTTTATTCTTTTTACTGATTGAGTGTTTTCATAGAGTCTAAAAAAAACAAGGTGTGGTAGTTAAGAGGGCATTGACGTTTTGGATGTGACGTGACAAAACGTAAAAAAGTTCAGGGTGCTTCGGTGCAATTACCTCAGTTCGGTGTACAAGCGACTCGGTCCCATCGTCATTTACTCTGAAAATCTCCAGAAAAGGATCTGACTTACTGAAGAAATCCTTGACAGAGAAAAAGAAAGAAAACACACACTTTGATCATTAACATAAATCATTCATAAAACTACCAGAGCCATCATTTCACCTTCTGTCTCTGGCTTTCTTTTTGTTTCAACCAGCCTTCTCTCTCCTGTCCTCTCCGATTTATGCACCCCTCCCTCGTTTATACTCCATCTTTCCTCTTGGGCACAACTC
>VMRN01000014.1:1529589-1602638 GCA_010277015.1 Poeciliopsis turrubarensis
GGATGGATGGATGGATGGATGGATGGATGGATGGATGGATGGATGGACGGACGGACGGACGGACGGATGGGTGGATACTGCAGTACATTTGAGCTGTCGTCTGTCTGGAAAAAAGCAGATGCAGAGGATCTGACTAAGCAGACAGAGCTCGAACTGTCAGGACAAGGTCAGGCCTCTGAAGCTACTCGGTTTCGGGCACAGCGCTTGAATGCACACAAAAAACACGCGTAACGCACGCAACAAACACACACGCACTTGCACATCCTCAATGCAACACATAACTTTAAGTCGATCGGAACGCTGATGATTGCAAATGCGCACTAACACACACACAAGCGTGCTGTGAGCGGCGCTGAGTCTCCGGTACATGAGAGATTTGTCCCTCCTCGGGTTTCCATAGACTGCATAGCATTTCCTGTCCCTGAATAGAACATTCTAAAGAATGTAATCACAGCAACACTGACATTATTCTAATATCATGTCGACTGAATTGATAATAATTCATCACATTTTACAGTGAAACGTTGCTGGAATACAGCTAATTATGATAAAGCCTACCAGAAGCTTTATATTGGATTAAGCCCCAGCGTTTCTTATGATATAGTTAAGATTTGAATCAAAATGATCAGTTAGGGGATATGTATATTTATATGAGGTTAACAGGGATCACATCTGCCAGCCGCCCACACAGGTGTTTTCAAACATTCTGCTCAATAAGACCTCCTCTCAGGACTGTGTGGGTGTGTGCAAATTCATCTCCGTATTCTTCTGTGGAGTTGCCGCACCTGTTTCAGTGTTTATGCCTGTACAAAAAGTACACTAGTAAATCCCAGCATCACCCAAAGCCCTGTCTGCAGCCTTCAAAAGAAGCTGCACAGGAGCTTTGAGGGATTAGTTCAGCGTGTTGGCACGATGTTTGGAGCACCTGCTTTGAATGTTAGCGGCCCGACTTCACAGCCCATTCTCATGATCAGGCAATAAAAGCTGACACATAGTGGAAATTATTTATTACTGCTTATGTCTTGGAATGGTTCGCATTTCTCTAGGAGTTGAGATTTCTCCAGTATCTTAGATTCAGCTGAGCCCCAGTGAGCTCAAGAAACTGATTTCTCACATTCATACCAGGAAGATCTGTTAATATAGGTCAAAACATTTTTTTTTTTTAAGCCTAAGGTATACATTTTTTAACAGCTAATTTCATCCAAACACTGAGAGAAGGTGAAATAAAGCATAAAATATGCTGGGATGGACAGGAGTGGAACCTGGGGCCTCCTGGATTATGGTGACTAAAAATAAAGGATACTTTTTTCCGCCTGTCAAAACACGCAATTTAGAGCAGCTTTAAAGGCTACGGGATTATTAGTAGCATCATTTCCCTTTAAAAGCTTCAGGATTTGAGTTGCTACAAACTTCCGTATATTTTTACAAAAATGATATGCAAAGTAGAGCCTCAATATAAAGTGCAAGAAAAATTAGACTTGGTTTTTTTTAATCGTTTCGCAGATGAAATAGTGAAAAGTTTGCATCTGTATTCATCCCCTTTAGTCAGAGCTTTGCAAAACTTGCACGGTAATTACAACTGCAAGTCTTTTGGGTCATGTCTCTGCCAGCTTCACACATCTAAAAACAGAATTTAACTCAGTATTAGGATATATTTTTTTGCTAAATCCAACTTTCCACGCACTTTGACCATTTTAACAGTATTTCTCATTTCTTTCTTTCACCAAGGACTTTCTTCTTCTTGCCACTCCAATCCAGAGTGAATGATTCTGTCCTGTCTCCAGTTTCTCCCACCTGAGCATGAAATTTATGGAGCTCCTCCAGAGTGACCTAGTGCCTCAGTTCAGGACGACGACCATGTTTGCAGCTGTTTTGTGTTCGTTCTGTTTTCAGATGATGGATTAAACAGGGCAGACGATGAGATAATGTTTCTTCTCCTTCAAACTGATGCACTACTTTGTGTTGGTCTATCATGAAACGAAAATACAGTGAAATACATTTTTTTTGTTTTGTGCTTGTAATGTGATAAAAAGTGGGAAAAGTGCACATAAACTTATGATTTTTTTTTCAGCTGTTTATTCTAATAAAAGCAAATATTTCAGCCTTGAAGTTAACCTTGCAAGTGCAGAGTTAACTCTATCTCCTTTTGTCCCTTTGTAATAAATATGAAACTACAAGCGGGAGCTGTTAATTTTAAACAGACAAAAAGGCTGGAGCTGGAAACAAACAACTCGACTCAGTTCTGGCTCGCTGCTATGAAGAAGCAAAATTAGCAAACCAGATCTTCTCAAGCTCGCAAATTAACAAGTTATGTTAAATAAATGAATGCGCCACATAATCGGGTGCAAAAATGACAGCGTGTTAATCAGTGGCCTGAAGAGGTGTTGATAGGCCTGTTTTTAACATCTCGACTGAGATGTATCCGGGCAAACTGTTCCCTCGCTGCAGCCTCACGTTCGGCAATTTACGTCAAGAGAAGTAACTTCTAAAATGTTGAAGCGTTTTCTTTTTGGGTCACACACACAGAATTATATTTTTCAGCCTGTAATGTAAAAACCTAAACCTTTCTCTGACCCTGGGTACAGTTAACCTAAGCTGAAGGAAGAACACAGGTTCGGTGCTCCAGATGATACCAGCTGAATTTTAATGCTGCGGTCTAGTAGTACCATCCTGAGGGAACGGAGCTCTTAGAACTGGGTCTGACTCTGACC
The DNA here is from genome assembly GCA_010277015.1 of Poeciliopsis turrubarensis. Taxonomy (NCBI): domain Eukaryota; kingdom Metazoa; phylum Chordata; class Actinopteri; order Cyprinodontiformes; family Poeciliidae; genus Poeciliopsis; species Poeciliopsis turrubarensis. The sequence continues at coordinate 1,532,301 of VMRN01000014.1, forward strand.
TGAATGTCTCTCCCTCTCTCTCTCCAACCTCCATAATTCATCTTCTAACTGTGTGTGTGTGTGAGTATTTTTAGCTAAGCACGGTGAACAGGCTGTGTACAGACAAACGGACGTGGACAGAGCCACATGGCAGGTGTGTGACATACAGCCGACCTGTGAAGGAGAGAAGTTTCACTGGTCGTGGCTCCACTATGTCAGCCTCAGTGTGGAATTGTGTGTGTGTGTGCGTGTGTGTGCGTGGGTGTGTGTGTGTGTGTGTGTGTGTGCGTGCGCGGGAAGAAGCAGATGCCTGTCTGTTCTGGTTGACAGCAGATGACACTGATAGTGAAGGGAGATGTGGAAGATTTCCACATTCATCTTCTGGGTGCAGAGTCTGTCCTTGCAGCCCAGCAAAGCATCAGCTGTCACATGCGTTACACACTGGCGGAGGTGACAATTAATTTTCACATTGCACCTCATCATAGGATCTCACACTACCGTCAGTGCTCTGAAAAACACTCCAGTCAACTGCTTAATTTTGACATTTATGTGCCGCATTACTCATTGATGGTGCAAAATAACCAAAACACAATTGGATCGTGAGCAGTGAAAGGAAAGAGACGGGATGTTTGAGAAAACTCAGCAACCATGTGGAAAATCCGTAATTGTTGGAGAAAATAATGAAACATCATGAAGATGAAGTGCAAGATGAGCAAGCTAAACATATATAAAGAGAACGGCATATTTTAAGGACATTTCATTTTGTTCAAAACATTTCTAGAACACAGACAAATGTGAGTTTATGCATCCTAATTCTGAAACTGGACACAAAGAGAGATTTTCTCCTAGAAAGGCCCTGCCAATCAAATACTGTCTCTTTGCACTTCACCATTTGCACATATTTAAAGGAGGCGTAAAGCATGCATTTAGGGTAAAGCCTGCCAGTATTTATGCCAATTACGACGAGAGTCAGAAGAGCTGTGTGTTATGCTCACATTGCCTGGTAAAAATACCATCTGCTGACAGCAGCAAAGTAAAGATTTCGTAACAGGTGACGAAAGAAAAAGTAAAAAGCAATGTTTTATTGTTCTAGTTATATAATCTCTATCTAACAAATGATTGTTCACGGTGGAACCTGAATCCCGCTTCATCTCTTAGTCCTCAATCGCAACATACAGGTTTCAAGTGTAGGCCAATCCCCACTGATTATGTGGAGCAGGTTATAAATTCAGACTGTTCAGCTGCAAACCTAAAGCAGAAGACTAGTAAATGTAATGTAAATACTCAATATGTCTTTGGAGCAAGTCTTCAGATGTATTCTGCATCAGTGTTAAAGCTGCAGTTGGTAACTTCTATAAAATATGCGTTTATATATTTATTAAAACCGTCACTATGTCGTAACATGAGACAGATAATCTGTGGAAAAGTCAAGCTCCTTTGCCTCCGTCCTCCCTGTGAACCTATTGCCATCTGCAGGAATACAGCACTCCTGGTCAGGAAAAACTATCAGAGAAGGATGAAGGTCTTTGCACCATCCACCATACTTGTGTACGCGCTGCTCATGACTCCCGATTTGCTGCAGCAGAGAAACAACTTACCATTTCTGGAAAACTGTTTATCTGTGGCCATGCTTACTAGCTTTGCATAGCTGAGAGCAAGTGGAAGGGCGTGAGCAGTATACAAGTCTGACTGACATTGGTAAGACTCTCCTCTTGGCTCTGATTGGGTGTTTTGGTTGGGATCATTGCATTTCTACAGATCTCAGTTGGACCACAGGGAGGAGGCAGAGCAGCTCAATTTTTTTTTTCACAGCCTACCTGTAAGTTATAAGTTACCTGCAGCCGCTTTAAAGATTTCCAACTAAAATGGAAGAAATTTCTTTTTTTATTATTATTCAATACATTTTACCAATGTAACCATTATTACAATGATTATTACTACTATGCATACTTAGATATTTGTTTGTTATTGTCTCCAGTTTTTCTCAACAAGCCAAAACAGAAAATGAAACATTATTGTAAAGAAAACATAAAAACTCCTTCTTCAGCATGACTGATTCAAAGATATCCGAGTGAAAAAATTTAATATACATTTACTGACATATTAATATATGTTTGTTTGCATATTTTTGCATATTTTCAGTAATCACGAACACACTTCAAGTAAAATTATGCATTTTATGCAGTTTTTTTTTTCTTTGCAATAATCATAACGTCATTGTCTTGTTTTGTTTCCATCTTCCAGGTTTAATGATTGTTTGCCCATCTTGGAGTGAAAATTAATGTTGCAGCATAAAAAGTATATGACTGCCCCCAAATGGCCAAACTATTCTGAGATAAATTGTCAGAAAATAGCTCAACTTCACTTTTCAAGCATTCAGCACTTAGAGTGACTCTTTTGTTGATGCAGACAGAGCATCTGCGTAAAGCAGCATGAGATTAAGTACTGTTATAAGGTCATTGTGATTAGATTTGTGAATTTTTTTGAGTGGATCCCTTAGCAGTAAAACTATGAACTGCATCTCTTAGCTGCGACGTTGATAGCATAGAATTCATTGACGCGCTAAAAAGTTTGTGACCACCTGGTTTGGCTGGATGTTGACCTACGTTTGCAGCAGTAAAACACATGTGAAAGGGTGACTATCTCAAATGTTACATGAAGCTAAATATGACACAACAGCGAGATGCAAGGAAGGCAGTTTGTCGGATTTATTGGTAAGCAATAAAAAAAAATTAATTACTTTATTGAAACCTCAACAAGTACTTTGGGATTCCTATTTTTTAAAATATAACTCTCTGCATTTGACTGCAATGTTTTCGTAGAGGCAGCCGTCAGCCAACAGATCCAACAGAGTCTGACTGTTTTCGAGCAGTTCTCAAATAAAAACTCGACTGGTTGCAGAGTTGAGGTTAGAGGTCTGAGTACCCTCTTCTCTGCACACTGTGACAATCACCAGCTCCACTGCCTTGGCCCTTGCCTCAGTGTGTGCATGCCGGCGTGTGAGTGTGACCGCTCACCGTCACCTGTAAGCGAAACAGCGACTCTGACAGATATTGCCATCCACACTGCAGTCGCACGAAGGTGTGTGACACCATCTATAATTGCTTGGTCACATATTGATTAATCAGACCGATAGAGGGGTTGCATTCACAAGCACCTTGTCCTACAAAGACGGTGCGTGGCATTCGCTGAAAAGCAGACAATCATAAAATCTCACCAAGATGGAGAAAAGCAGACAAGAACATGAAAAAGGAAAAACTTTCTCGGTGAACTTTCAGTGGTGCTGGAAGCTGAAAGAGGAGGACGAATGTGGAGAGTTTGGGAGGAAGAGAGGGGATTAGTGAGACTGATTCTGAGAGAAAAGAAGAAAAGAGGTAACTGGGGAAGGATGAAGCAGAGCATGACACAAGTGAAGCGAAGAATGTGGATCTTCATGGAGCACGCCTTTTCTTCTGAAAGTGTTATATTAATGAATATTTTTGTCTCTTAGTAAAAACAACAAAAAAACCGTGATTTTATTTCACTGCAATTCATTTATCTTCAAAGTCACTAAAGATACTAAACTACATATTTAAAAATAATAATAATAATCTTTCTTTCTCTTGCTTCATCCGCATGTTTACATCATAAGCGACGTGTTTTTTTTTTTTGTTTTTTTTGCAGGTATGTAGTACTGTTAAATTATCCAGAGCAAATAGCAGTCTATTGCCAGAGATTGCAGAGGGGGAAACTCACCTCAGGGTCCTGGAGGAAAAGATCCGAGCGGAGCAGAAGAAGAACTTCACCCCCGTTCACTCAACAATCACGAATACCTGACCGCCTCCGGACCCATCTCACTCTTGTTGTGTAGCTGTGTTTTTCCCCCCTCCACACCCCCTTCCTGTACTCACACTCGCACACACTCCCACCTCCTACCCCCCCCCACCCCCTCCTGCACTGCAGAGCTCGAGCAGTTTTTCCGGGGCGCCGACGAGAGCAGCGGGGACGAACGGCCGCCGCGTCCAGGGTGGAGAGGATTCGCTCCGCACGCCTGGTTCTGCTCCGGGCGCGAGATGTGGAGGAGGAGAGACGGCGCGCCACTTAACAGGAGTTTGTAATCCGCTGGCTCCATCGGGGGGCCGCGGGGAGCGCACCCTACACCAAGGGACCAGCGGAACACTGATTGCGGTGTTTTATCGCCATCTAGTGGTTGCTCGAGCAACGCTTTTCCGTTAGGAAAAAAAAAACAAAAAAAACACTGTTTCTCTGCTGCTCAGCTTTGATTGGTTGCGATGCGCTTCAGTGGTTTCATAATAGGGACTGACCACACACCTGAGACCGCTTAGGAGCTGAAGTTCACAGTGTTCCCAGCAGATTGGTCCCCTGAGATGAATTTAATGTGCCCAGAAGCCATGCGCATGACTGAATTATGTGCATAATCATTCAAAAATGGAAACAGCACAAAATACACGTTTTTACTCCTTAACTTGGCTATAAATATGTTATTGTAAAACACATCGTTAGAGTTAAACCAGTCAGATAGGGATAACACATTTGGACGCATTTTATTTAGGTACATTTTGTCATGTTAATTTAAAATCACTTTTTTAAGTTAATTTCTCCACTTAATTAAGTTAATTGCTGAGATAAATTAAGGTTGTTTCTTTTTACTTTTTTTTTTTTTTTTTAGTAATTTAAGCCTTAGGTTGATAATTTGTTAAACTATATTTTACGAGTGCATCTGGACATCACCAAAAAGTTAATGCATTGCAGCCAATCCGTTTAAAAGTAAAGCTCCTGAATTAAATAGATTCCCTCGTGCAGTAAATGCAATGGAAGCCCAAGTTACTTTAATAGCGCCGCTCATCTGCATTGTTACCTACATCTTCTTCCACAGTTTCTCCATGGGAATTATGTCAGGCGAGTTCAATAAGCATTGCAATGCTATGCTCCTTAAAGCTGCTATTGGTACTTAAACCAGTGTGGGCAGATGCCAAGTACAGCTGAAAAATGAAATCAGCATCCCCTGCTAATCTGCAGGAATGCAGATGACTTTGGACTTGATAAAGCACAGTGGACACCAGCAGCAGATAACATGGTTCCCTAAGTCATCACTGACAGTTGAATCTTCACACTGGGCCGAAGGAGCTTCGAGTCTGTGCCTCTTCACTCTGCTTAGAGCCTCTTCGAATCGGCAGAGTTCACTTTCATCGGAAAACAGGACTTTGTATGCCATTAAGCAAGAATGTGGTCCTTTTTGTAACACAATCCTCTCAAGGTTGCAGTTATTCCAACTCTTTGTGCATCGTTTTCAAACACACGTTTTCCATCCGCTCAACCGCCTACTAATTTACTTGTCGTTTGAAGTCTTGATTGGGTGGGCCTCAGCATAACCTCCCTGTGAATATTTTCATTTTTGTTTCTCTAATGAAAGTTTTTGATTTAAATGAACTATAAGCCACAATCCTCTCAATCACAGAAATAAACACTGTAAAATCTACATAATGAGTTTGCATAACTGAATTCTGAGGTCCTAAACTGCATCTACATTAGTGAAACTGAAATGTACAAATCACATATCTCAATCTGCAGTCATCTTCTGTTGTGTAAATTCAAGCCCTCTTCAATCAATGGTTGCCTATTATTCAGTGCTCATGCACCCCATTTCTAATGCTGTCCTGGGCAATTGCCATTAAGGTAAGTAATAATTATTCTTCACCAGCGTACATTACAAAAAAAACACTCCTATCTTCAGTCAAATTCTTAAAAGTTTCAGCTATTTGTTACCAAATTAAATATTATACATTGCATTGACAACCTAATAATGTTGAATTAAAAGTTAAAGAATTTCAGTGGCTCACATTTATTACGAATTTATTTATTTCTATAATGTGGTTTTGCAAAGAAATACGGACTGTGGCCAAGAACCTCTGTTTGAAGTGCTTCCAAATCCTACATGGAATTATAGCTTTATCTCCTTACAAGCTTAGGCCCTGTGCCATTTCATTCACAAATCAGTGGCAGTGATTTGGAAGGCAGCATATTTAGGGGGATAATTCGTCTAAAACGGATTTGTGTTGAAAATGCATTTAACCTGATCGTTTTGGGGGGTAAAAAAAGGCCAGCATATTCAACAACCTATTTCATTAAAGTCCTCTATATTGTGCAGTCATTGATGATTTCTTTCTCTCAAGACGAGTTTGTCTATGGATCACGTGGATGTTTACTATGTCATTATAGATTCTTACAGTTTAATACATCTTGCTGCTTTATTTTAAATCCCCCAAGGAGGGAAATAGTTCAGTATTCTGTCAGATTTTCTGTAACAAGCGTTGACCTTCCAGTAAATAGGAAAAGGGAAAAACGTGTCTGCATTGAAAAACTGGTGGCCGCGTGTTTCAGCACTAAAAGGTGATTCCACAGCACAGTAACTCAAGGGGCTACGATGCCACACATTTTAGGCTTTTATTTGTAAATAAGCAAATAAATGCTGTGCTCTATATCAGGTTAGATCCCAAGAAAATACAATAGAGTCTTCGGATCTCAAAGGGTTGTCAATTATTATTATTATTATTATTATTATTATTATTATTATTATTATTATTATTATTATTATTATTATTATTATTATTGGTGCAGATTTATTTTGTGAAGATATTGAGAAGAAAGAAACGCTGTCACAGGTGCATTTCTCGATATGAAACCCTGCATTCGTTCTCTATCTTCTCCATCTTTCTGCGTGAAGGTTTCAGTGTGGCATCGTTGTCTGATGCCTGCAGCGGAGCGGGAGCTTTGTGCGGGCGGACCACGCCCCGGCCACGGCGTGTGCGGTGCTGTCTGACGAACTGGGTTAGCTCACTGCTGCCGCTGCCGCTTACCTCAAGGTGTTGCGCCGAATAATGCGCCCCTGCAATAAAAAGCCCGTCCATCTGGGGAGGTCGCTGATTTGTCTAATAGTAATTTTATTAAAAGCATTTCTCATGGAAAAATAACGTATTTTTTTAAAAGTAAAATAAATAAAAATAACACATATACAGTGGGACATGTTGTCAACTTAGAGCACACAACTTTTTCTTTTTCTTTGGAAAAAAAAAATATATTTAATGTCACTGATATTGTCGACCAAAAACCAGTCATCAGTTCCATTAACAAGATAGGTTTTTTTTAATTGAGAAAGGGGGGAATAAAAAAAAAAAACTGCCTTCAAACCATTGCGCTTCAAATGACTGGGGGTGCGTTTTTCGACACAACACTGTGCGTCCAGTTGGGTTTACAAGCCCTGCGAAGATGGCGACTTCAGGGAGGAGTGCATTATTATCCTCCACATCAGCTGGATCTAAGAGCACGCTGGAGAGCTCCAACCCGGAGGAGGATGATGGGCAGGACCTATGGTGGGCGATGCGAAATTTAACACTGTTTCAGTGCGCGCGGGTTTTGAGGTTTCACAGCGAAGAGTCACAGTGTTGGGCTAAGGATGGGTTGACAGCTAGCCTGCTAGCGATGCTAACTAGCATCAGCACCAGACTCAGCGGTGACACAGCGGCACCAGCTCGCGCTAGCCTCTCGCTGCTGCCAGTCATTGTTTATGTATGAGTGAGCGAACAAGCCTCGTTTGGCTGCGTTTTTTTAACGGCCCCGCTCTGTCTGCAGGTCCACCATCCTGAGTGAAGTGTCCACCCATTCAAGATCAAAGCTACCGTCTGGGAAAAATGTCCTGGTCATGGGTGGGTATCTGTCCGCAGCCTCCTGGCTAGCCAATGGGCATCGTTAGCTCGGATAGCCCTGTAGCTGCTGACCACCTCATCCTGTTCCCTTGACTTGTACCTGCTCTGTAGCTAGGCTAGCTGCCTCTGGTGATGGGGCTTTTGTGTCAAAGCTTTGTGGCTGAAGAGACGGAGACAGGTGTATTTTCCTGACACTGTCGCTCATCATCACATTATGAGAGAAACCCTGCAAGTCATTCTAGCTCCCAGAGATGCTAGTCGCTGCTAGGCAACGATAATTCTAGGAAATGGGTGAATAAAAAAAAAAAAAAAAGACGTGCAAAATACACAGAGGCAGTTTGGTATTTTTGGTTTGATTGAAGCAGAAAGGATGCCTCCCATTAGACCTCGCTAATGTCCGCACACATTAACACCCAGCACACACATCCGCCTGAGATAATCCGCTGCATGCTATCCATTACAGCTAATCAGCCACTTGGTTGCCTGTGTATGGAGTGTTGTGTGTGTGTGTGTGAGGCCATTTGCTTGTTATGCTGTCCATGACAACATCAGCAGGCTCAGCTGTAATACACCGTGTCCCCCTGTTGGTATAGGTTAATATGACACACAGCAAGAATGGGTGCAGAGCTGACCTTATGACACGTTGTATAAAACGGAGTTGTGGTGGTGTTTCCATGCAGACATTCACAGCTGTGTTGTAACAAAGTAGAATGACGTTTAAGCCTATTTGAGAATTTTCTCCCCTTAGTTCTAATTATGAAATGTGAAAATCAGTGTCTTATCAATTTCACCAAATTGTCAAATACCCAAACATATCAAATCCCCATAAACTATGCATATATAACATAATATTAATTCTAAACAAAGCAGCAAAGTAACTTTTTTGGTACCCTAATACATAGCTGTATCTTCAAAAAGTAATGTCTTTACATATTTTATAAGCAGAACTAAGGACATTAGTTGAATTCTACACTACATGTGGATATAAAAATACTCTTTCTGGCCATCTGAATACTACGAAACATTAGATTTAATATACACTTTAAAGTCGTAGCACCCCTCTCTAACAATGTTTGGATTCGTGAAGATTGAATTTTGTTTTTAACTGGGAGTAGCTGATAATACACCACAGTACGTGATTAAAAGGATGCACATCAAAAGTTGTTGATCCTCACCAGCTGCAAAATGTTGGTTGAGGTCAGTCACTTTTTAACTTGACCACTATTCAACCTTAAAGCATTTTTTTTTAAATGGAAAAAGAAAACAAAACATTGAAATGTAAATTTGAATCAAGTGGTGTGACTGATTGTCTGTATTGGGATCCATGTTATTTACCTATTTTCTGTATTTAGGTGAGGTGGGCTCAGGGAAAACCACCTTGGTTGCAAAGTTACAAGGTATTGAGGAGTACATGAAAGGGCGTGGCCTGGAATATCTCTACTTCAGCGTTCACGATGATGACATTGATGGTAACCAGACTACAGATTCTTTCTTTTTTTTAATCTCCATCTGCTTTTAAAACACCAGTAGTACTGCATATCAAGACAAGTTTTTAAATGTTGACCTAGTTTGTGCGTTCGTTTAGATTACACTCGATGCAACGCGTGGGTCTTGGACGGAGACCTCTACCACAAAGGACTGCAGGGAGTAGCTGTTCCAGTGGGCTCCATCGAAGACACTTTGCTGCTGATAACAGTTGACATGTCACGGCCCTGGAATGCCCTGGACTCTCTTCAGAAGTGGGCTGCCGTTGCTAGGGAACACATCGACAAACTCCGAGTCGCTCCAGAAAAGCTGCGGGAGCTGGAACACGAAAGTGAGTCAGCTGAGGGGCAGGGGAGTGAAGGGAGCGGTCTTTACAGAAGCACGTCTTATTTGAAGTTTTATCTAAAGAATGTTTCAGAATGTGCCCATGTTTCAACTGTTGACTTGACTTTTTTTTTTTTTTTTTTTGTGGTTTTTAGTTGTAAAACAGTTTCAGGAGTACACAGAGCCGGGCAGCGGAGAGGACGGCACGCCACAGAGAAGGAGTGACGAGGAAGAAGGCGTGCTGCTGCCGTTAGGGGACAACACACTCACACACAACCTGGGAATACCGGTAGTGGTGGTCTGCACAAAGGTACAAACTTTCCAAAATGTGTCTTTACATGCAGTTTTGGTCAGAAGGAGTTTTTGAAAACCTACCAATTTAACTGTAGAAAGTTCTAATAAGACTGGTGAAACGTTTAGCCAAAATGTTGACAGAGTCTGCATTCATAATGCCGACCTTTTTATGGATTAACATAAATTCACAATTGGCATAAATTCACTCAAAGACACAGACCTTTTTTCTTTTTCTTTTTTTTTCCATAAAAATCATTCAAGTTTTTTTTTCATTCAAGACTAAAATGAGTGGATGTAATCTTATCTCCGAAACGACTTTTATATAAAACTTTTACCTTAAGGTACATTGTGGATAAACCCTGATTTATTGCATCTGTTGGCAAACCTTCAAACTGATTTCTGTTACCTGCTTATCTGTCCTCAGTGTGATGCTATCAGCACACTGGAGAAGGAGCACGACTACAGAGACGAACACTTGGACTTCATCCAGTCCCACATCAGACATTTCTGTCTGCAGTGTATCCTTGAACGACCACAATGCTGCACCCTTGATGCTGCAGCAGAATATACAGCACTAACACTGCTACATTGCAACACATACTTTCTGATCATTCAGCAGTTTACCCATGAAGCTACTTTTTTTTTTTTTTCATTTCGAGAATACAAAAACTTGCACCCTTCTGTGTGCAGGTATTTGATTATGAGCAGATCATCTGTCACTGCTTCTGATAATTTGTTCTTCTGCTTTGCTTTATCTTGTCAAGGTTTATTAAAAAAAATAATAAAAAGCTTTCAATGGCTGTTGATTGAAAAATGTCCAGGATTTGTATTCCTTTCTGAGCGGATTTCAATGAGCCAAAGCTCAAATCAGTTCATCCGAAAGTTTGTTTTCTTTTTCTTTTTTTAAAGATGTTTGTCGTCGTGGTTTTCAGGCCGCTTTGTTCGGAATAGCCTTGACGGTGCGTTCAGATGGCGCCTCTTTGCTTTACACGTCAGTGAAGGAGATGAAGAACCTGGACATCCTTTACAAATATCTTGTTCACAGACTCTACGGCTTTCCCTTCCACTGCCCGGCTCAGGTGGTGGAGAGAGACGCCGTTTTCATGTAAGCTCGTAATGCTTCCTCTCCCGGAGGACGACAGCATCGTCTTTTGGTTTGGTTTGTAACCCCTTCTGTCTTCTGCCAGTCCGTCAGGTTGGGATAATGAGAAAAAGATCGCTATACTTCATGAGAACTTCCAGTCGCTGAAATCAGATGACAGCTACGAGGACGTAGTAGTCAAACCGCCAGTTAGAAAGGTACAAACTCACAAAAGAGCAGAATGGCTTCCATCATTTTTACAGCTAATGCACTGTAAACAACCTAATGGGCAGTGTCTTCTGAAAGTATTGATAGCTGACCAACAGAAAGTAACACAAAATTATAAAACAGGAAGAAAAGAATTTCTTTTCAACCTTTTTTACAGATCAAAATCTGAGAAGAGTGGTGTTTATTTACATTTAGCTCTACTTTGTAGAGCGCCTTGGACCGTAATTATAGCTGCAAGTGTTGGAATGCTTCACGAGCTTCATACTTCTAAAGGCTAACATATTTGCCAGTTCTTAGAAAAGTTGCCCAAGATTAGATGGAGAACATCTGTGAAGATCTTTTTGAAGTTTTGCTGTTGGTTTTTAATTAGATTTAGGACTAGATTTTGACTGGGCCATTCTAACATAAAAAAAAAAACAAAAAACAAAAAAAACAGACCGGACAGATTCTTTCACAGCTCTCGCTGTCTGTTTAGAGCATGGCCCTGCACCTCGCTTTCCAGACCACACTTTTGCAGAAACCAGGTTATCTTGAAGTAAAAGGAATCCTCCCAGAGACCTCATGCAAGACTTCTTGGGAATTTCTTCTACCAGTGCCTTTCTTCTTGCTACTTCTCCATAAAAGCCAAATTTGAGAATTACCCAACGAATTGCTTTCATGTCAACAGGTCTTTTCACTTCAGTTGTAGATCTCTGCAGCTATTCCAGAGCTACCACAGCTACTTTGGCTGTTTTTTTGTTTTTTTTTCTCTGATGCTCTCTTTTTACAGGCTGTGAGTTTATGTGGACATCTGTGTGCAGACGTATTGCTCTTTTTATTTTTTAAATGATGAAATGTCCAATTCTTGGAACTTATTTCCGAAACCTGCTTTAAATTTTGCTAGAGTTTTTCCCTGACGTCTCTTTCCCTGACTGTGCTTAGTGATACTTGTTCATTAATTTTCACTAAAAAGACTCTGAAGCTTTTATTGAACAGCTGTCATTATGCTTACGCTGCATTTAAGAAAGTGGCTCATGACAATTGGGTCACACTGTCACACTAAATCACACAAAAATTCAATGCATCGGACTTTTGCAAACTGTAAGGTGCACCCAGTTCTATAAGTTGCAGATTGTAATGTTTTTTTTCTTTTCTTTTCTCTAGATTGTCCATGAAAAAGAGATTCAGGCAGAAGATGACCAAGTGTTTCTGGTAAAGCTGCAGGTCAGGAAACATTTCCGCTTTGCTAAAGCATGCTGGGCCGCACAGATATTAAATCTGTCTAGCTGTGTCAATTAGGGGCTAATTGTTGGGAGTGTGCATATTGTCCTCTTAATTTGCAGACACTGCTTGCCAAACAGCCCGCTGTAACAGCAGGGCGACCAGTGGTGAGTGGCTCTTCTATTAAATTTTTTCCCAAAACCGTTGGCTCCAGTAAAGGGAGCTCCTAAGTTGCCATGTGTGTAAGTTGTTGTTGTTTTGATCTAAAGGACACCACTAGCAGGGCGCCCACAGGTTCCCCGAGAACAAGCAACCGCTCCGCAGCGGCCAACGTGGCGAACGCCATGCCACAGTCAGGTGTGAACTCATCTGTCTTTGTTCCCTGCTCTCTCCCTGCATCTGCATTTTTCGTGCCACATAAATGCTGCCCTAATTATTCACACCACAGGTCAGACAAGTGAGGGTGTGCTGGCCAATTTCTTCAACAGCCTATTGACAAAGAAAGCCGGGACAGGCGGCCCCGGGACACCAGGTGGTAACAACACTCCAGGAACTGTACGGAAGTCAGGTGAGAACACGAAGCCTCTCACTTTTCCTTGTTTTTACAGTGTGACATGTTAGACAACTGTGCTTGAGGAAAACATTTCCATCCTTAGTCACGCCTCATCACTTCAGCTCCCATTTGCTGTCTGTTGTCTGTACTTTCCCACTTGTTCTCCACTCCATTTATAATGTGTGTATGCACTAGTCAGAGGATGCTGGCCACGTTAAGGTGTGTGTGAGCAAGATATTTCTCATTTACCGTTGCTCGCCTTTTTTGTGTTTTTTTTGTTTCTTTTAATCAAACCCTCCTCCCTCTTCTGAATGTCTGTCCCAAGCATCATAAGAGGAACATTTATATTACCTAGATGCATTTTTGTCAAAAATGCCTTTTTTGGCAATCAACTTGTCTTACTAAAATGAATTTAAAACAAGAAAATCTTGAATTTACAACTAAAATATTTGATTTTTTTTTTAGAACTACATTTTTAGTTGCAAATTGGATTTTATGACAAAACAGATCTAGTCATTTCAAATGACGTCATCAGCACAAAGGCAAAAAGACATGAATGATACATAGTTGTTGCATGTTCTCCTTTCTCCTCTCCAATTGCCAAAATATTTTTTCTCACTTTTTGGAATTTTTTTTTATTTTTTGGTCTTGTCTGCTTGCTGGAATTTATTTCTAATCACTAACATCTGCATCTGTAAATGCACATGATTCTAAGTAAGAATAAAACAGAGTGAAGGAGCAACAAGCAGCATGGGATGGCTGAAAGCCCAAATGCAGACATCATTGACTCTGTACTATATCGCTGTTGTTGGAGACAGAAATTGATCAGAACCAGATGTCCTGTTCTGTTGCATAAGTTATCTTGAACCTTCCTCCATCCACACATCAGATGGCATCAGGCTTCTTTAGCTGTACTTTAAGGTTAGGTATTCTCCTATCCACAACTACAGAGTCTGCAAATTCTCTTTTTTTTTTTTTTTTTTTTTTTTTTTTTTTTTTTTTTGTACTTCTTTCTAAACATTTTCTTGATCACTCAAGCTCCAGCTTGACCTGCATCATTTCTGTTCTGACATCTTCTCATTTGGCATCATATATTTTAGCTATGTGTTTGACTGCTGAATTGAGGCATCCGTAGTTGCACTGATTGTCAAAAAATGCTAATAGTTGTTGGTCTTGATATCCTCTAAAGTTCAGGATGTCGAAGTCCAGTAAACTGTGGAACCTGGTGTGGAAGTGCTTTATCTTTTAGCAGTGAAAGGGAGACTGCAGTACACGCATTTTTAGAACGCTTGTATGTATGTGTTAGAACGGCTCAGTTAAAGTTCAGACCTAAATCTATCTGAGAATTGCGGTTCAGATGCCCTCCATTACATCTGATTGAGTTTAAGCTATTTTTTCCAATTGAAATTTTAAGAAAATTTTCAGATGTGAAAAGATAAATGGATACCTCATAAGTCTAGCAATTCAAACGTGTAATAAAACGTGGAAAGGGGTTGTAAATACTCGACTTGCTTGGCGCTATATGTCAGATAAATCAGACTGGAATTGATCATGTCCAGCTCCTTTGCAACACTCTGTGGCTTTTTATTGATTTCCTGTTACCATTCTGGGATTATTCTTGCCAGTGTTGGCTGTTATTCTCAGCTGCAGCTGCTCTTCCTTTCTGCTAATGAGTTCAGACACAATGAGACCACTGGAAGCGCAGCAGCCTTCTGAGATGTTTGCATTAATCTGAGAAAAATGGCCTAATTAACAATGCTGCCATTGCGGTAGTGCTTATTCTCATCCATTCAGAATGATAATCAGACTTTTAGGGTTAAGGAGGTAAATTAAGCTAGCTAGACTATCGCTGTCCCAGTTTCACCCAGTTCTTATTTTAATCATGTGCATTTGAAACACAGCTTATCGCATTGTGGGTAAGAACTGCGTCAATGTTCACTCCTCTGCAGTGCAGTAGCAATTGTTTACTTTCTTTTCCATTTTTTTTTTTTTTTTTTTTAAACTTCAGGTTCAAAGCTGGGACTGAGCGACGTCCAGGCAGAGCTGGACCGCATATCCAACCGGGAAACTGACTCGGACTTGTCCAATGCCAACGACACCGCCGCCACCGACGGCCAGGACACATGAAGAGCAACGCACTTCACCCCTGCTCTCCTTCTATTCCCTCCTCTGCACCTCCATCCACCTCCCTTCTTCCCTCCACCTTCAGCCTCCACTTCATCATAAAGAACGCGGTGAGGGAGGGGTCAGGGGGTCGGATGGGCGGACAGATACTGTCCTTCTCATCACTTTCTTCTTGACGAGAACTCGCCATCTCTTCCCCCTTACGTCTTATCTCACCCACACCTCGTTCCTGCCCCCTCTTTTTTTTTTTTTTTTTTGTCTTCTCAGCTGTTACACCAAGGACAAGTTTGTGTCACTGTTACATGCAAGTACGTGTCTATGGGGAAAGCGGGGACCAGTTGGGGTGAGAAGGAGAGGGTGAAAAAGGATTGACTGAAAGTGAGGATGTCTTATGCATCCGTTTACTGTGATGGTACAGTTAGTATTTTTACAGTATAAATGCTGAGGGCGCATGTTGATGAGACTGCACTTAGGGTAAAATAGGAGGGACTGGGTGTTTATTGTACAAAAAGCACCAGATGGGGGACAAAAGAAATGAAACAAAAATGCAAATTGTCTTTTTTTTTTTTTTTTTTTTTTTTTTTAAGATGAAGGGAACAACATACCAGTATTTGTATGTGTGTGTGTGTGTGTGTATATGTGCTTGTATGGATGTGTGATTGTGTGAATTAAAGTAAAAGAATGTGGTAGATAGACGATGACTAGGAAAGTTTCAACCAGAACCCGTTTCTTACGAGAGATTTTTGGGCTGTTCACTACCAAATGGGAAACGTCATTACCATTGTCATACACTACAATTACACCAGCTGCATCTGTTACACTACCAGACTTAATTGAGGAATACGAACAAATAAATAAACGTTGATACGCAAACACTAAGGTTTCTTGTCCTATAATTGGCCCAACGATCTGCTGGGGTGCTGCTACCGAACACATGCAGCAAACCGAAAGAGTGCTAAGAAGTGGGTAGCGGTGGCTGAGCTTTACTTGTACAGAAAATAAAAGCATTTGCAAGTTTAGTAGTTGCTCCTTGTGGGGTGGGTGGTGGTAAAGGTTTAAGGGGAGGGGGCATTAGAACAAAGGGAGGGTCACATCCAGAATGTACAGTCATTGTCTCGCTGATTGGTCCTGTTATTTCAGAGCTCCGTGTTGGCGTTTGTATAATCAAGACATGTCAATCAGTCAAATAAAAAGGTGTATTTATTCGGATTTACCTTTCATCTCCTTTGTTTTTTTTTTTTGTTGGGTTGTTTTTCAGAATTCCTACACAGTCTGGAAGAGCGTAGGATTTGACTTTGATGATTTCTGGATCTGAAACACCGTATTATGAGCGTGTTTTACTGTTCCAGTGTTAAAAAGTTCCCCTCATTTGTTCTTCAATCTATCTACCCATCATTTTACCTGTCTTTGTCCATCATTAGTCCATCTATTCATCCATTCCTATGTCTAGCAAGCATCTATACATCCAACTATCAATGAAACCTCAAGATCATTCATTCACATCCTCTCATCTACCCCTTTTCTATCCATCCACCCATTCTTACAGATCACACATTTATAAGCTCACCTCAATAGAAATATCTGCAGATAATTGATTTGACTTTTTTTATTTATCCTCTGCTAATTTGAGTCTGGAGGAGAATGGGATGTGGAGGCGATAAATGTGCACGAACCCTGTCAAATGTTCACATCACATACACCTAATTAAATTATACAGATCATTTAGAAATAAAATGGTGCTCCGATGAATTCCTTCAAATGCTCTCGCAAAGTCTACCGAAGGCTGAGCTGCTCTGTCACATCAAATAATCAAATAGATTTCTTTTTATTTTCTTATTTACATGGGGGTGACATGGCGCCAGGATGCTGGATGAGAGGGAAAAACGATAAATGTGTGACTTAAGACTGGAATAAATGGGCAGGGGGGGAAAGATTTATGGTTTCCTTATTACTTTGATCAAATTCAATGGTTTGTGTAGGGCAAAAAAAGATCCAGGGATGCCCAATCTCACAGCTTACAGGACTTTAGGAATCCTCTATTGGCAGCTTGATTTCAGATACCACACAGCAAGCCATTGACAGATTAGAGAAATACATTCCTTGATAAGATAGGGCCATTTTTAAGCATAGAGTAGCAGCAGCGTTGTATCAGGTGAAAAGTTGGTTCATTCATGTTCTATTCTGAGCTGTGTCTTTTTTGCATGAGCAGTAAAAAGCCATTTAAGCCCAGGATGTTGCATTTATAGCAGTTCCCAGTTATCTTCTTATGTAATGAGCAAACTAAGAGGCTGCCAAGACTGAATTTCTTTCCTTACCCAGTGTCAAGGTAAATTAGGCAGTGTTTAAGCTTCATTTAGCTTTATTCCAAAGGGTTGATTTTATTTATTTTCACATACAAAATACAGATTCATTCTCTAAATTAGAATGCTACGTGAAGGTTAATTTATTTTCTCTATATTCTCTATGAGAAACACATCATGCAAATGATTCACTCACACACACACGCACGCACACACACACACACACACACACACGCACACACACACACACACAAACACACACACACACTGTTTTCAAGTCTTTCTGTCAATTTTCACAATTTTTCTTTTTTTTTTTTTACATACGAGTTCAATAAAAATATTTTTAAAACTGAGACTCACTGGAACACGTATTCTAACTCACTGGATATGAAGACAAACTTGAATGAAAACCTGAAAAGAAACAAAAACATAAAAACAAGAAAGAAATGTTCACACTGTAAAGTATTTTCCTTGAGCGTTTCACCCCTTCAGTGGACACGTTGCACACTACTGTAAGGCTTCCTGGTGCGTTTCCTGCTGTTAGAACAATGTGTTTCTCAATAACCCTTCTTGGACTTTCACCTTTTGAGGTCTATGGCACGCTTCACACACATGACCATGCATTACTCTGCATGCATGGTACTTGCTTTTTGTTTATTTTACTTTCATCTCTAGCTGTTCTGCTCCCTTTCTAGGCCAGCCTATTGATTCAACTAGAGTTTTCAGTTACAATTTAACTAACACTTGAGTTTGTTGTTAGAAATGCAACATACAACCATAGCACTCCCCATTATTCAGCTGTTGCAATTCCCACAATGAAAAACAAAAAACCTTTTTTTTTTGTTTGTTTCATTCTTGAGTAATGTCTAACAAAAGCACTAATTCTGACATCCTTGAG
This sequence comes from Poeciliopsis turrubarensis, assembly GCA_010277015.1. Lineage (NCBI taxonomy): Eukaryota > Metazoa > Chordata > Actinopteri > Cyprinodontiformes > Poeciliidae > Poeciliopsis > Poeciliopsis turrubarensis. The sequence continues at coordinate 1,550,470 of VMRN01000014.1, forward strand.
GAAGCTTAGGTTATTTCCCTGTGTAGAAATGAAGAGTATAAACTGCTCGCCTATTTGCAAGATGTCAATCTATTCAAAAACATAGATTTACATGTACGATTTAAAGATATGACATCTCACGTGTTTTTGTTTTCACTTTGAAAAGAAAGAGAGGAAGAAAGAAAAGAATGACATTTGTGAACCAGATTTGCGTGATGATTTCACGCAAAGGCTCACTTTTAGTTTGGGGCAGTAGGCAGCTGCTTCGTGTGCTTCTTTAATCAGTTGCCTCATGTGGGCATTTGTGTGCTGAGTCTAGTTTATGTGAGAGAAGAGTGTATCTTAAATGTTACATATAAATCTTATCTGTAACAAATAGAAATAAAAACAAACCATCACAAATCATCCTGTTGGCAGCAAACTATCTGAAGTAAGCTGAAGGGAATTTACGTTTTCTTGTCAAAACAATAACTACATCTTACAATTTAAAGAAAAGCTCCTTGTACATAACTATTAATCTATTGTAATTTGCATTAATAACAATAAAAAAACCCCCAAACTGTTTCATACCAAGGATCCAATGTCCTCATTGCTACCTTTAAATATCCAAACTGAAAAGGCAATAAACACTTCATAAAAACCTTAGATTAAAAGAGGCCGATTGGCTTGATAGGGGGAACGTGTAGCAACTAAGAGACCATTTTAAATTACTGTCAGAATGTTGAAAACTTATTTAAAGAGACGCTCTACTTTCTGAAGCGCGGCAGAATACCGTGATTTTGCCCCCTTCGCCATCTTGATGTTCGATTCCATTGGCGGAAGCAAAATCTTCGACAGAGCAGCAAGCGGGTGTGGTTTGGACTAGGACGGGTGGTTCACCTAGCAGTCCTTTTACTATTTTCAGCCAAGAGAAAGGAGAAAATTCGGCCCAACAGAAACAACGGAGGAGCCCCTCGACTCTGGTAAATACCGCATGTGTAGCGCAGACATCGCTCGGTGTGTCAGTCCCATGCTTTGACCAAGAAAATCATCTCTGGTCGATCGAGGAGGGGGGCTCCGGTGGGGTTTTCTGATTCGGCTGGCAGCAGCATAGCAGGTTTTCTATGGTGGCGCCTGGATCTACTTTTTCGAACGTCTCGGATGGCTAAGCTAATCAAATCTGAATTAAACGTTTTGAGGTTTTCCTCCCGTGTCAAGGTTCCTGTGAATTAAAATAACATTCTTCAGTAAAGGTGGCCACGGGTCACGCCGGTTCCACCCTTGAACAAAGGCTTGTTGCTAGGTGTTTCAATCATTCAGCATTGATTGTTTATGTTAGCTAGCTAGTTAGCTAACTAACGGTGAGGATAGCTGCGCACGTTAGGTGGCTAATTCTTGCTAGCACCCCCGTTATTCAGCCCGCTGGCTAAAAATCACTGTATTGGTGCAACAGACAGTTTATCACTCGGCGTCGGTTAGCGTGCTTGTTATTCTTCCACTTTGAGCCTCCACGAGAGAGGAGGAGTCGCAGAAGTGATTGCGGGTAGAGGGGGGTTGTGTCTCTCATTGGAAACCCAAGCTTCGAGGTCGGAACTTGGCCGCGGTAAGGGGGGAGGGGGAGAAATATGCCTTTGATGTTGTACGCCGCTGAATAGTGAATTGTGTTCGTGCTGGAAATACCCACCGCTTCGCTCTCTCTGGGTTTGAGGTGGAAACTCGGCATTTCCACCCCCCCATCTCCTCCTGTCCTATCTGCGTTAACTAGCCAAACAAGCGGCGAAGACCTGGCAAAAGGTAGCGGAGCAAAAAAAAAAAAAAAAAAAAAAAAAAGCAAAGGCTGACGGTGGTTTATTACAACACTTGGAATAAAAACCACGATTTGATTAGGCTGTGACAAACACGACTTGTAGTTAAGGCTGTGTTTTCTTACTTTTCCGTGTACTTATTTGACCATTTTTTTTCAGACATATTTGCTGTGCGGGCTGAGGGCAGGCAAGAACAATGGCTACCCAGTGTGAGTATCGCAAACTTATTTGTTCTGTTTTTTTTCTTCTATTCCAATTTTTGTCCCTCTCTCCCACATCACACACACACACATCGATTTCTCAGGCTCAATTTGTACATATCTTAATTAGTGAGTTACACTAATTAACTGCAACCAAAAGTCCACAATTGACTTTTGGTTGGAGTTGGAGCACATGTAACAGTAACTTTTTTTAAAAGTATTTTGTTCTTTATCATCTTAGGGTACAAAGTTATTTAAAGCATAATTTTAGTGCTTTAAATCATTTTTATTCTGTTTTGAGTTTTGTCGTTTACATTCTTTATGATCCTTTTGGATCTTTATCATTGCTTAGATTATTGCAGAGAACAGGCAGTAACGGGCACTGTTCAGACCTGACATTTACATGCGCTGACTCGGATAAAAGTCTACAGAGCAAAGCCTAACCATTCACACCTGGTATTAACACCGGTCCGAAGCGATCTGATTACTGTTGCCCACTTTATTTCCACAAAACCATGCAGCCACATCAACAGGTTTGTTGGGTTTTCTGCAACATCCTTTCCTTTTCGTCCTTAAATTCAGAAGGTCTCATTTTTTTTTCTGTTTTAGAAGCCATTCTATTATAAATACCTAGAAATCATAGCTAAACAGTCCATTAATAAAATCTAGATTTTTAGGAAGGTTTTAAAATTCAGTGTTAAAAATGCACCCTTGCTTTGCTGAACATCGAAGTCTCTTTAGTTAATATTTTGCTTTGTAGTATGTTGCTTCATTGCAGTCAGTTGTGTGCAGACTTGCCTCATTAATTAAGTTTCTTGATATTTAATCACATGTGTTATTGCAGTGTGCGTTGAGCATGTCGCATCAAATACAACAGTGGCCAATAAGTTTGGAGTTTTATTGTGAATGTCTGTCTTTTTTACTGTGGAATGGCTTAGATTGTCAAGCCAAAACCACAAAAAATGTGATTTCAGTTAGGAGTACATTTCAATTGTCAAAGTCTTCAAACGCGGCCATATTTTCGACATCACAGAAGTCCTAGGATTTTATGTACAGTCAGTTACATTAGCTGTATTATTCAGACATTAATGTGTACTGTTTGCCCATCTATTTAACTGCTTGTCATACTGGTGGCCATTTATTGTAACATTTATTCTCCTGCAAAATTGTTTATCATAAGAACTTTAATTTATGTGACAATGAGGAATTACAATTAATGACGTTTAAAAGCTCCTAAAACCGTCTTTATTGTTGGAGTTATTTCTGTTTCTATTTTTTTCACTGTTGGTTTTATGAGCATATCAATAAATGAGAAAATATGAAGAAGTGGTATTACTGTTTGCAGTTTATTCTTATGTCAGGAGTCTTTAAGGAACCCCTTCCAAAAAAGGTTTTCAATTTAAGAGGGATATTTTTTTGTTGTGCTTTGATAGCAGTTGTCTTTAGGCTAAAAGCAAGTTGTAAGCACTTTTTTATTGTCACTTTTATTGTCATCACAATAAGTAGCACAACATATTGCAATAAGTTTTAAATTGAGACGTTTTTCATATTGCTTTTTAACAATTTCTAGGAACCATCATAATTACACAGATGGGACTCTGGTTGTTAATTAGCACCAGGATAAGACATTGCTATTTTCCAAATATGTATTTTTGCACAAACTCAGCAATTGTTAACACACCAATCTGATCAGTCCTTTGTTGCTGAAAGTTCCTGGTGAGAATTTGTTCGTCTCATGTTTTATTTTGTCCTTCTTCTGCGTGTGTAGCTGATCTGATGGAGTTGGACATGGCTATGGGTGACAGCAAGGTTGCTGTGAGCCAGTGGCAGCAGCAGTCCTATCTAGATTCAGGAATCCAGTCTGGCGTCACCACCACAGCACCATCTTTGAGTGGCAAAGGGAATCCTGATGCTGAGGAAGATGATCCAACTCTTTATGACTGGGAGTTTAACCAGCCCTTCACTCCTGAGGCGGCAGGTAAGCCGAGCGTAAACAATTTGGTCAATATATACATCGAGCTCTCGGAAAATATGTTGATTTCAGTAAAGATGTTCTTGACCGCACACAATGTAATTATGATTTTCTGTATTATTTCCAGACATCGAAGGTTACGCCATGACCCGAGCCCAGCGTGTGCGAGCTGCTATGTTCCCCGAGACCCTAGAGGAGGGTATTCAGATCCCGCCCACCCAGCTGGACGCTGCCCATCCAACGGCAGTCCAGCGTCTGGCAGAGCCCTCTCAGATGCTAAAGCATGCCGTGGTTAACCTCATCAACTATCAGGATGATGCTGAGCTGGCCACTCGGGCCATACCCGAGCTCACCAAACTGCTCAACGATGAGGACCAGGTCTGTGAACAAGTCATTACCCATTACTTTAGTTACTCAAAAGTACTTATTTGTATTTTCAGATTGTCACCATTCTTAACAAAACTCTTGTTTTGTAGGTTGTTGTGAACAAAGCTGCTGTAATGGTGCATCAGTTGTCAAAGAAGGAGGCGTCGCGTCACGCCCTGATGCGCTCGCCACAGATGGTTTCAGCAGTTGTTCGTGCCATGCAAAACACCAACGATGTGGAGACAGCTCGCTGTTCTGCTGGCACGTTGCACAACCTTTCCCATCACCGTGAGGGGCTCCTCGCTATCTTCAAGTCTGGAGGCATTCCTGCTCTGGTCAAGATGCTGGGGTAAGATGTGAAGGATTTATACACCAATACATGGTTAAATGCTTTTGCCGCTTTGTGATGTCTACTTTATGTGAAAGTTCGACCTGCCATCACAGACTCCTCGCTGATTTCTCTTTTGGAAATATATTTACATGCATGAAAGTTGGTGTTTTTGTGTAATACAACTAATCATTATCAGGAGCAGAGGAGATGGATTATCATAAGGGGGAGAAATGTGACAAATATTGTGTTATCTTCTCACTCTCACAGCCTGATTGAACAAGAGACTTCTCTCGTGTTCTGACAATCATTTCCTTTAAAAATGTGTTAAATTTATTCATTTATTGATTTATGAAGCAATTTAAAACATCTAAATAAGTTCATAGCAATAAAGGCACAATAATTAAGTAGTATTGTTATATCTTTCTGTTTTCTATTGCTTCACTAATATTAACAAGTTTACTTTGGATGTTCTTTTAGTAATATAGAAGAGTGTTGTTTCTGTTATGTTTTGGTTGAGCTGACATTTGGTGTGTTGACTAAAAACTAAACTTAGGACCAGTCTGACCTGATACTGATGTCATTATTTTTGGATTTCCTATGACATTTAGACTCCATGGTCCTTCAGACACTGCAAGTCATATTTTGCCAGATTATTCCTTGTTCTAAAGCAGTGATGTGCGGTCAAGGGAGGCAGGTGATCATGGAAAAATAATAAATGATAAAATAATTTATATTGCTATTTTCACCCTGTGGTTTGTACGATTAAGTATTTATTTTTCATTTAGCTTAGCCAATTTTGATAACTTTTTCTTCAAAATCGCAGAATTTTTGCAATTTCCCATTCAAATGCTCGGAAGCAAAGCTGGTGAGGCAGCAGTGAGCTGAGCCTCACCTGGGGTTGCGCGACCTCTCGCTAACTGCACTGGCTGCCACTCCATGGGAGCGTGCGCCTCCTGTCTGTACGTCTGAAATGGCTAAAAAACATTTAATGTATGAACTGGTTTTGCATAATTTGGCTTATGTATATAATGTACAAAGTTTTTTGTTACCAACTGCATGTAATGCGTTTTGTGTGCTGAGGAGCGATCAGAAACGGCAGAGAACAGATTTGAGGTGAGGCAGGCAGTTCTCTTGCCTCATGGCAGGGGGCGCTCATGATCCCACACATTGTGACTCCACAACTGCAGAGTAAGAGACAGCAACAGCGAGCTAGCCATGGACTTTACTGTAGCCATACAGTCGAGTCAAGTGCAGCGATATATTTATGTTTTTCTCCTCTTACCACAGCAATCACTTATTAATAATCGCAAAATAAACATTAAGCTTAAAGCCATACTACTGCAACAGACTAAATGTTCTGCTCTTTGTGTGGGAAATTTTTTAAGTTTTTATTTTGTGTCGTTTTTGTCAGTTGCTACAGCTACAAGCCTGCTTGTAGCTGTGCTGATACAGAGAGCGAGAAAAAAATGGTTTTGAGGTGTACTTTAACAGGTTTTCCCTTTGTTGTGGTGCACAGCACGAAATTAATATCTACATGTCCAAGTTTGATTGAGCTAATGGAATTATTCTACGGCGGCAGCGCGGATATGCATGACGTGTAAAAGAATTGTCTTTTTGCCCTCCAGTGATGTCCACGTGCACAAAATTTTCTTATGTAAACAATATCATGCAGGGGGTCTATATTTGTAAATCTGATTATGATTGAGTCAGTGTTTCACTGAAAGACTTTGAGTAACCAAGAAACCTCACCAAATGTCACTGTTCTAAAGCATGTATTAGTTAGATTACTTTCGTAGGCTGCTGTCGGTGGATAACCTCGCTACTCAAAGCTCAATTTATTGTTCAAAGTGAATTAAAAGAAAAGAAAAACGACTACATGTATGTTTGTTGCAAACATTAAGAGGGATAACGTTTACGTGCAGTAATGGACAATATCATTATTGGAGACATGGACTACATTAGTCAGTAGGCAGCGGATATTCAAAGTCTGTAGTTATAATAGTTGTAATAATCTTTTTTTTTTTTTTTTTTTCTGCTGACTGTATTTTTGCTGTCCTGCTTCTGTGAATACATTTTCACAACAAAGCTACTTCTACTGTCCCCAGTTTGAAAATGATTTGTTTTTTATGTTTTGACAATTTGATCTCTGCATCGTGTTCTGTTGTGTGCATAGTAGAGCAATTTGCAGAGGGCCCCCCTCCAAACTATTCTATAGATGAGCAGCCATTTTGGAAACGTGTGATGCAAAATTTCCACAGAAACTCCTGCACTTCTCACATGTTTAAAAGCTCATAAAGGCCTAAAGTTGCAGACAAAACACTTGGCCGCAAGGCAAGTTGAGACCTGTTGGACGGAGCACCTGTGTTTGACTTCTTTATTGTCTCACGTTACTGTGTTTGCAGTGGATGTTGGAACGTTTACAGCTTGTATAGTATTTCACCTGGCTTAGAACTGAATACTGCGTTCTAATGGTCTTCATAAATACATTTTAAAAGAAGGTGCTCTGCTTGCATTCTGTCTAATTTGGCAGTAATTGCATCAACATTTCTTCCTTGTTGGCCTAATTGGGTGGACACTGACATACTTGGTGCACTTTAGTATCACTTCGCAGCAATTATCTCTATCGGTCATTGCCTGAATTTAGTAATTATCTCAAGCTAAACACAATGTCTGACACCAGATTAAGGAATTAGAAGGTAAAAGGCGGAGTTTTGGTGCATTAATTACAATTAGCATTTTAGTACGATTTAAAGTTGATGACGCTTGCTGCTCCTTGTGTTGGCTCACCTTTTTCTTTTATGTCTTTCAGCTCACCAGTGGACAGCGTGTTGTTCTATGCCATCACTACACTCCACAACCTGTTGCTGCACCAGGAAGGGGCCAAGATGGCGGTGCGCCTCGCCGGAGGGCTGCAAAAGATGGTAGCCCTGCTGTCCAACACCAACGTCAAGTTCTTGGCCATCACTACCGACTGTCTGCAGATCCTGGCATATGGCAATCAGGAAAGCAAGGTACGGAAAGATCTGTTTTTCAATGCGTCGTCTTTGTTTTAGTGGTGTGTAGTAAACATAAAACTCTTTGTTTTAGCTGATCATTCTGGCCAGCGGTGGACCTCAGGCCCTGGTCAACATTATGAGGACTTTTACATATGAGAAACTGCTGTGGACCACAAGCAGAGTGCTAAAAGTGCTCTCTGTCTGCTCAAGCAACAAGCCGGCCATTGTAGAAGCTGGTACTTAAGACGGAAATCGAACAGATTAAAACAGTGTCACTGCATAGGTTTAATGATTTGATTACTCAAATCATTATTTTATTTAACTTTTTAGGTGGGATGCAAGCTTTGGGTCTTCATCTAACAGACCCCAGCCAGCGTCTGGTTCAGAACTGCCTCTGGACTCTGAGGAATCTTTCAGATGCAGCCACTAAACAGGTACTGTTGGACATCATTTTAGATAATAAAAAAGAAATGCTGCTGAGTTAAGTCAATTTTACAGTCGAGTGGTCCAAACTAGTAACCCCCAGCTGTGTGAAAACTCTTTTTCTGATCGGCGCTTATATCATATATAAGCTCCCTGTAGAGCTATTTTCCTCTGAATGAATGAAATAACCTTAGATTTGACAGAACTAGAAGCTCGAGCTCTTTACTTTCAAGTTTTAGCTTTTTATTTTGAAATCATCAAACTTGCATGTTCAGTCAAGTGATGCACATTATATTATATAGTCAAAAAAACGAAAGAAGTGAGCTTTCTGTAATGTGTTGTAAGGACCTCTGTCCCATAAACCAGAGGGTTTGTTTATCTTGTATGTCCTTTTCTTTAAAGAAGCAGCCCTACATGTTTGTGATGTTTTTGAGACATCGACTTTACCATAAGCATTTTGTTACAACTGATGCATTTTTAATATAACCAGAAATTCAACAACAGAATTTGGTAAAAATATCAAGAGATCTGAGTTGGTGTTCTTACGTTTAGCTTATAGCTGTGATTTTAGTGTTCAAGTTTGAGCTCAGTTTGTATTAATCGGATTATTACACCTAAGAAGACGAGTTACATTCATCTATTCTTGTCTGTAGGAGGGGATGGAGGGTCTCCTTGGTACCCTGGTCCAGCTGTTGGGCAGCGATGACATCAATGTGGTGACATGTGCTGCCGGCATCCTCTCTAACCTGACCTGCAACAATTATAGTAACAAACTCATGGTCTGCCAGGTATGGGCTGTAACCATCTACATCATGTCTTGATTTAAGTCTCACTGGGACTCCATCTTGTTTTATTGATGTGTGACATAAACACACGGGTGTTCCTGTTAGGTTGGCGGCATTGAGGCTTTGGTGCGAACTGTGCTCCGGGCCGGCGACAGAGAGGACATCACAGAACCGGCTGTGTGTGCCCTGCGTCACCTGACCTCACGCCACCAGGATGCAGAAATGGCCCAGAATGCAGTACGCCTTCACTATGGCCTGCCTGTGGTTGTTAAGCTGCTGCACCCACCATCCCACTGGCCACTAATCAAGGTCCTTTCTCCATTTCACTTTTACATTAATAAAACAATTACAGCAATTAAAATTTTTAAAAGGTACAATCCATCTTCTGTTTAGGCAACGGTTGGTCTCATTCGCAACCTAGCCCTGTGCCCAGCCAATCACAGCGCTCTGCGGGAGCAGGGAGCCATTCCCCGATTGGTCCAGCTGCTTGTCCGGGCGCATCAGGACACCCAGAGGCGCACGAGCATGGGGGGGAACCAGCAGCAGTTTGTGGTATGCAGCTTGTTTAACTTTCTCTTTTGAATATTTGGATTTCTTTTTCCTCTTCTTTGTGTTTTGACGTTCTTTTCCCCACCCTTGAACTCATCCAGGAGGGAGTGCGTATGGAGGAAATAGTTGAAGGTTGCACAGGAGCTCTGCACATCCTGGCCCGGGATGTCCACAACAGGATTGTGATCAGAGGGCTCAACACCATTCCACTCTTTGTCCAGGTACAACCTCAGAATGTCTCTCACCAAGTATTTTTTTTTTTTTTCAGAATAATTAGTAGCCTAAAGTCTTGGACATTCTTAAATCTTATTCTCTCTTGCTCTTGCATCCAGTTGTTGTATTCTCCAGTGGAAAACATCCAGCGTGTCGCAGCAGGTGTGCTGTGTGAACTGGCGCAGGACAAAGAAGCAGCCGAGGCCATTGAAGCCGAGGGGGCCACTGCACCGCTCACTGAGCTGCTGCATTCTCGTAATGAGGGCGTCGGTGAGAATACAAACAGATGCAGTTCATCCTCTTGTGTTTTCGTTTTTCTGATTGCTTTAGTTTTTAAAAAAAAAAATTTTGTTGTGTTTTTTGTTGTGTTTTTGTTGTGTTTTCCTTTAGCAACCTATGCTGCAGCTGTCCTGTTCCGCATGTCTGAAGACAAACCCCAGGACTACAAGAAGCGTCTCTCAGTGGAGCTGACCAGCTCACTGTTCAGAACTGAGCCCATGGCCTGGAATGATGTACGTGCTAATACTAATGAATGAGCCAAAACAAAATTAATGAAACAACAGTAATGAAGCTTGCTGGAACTGTTAGATTCTTCTGAGCCATAGCATGACTAAACAGAAGACGAAAGCTAAGAATCCACATCATTTGGTAGATTATTTATCAAAGTGAATGTTTAATTTCTCTCTCCAAAGTAGCTCTTTTTTATTTCTTAGTAGTACATGTCAAGTGACTTCACATAATGCTCTTTTCAACTACTTCTAAAAAGCAGTGCCTCATTAACTGAATAGGAATGGATTTAAATTGCTTTGCCTAAAAATTACAAGCAGTGAAGATCTTATTTACAAAAGGTAACTTATTGTAAATCTAGAACAGTTTATCCTTTAATCTCGAGTCTTAAAATGTGACACGAGTTGGCGAACCTTTTAAAGGGATGTGGTTTTATTTACACAGAAGCTGAAGATAATTAGGAAGGAGAGGCGGTGCACCACTAGCAAACTTCCTGTGGGAAACAAACTACAAACCGTTTCCCAAAACTCATGTAGTGGTAACATTCGCAGAACAACTATATATACTTGTATATATTTTGACTTTTAACTTGGATTTCATTTGGTGCTATATGTGCTATTCTGTTTATGTTGAGGTTCCTCTGCAAAGATGAAGGCTTAAAACCTCCTACTTTGACAAAAGTGCTTTAGTAGGAATTTTTAAATCTTAAAGGTTGCCATTAACTATGATGTTTTTGAGGTCGAAGTTGGTTTAAGACAGAAGTCAGTAACTGCTTGTAATTTTAAACTTTGTGCTTCTGAACTGTCAATGTTTTGTTTATTGTGAATAATATCTAGAGCCATTCTATTGTTCTGATAAGTAGTTTCTATCAGTTAGCTAACATCAGTGTTTGGTTCTTCAGACTGGGGATCTGGGTCTGGATATGGCAGCACAAGGAGATCCTTTGGCTTTCAGGCAAGATGGTGAGTTTTTAAGCTTTACATGAGCTTCGTTCTTGTCTTTTTTTTTTTTTCCCCCCAGATGTTATCTGCATTTCTGGAGAATCTTTAGAATTGTAATTGTTTTGGTAATTGCACTGAAAGTAACGGCACTTTTGTTTCTACACTGAGGCTTCTCTCTTTCAGCATTGAACTGCACAGGAACAAACCTGTGAGTTTGTACTTATCCAAAAACTACTACAAAGTTACGCCACTGTACATATTTCGTGACAAATGGAGACATGCCAATTGGCATGAAATAACAAATGTATATCATAACATTGCTTTTTTGCATTGAACCTTGTGGATCTTATTTTTACCTTTCAGATGGAGCATATCGGGCGTACCCAGCAGCTTATGGCCAGGACCCTCTGCTAGACCCTATGATGGAAGGTGCAGACTACCATGCTGACGCGCTGCCCGACCTGGGTCACCATACTGATCCTTTGCCAGACCTTGGTCATACCCAGGAACTGATGGACAGCAACCAGCTGGCCTGGTTTGACACTGACCTGTAGGATTGGTAAGAGACTGCAGATCTTTAAAAACTCATGAATGGATTACAGTGCATTAATTACACATTATCTTATGTCTTCTTTCAGTCATTTTCCAATAGAACCTGCATTGTGACTGTCCTGTATTGTCTGAAGCAGCATTACGATTGCCCTATCGAGTGTTAAAGGTAAAGAGAGAGGAAATTAAAGTGGTCCTGGGAAGTGCCTGACACAAGAGGAAAAAAAAAATCAAAGATGGTTCCCATAGGATTGTTTAAGCAAGTTGAAACGGAGGGGAAAGGAGAATTTCCAAGTATCAAAGATAAAATACAATGGAGGTTAAAGAGCAGGTTATCTATTTGGATGAGTGCACAAGAGGTTGATCTTAAAAGTGTGAAACACATGTTTTAGCCTTGCCTGTATTAGGTTTTTTTTTTTTGTTTCTACTTTTCTTATTCTATTTTTTATTTCTTTTTGTAATACTCATTATATGTTATGGTACTGACCCAGCTTGCCTTCGCACTATCCATTTTCATTTTCTCTCCAATGCTAATCATTTGTATTTTTTTTTTTCTTTCTTTTTTTAAGAACGTATATTACACGTAGTGTTAAGTTATAGTGATATTATACAATGTTCCTTTGGTTATGGTCGAATGTGTAGAACACTAATAATCAGTTGAAATGTACTCTGACTTAAAAGTGTAACATTGTGTAGGTTTTTTTTATATAATCTCAAAAATGGAGAATTATGCACTCTTGATATGTGCTTGTTTAAGCATAAAAATATGTCGGTGTCAAATGTTCTAAATGGGGAAATGGGTGAAATTAAGGGTGGGATGGGGATAAATCTACAAACAAGTGTTTTATATACAGTATCACTGGTAGGTTAACAACTATTTTGTATGCCATCATTGGATGTTTGATAGGAAAAAAAAAAAAAATAACGCTATCGTTGGTGGTTTGACAAAACCCACGTTTCATGTCCTATCAATGGTAGCTAGGTTGACAAACGGTTGTAGTCCTGCTGTGTTTATTTTGGAGACAAGGTTATGACACGGCTGAACAATAAAAAGCATTTTATTTCATCCAGTCTTCGTCCCGTGTCTTCTGTCTTGGCTTGGAAGTGTAAGGTTTGGTCCCATGACTTTAATTTCAACCACAGCCCTAACACTTTCTTTAATAACTTTTCTTTATTGCTTTTAATAATGTTTAAATCTAAATTTCAATTATCCTACATATGGTTTTTCATCAATTGTAAAATCAACCAAAGATTCGTGCTCGTTTCTTTCAGTATAAACAGTTACAACTTTATTAGCTGTAGCGTAGCAGTAACTATTGTGGAAGTCCATCAGGGCATGAACTGTTTACCTTCACTGAATCAAAATAAGTTATAAAGGTTGGTTCAAAACCTGCCTTGTATGTGTGCTTTCACTTCTGAAATGGTTTGAGGAAAAATGCATTTACAGCATTTAATCATTTCTATTTTGCAAAAAAAATATTTCATAACTGATATAAAGCATTTCCCACAATGTCCCTGAAAGATTTTTTTTTTTCTTTCTGCAAATGTTTTGCTCTCATCTGGAAGAAGAAAACTGCAAGTTAACTGTTGAATTCTACTTTTTATGTTCTCCACAGCATTGTACCATTGGAGGTATTTTACATGAACCATTATCTTGTAAACTATTGTGCCTTTGAATTGAGTCAGTCAGTGAAGGTCCTTTAACATGGAAATGTGGATAATGGGTGGTTTGATGTGAAAGCTTGGGTGGGGTTAGAGATTCATGACAAAGATTGTTGTCTGATGGCTTACTGGAAGGGTAAAGGTCACTAGCATTAATTAGATTTTTTTTTTCAACTGGATAGGCCGTCCTGCAACAAGGCCTCCATATACCATGACAAATCCATCTACAGTGTTTGTTTCACAGTATTTGGCTTATGCTTGACTCCTAATAATTCAATTTTAAGTCATAACTTGTGGTCTTGGTTTCTCACTGACAATTCTGTCTGACCTTCTGTGAAACATTTTCATCTACTTGTGTAGTAGACTGTCAACATTTGCAACTGCTTGCTACTATAGTCCCATGATGAAATTACAGATTTTCCCACCAGATTTTTTTTGTTTTATTTAGTCCTGAAGGAAAGGGATTGCAGAAATCAGCGAATGAGATAAATGGGAGCACAAACGATCTCTAATGTGGGTGATTTAACAAGAGCAGTGTTCAATGGGATATTTCAAATGGAAATGAAATGGCTGCATTCCAGTCGTTTTCACCTCATTTAATGTCAGCACAGTCTGACCCAGTGTAGCGAAGGGGCGGGGCTGCTATATTCAGAGCTGTTTTCTAAAGTCCTGAGCTTCTTGTGAATGTGATCAGAATAAAACCTTTTGGAGCACATCAAAAATTAATTTAACAAGGTATGGGTCTTTATAGTTGCAGGTCAAACATCACATGTAAAACATGTCAAGCTTTTAAACTGACCAGGAAGTATTTGTTGTTGTTTTTTTTAACTCCATGAGTGCTTTACTTAAAGAATAAATATGTAAAACAGTAATGCATGGTAGAGCATCTGTGATGCTGTGGGCAGGTTTCTAGTCCAAAGACTATGTAGTAATCTTGTGATTGAGCATCAAATACCAGAACATTTTGATTAAAATCTCTTAGCCTGTGCCTAAAAACACAAAACTGATCCATAGTAATTCTCTATTAAATTTGTATTCTTCAGAATTCTCATCCAGCAGAATGTTACTGATTCCTATTGAAACAAACTCATGAGCTAAACTGAGGAGAAAAGTGACAGAAGACCCAAAACCAGTTTATCTGAAAGAAAAATTTAATGTTCATCTTTCTTCAAACCAATTGAAATGCTATCAGATTAAGTGTAAACGTGATCATGAATACATTTTGCTGTTTGCTCTGACATAACTCCTGATTAGCAAAGAACCAACATTTTTGATCTGATTTCAAAGAAATATTTACACACGTTTCTGTATTTCTAATCCATTTGTTTTTTTTCTTTGGCATTTAATCTCAGTGCCTTTGCACCTCAATATGTGTGACGATCATTTCCCTTGCTCAAAATATGTTTGTCTGGGACAACAGGAAAAAGGATTGAGACACAGCTAATACAATGACACATTCATTTTCCTCATTTCAAATAGCTTCTGCATTCTAACATTGAAGGAATGCAGTTGCAGCATTTTTACTGGTTTCTAAGAAGAAGAACAAGAAGGAGAAGAAGAAGAAGTACTTTGAAGCGTATATTTCACCAGAAGAAAATGCTGCAGACTGGTTTCACAGGTGTGAAACAACTTATTGCCATACGTGAGATGTGGCTTCTCTAAATGTTGGTGCGGAACAAGTGATGAAACTGTGCTGAGCGCCGGTGAAATAAGGAGCAGATGAAGGATCAGTGTGCACAGGAATCCACCTGATGGGTCCAGCAGCTCCGTTAGCAACGAGTCTGTGATCTGTGCTGCCCCCTGCTGAGCCGATGTGGGAAGAACAATTTGAAGTATGCGCAATAAGGGGCTGCGCGGGGTGGCGGATGACTTCTCTCTGTGGGGTCGTGGGCAAAGGCTCCTGCTCCGGGTCAGGCAGATGGGAAGCTCCGGAGGTTTGAGGAGGGCTGTCTCTGTCTCTCTTCAACAGGGATTCGATGGAGAAAGGGCCAGAGAACCTCACCTCACCCCTGACCTGCTCAGCTCTGCGGGACGCAGGTTGAGGAGAGGGGAGAGCTCTGGCCTGCTTCTCCGTTTCCAGCTTGGAGGCCAACTCAGGGAAGAACAGCAGGAGCCCGTTAAAGTGACGGCGCACCATCTTGGCTGTGATCTGACTGCAGTCCAGTTTCCAGTAGTTTTTCTTCCTGTTCGAGGAATTCGGGATCACTGGAACCTAAACAAAAAAGAAAAAGAAAAAAAAAAGAAAAAGAAAAAATAAATAAATAAATAAAAATAAAAACTAAACAGGTCAATAGAACAAAACATATTCACTTAGTCAAATAAAAAAGTGAAACTTACTTTGGTGAAGCAACTCTGACTTGACAAACAGACTCTGATGTTGTTCTCTAGACGCTTTCTGTCCCTGGACATCAGCAGCATCAGTCTATCCATCAACTGGAACAAAAAAAAAACAAAAAAGAAGAAAATATTCAGCATCTTTCTGACGCACGACAAATTTCCTCATATTACACCCAGCAAACAATAGGCATTTTAAAATTGTTCAGCTTTTCTTACCTGAGTAAAAGTGAGCATCCAGTTTGGAGCAGTCCGGAGGATTACAGCAATCTTGGACAGGTTCGTCGTGGCCCACTTGAAAGCAGCTCTCTGATTTCTGCCAACCGGGTCAGGATGATGAAACTTAGCTTTATGACCCCTCATCTTGCTCTGCTTTCCCTTTCTTGGAGATTCGGTCTCGACACTGGTATCTGGTAGCCACACACCCTGCTTCTGTGAAGTCAGAGTGGTCGACCCTGGATATAAGTCCCGTTGGAACAATGAGACATCAGAAGGTGTTCACTGCAAGATAATGGAGAGCTTTTCAGAAGATAACGGCCCCATTAGTGCTCAAAGTGGAGCCAGATCTAACCTGGATTTGCATTTTCCAAAGCTGGAGACGACAGCTGAAATGTGCAACAACGTCTCTCTCCAAGCAGTTCAGGCCTCTTCAAACCCACTGGAACGTTTCCCTAACAAAGCTTAAGAAGAAAGCGCCGAAGTTTTTTTTCTGTAGAAATGTTCATAGCTTTTTATCTTAAAAACTTTACAGGGAGACTTTTATCAGGAAAAATGTAAAAATAACACTAAAATGTGATGACAGCTAACGTCCAGGCCAGCCTTTGTAAGATGTGTTGCATTAGGCCACACACACATATGTATACATTTCAACCCCCACTCCTAATTTTACTGTTTATAAAAGAAAACTGCAAATTTTACTTGACCCTCTGATAATGTGAGTACTTCATGTAAACACTATTTGCAGGAACATTGAACAAAGGGTGTGCTACTTGCTATTAAAATGTGCTTGGCAAACTGCTGCACTAGGTTTTTTTCTTGATACATTTACATGAAATGTACTGTATTTGTTTGCACTGAGATTCTCAATGTAAAACAAAACCAGAGAACCTGGTGACACAGAAACGACCAAACATACCAACACATTACAAGAAACACCCCCCCAAAAAAAACCAAAAAAAACCCCCATCACTGGTCAGACAAACTTCAACAATAGAGACAGCTGCACTAAAGCTGGAGGGAGGGAGAACGATGCTGATGTCACATTTTTATTTAAAACGTTACATCTTCTGATGTCAAAGTCTTTATTAGTAGGCCGAACCCTGTTTGGCCTTTTTTTGGCAAACTGAGGAGCAAGTAGGGCGTGCGACCACCCCCTCCAATCACAGACAAGCAGATTGAGCTGGCATGGCAACAAGACTCTCATCCCATCAAAGTTGTCCAACCTGTTTGACTTGTTTAGATCCAACACCTTGGATACAGGAAATGTGTTGATGGGTTCCAATGAGGATCACTGATGTTAATTAGTGCCGTCGTTTTTTCGGGACAAAAGGGCGGAGAGTGAACTATAAATTTGAGATAAAAGACATGTTATGGGTTGGGATAAGATTTGATTGTGCCACCGGTAATTCACAACGTAGACATCAATAAAGCAAAAGGGAGGGAAAAACACACTTGGTTGTTTTTTTTTTCTTTTAAGCTATGAGTTTTGGTTAATCACATTGTAATGAACTAGACGACTGCATGTTTTTCCACAGAGAAAATATTGAAGCAGAAATAACACCTCCAACAGGGTTTTAGGAGCTCAGTTTAAGTTTTCACTGATCTGACTTATCATCTTGAGTTCATAAATGTTCATTTTAAACAACATAGATACCATGAAGGACACATCTATTAGTAAAAAAGACATTCAAATATTTTCCCACCTCTGATTAGAGTTTTAAGTTAGATTTCTCCACTTTTGTGTATTTAGAAGGCTTAACATTTTGTTTATTTTAACAAAATACTTTTAATCGCAATCTCTTTTAATCGCACATTTCAATGGACACATTAAGATATTAATGTGTCCATTGAAATGTGCGCTGTCTTTTAATTTTTAAATTTGGATGGTGAAAAAAAAAATCCTACATGTTCAATTGTCTTTATGTAAGAAATGTTGGACATCAACTTTGCATCTGAGGAATTAGAAATTTGAAAGGTTTCAGATGAAGGTGTGTCTTCTGTATGTGTGGACATGTAGTTTTTGGGAGTTGTCCACCACTGAGGTCTCATTCTCCGCCTCCTGTATTCATGGCTCATCGTTTCATGAAACGATTCCCATTACCATGCAGCACACCACCCCCTAACATCCTGTTGCTCCAACAGGATTTAAAACCGGAAACCGCAGACTCTCATCTGAACCTTTTCTTTACTCCCACTTGCGTGAAACCGGATTCTTTTTTTAATTTTTTAATTTTTTATTTTTTTAAAGAAAAGTGAAAAAGATTTTCCGTATAACAGCATATATGCCATGTTTTTAAAATGTCCCAAGTATCAATAAATGTTTTTCAAAAGAAAAAAAAAAAGATTCTTTAAGAAACAAGATGCAGAGGAGGACTGAGAAGTTTGAGATTTTGCTGTTTTATTTTGATAAGCTCGCTGCTCAGAACGGATACTTCATAAAAAGCATCACCTTAGCAGAGATCGTCCTTGCTTTCCACAATGCTCCAGGCGAGATGGTTACCATCACCCAGATCAGAAGACATTTACAATTTCATCTTTGTTATCAAAAACAAAACGTACAACTTTCTGAATCTAATGTTTAGCAGTTGGTGGACAAGTTAGCTCGTCTTATTTCAGAAGACAGAAAGTCTTTTGAGAACATCAGAGTATGCTTATAAACTCACAAATGTTTTCTTAAGGTACATGTATTTGTACTTAATTTAATATAAACTTAAATTTGTTTGGCTGCCGCATATCATCTAATCTGCCCCGACTTTTTCAGATCCCGCTCATCTCAGATTCAAGGGACCGCAGGAGGAACTACTGGTAACTGGTCTGCAGTCGGATCGAATCAAAGATGGTGCCACGTCACTTTAATTGTCTCCTGAAGGTTCTTCCCTGAGTTGGCCTCTAAACTGGAAATGGAGAACCTGAACATGCCATCAGAACAGAGCT
The DNA here is from genome assembly GCA_010277015.1 of Poeciliopsis turrubarensis. NCBI lineage: Eukaryota > Metazoa > Chordata > Actinopteri > Cyprinodontiformes > Poeciliidae > Poeciliopsis > Poeciliopsis turrubarensis. The sequence continues at coordinate 1,569,214 of VMRN01000014.1, forward strand.
CAACTCTCCCCTCTCCTCAACTTTCATCCTGCACATCAGGCCAGATGTGAAGGGAAGTTCACTGGTCCTTTCTCAGTCAAATCCCTGTGAAGTGAGATGACCCACTTGCTCAGACATGCAGAGCTTCTCCTCTGTCCAGGGGAGGCGATCTGGGCAGATCAGCCCCCAAGGTGCACCAGCTGCTGCTCCTCTCAAGGATCTGCTCCTTCAGACTTCATCTGGATCTTCTCCCATCTACTCAGCAGGGGGCAGCACACCATGAGGATTCCTGCATACTCTGATCCATCTTCCTCCATCTACTCAAGAGCTTCAGCTGATTCCTATTTCACTGGCTCGCACTATGGTTACATCACATACTCTGCACCAGCATTTCCACCAGAAACTTTCAGTTTTTAATTGTGTGTTTTTGTTTAAAGTCTAACAATAAATAAATAAATAAATAAATAAATAAATAAATAAATAAATAAATAAATAAATAAAAGCACATTTAAATTTGTGGTTACACTCCAAAACATTTCAACATGGACATGCTGTACAGACAGACGAAGCCTGTGATTTGTCTGATTTTATTATTATTTTTTTTTATTTTGAATTTCAGGGTAAACAAAACATTTTCTCCTGGGGTAATTCTCAGAGAAACAAAATATTTACTTGTGCAATAAATGTATGATTTTTTTTTTTTAGGTCCATATGATCTGACCACAAGATGGAAGTAGAGCGTTTCAATTTGTTTCAGAGATGTACCATGAGACAAAATTCCAGTTTTGTCCAACTAATACAATAAAATCGTCATGTTTGACTTTTGGTGTTAAGTCAACTTTTTTTTTTTTTAATGCCTTTTCTATTTTAGCTAATTCTTTATCAAGTGATGAAAGAAATATCAAACATTTCCCAATGTTGACCCGAAGAGTAGACATGCTGGAAACTAATTTCCCTTTTTAAGTGGACTTTAAACTCTGGTCACACTCACCCCATTTGGCAGAGTGAGTGGCACGACACAGAGTTGAAAGACCACTGTGAGATTAACTAGGGTAAATTGTTTAAACGACAGAAGCACATTTAGCTCCCACAGAAACAAGTCGTATCTTGTGCAAAACATCTCACCATGGGAAGGCAAATGGGCTCTTTTAACTTGCATGAAGTAAAGCCAGCTGACTTTTAAAGTCAATGGAAGCACTGGACTGAATGACGGGCTGTGGAGAAACAGAACTGAGCAGAAAAGCAACCGAGTAGATCGTGGTGATTGTGCAGAAGCTGCAGAAATCTGCTGCTCTGGAATAATATTTCAACAAGCAGTTATTTTCACAAATATGCCCTTTGTGGAAGAGGGAGTGTAAATGCTTTTTGGAGGCTGTGTGTATGCTGCAGTTGCAGGTCAGGTCTTGCAGTTCTTGGTATGCAGCGGTTCGTAATGAATGCAAATAGGGCTGTCGTGATGACACTGATGTGTCATCATGGCAAATACTTGTTATAGTGTGAAATAACATTTTGGTGTCTTTTTTTTTTTTGGATTAATACAAGTTATTTTAAGGTGTGGTTGAGAGAGTATAATCAGATTTTTAGTAATGCTGAAGAGAACGGAATTAGAAAGTGTGTTGGAGGATAAAAAGGGGTTAAAATTGCTATCTTCCAAGAAATCCAAGGCACAGAATAAGAATAAAGGTGTTAAAGATAATAGAAATATATTAAATTATTTTCTAAAGCACCAGAGGTTCTGTTTATGATGGGAATATGTTGTAAAAAGGAATAAGTGGTTCATGTTAAGTGCAAGTTGATAAAGTACTAAGAAACTCAAGGTCTTCTTTTTGATGTAAGTTATTTCTTTAAAAGCTTCCCCCTTTTATCCTCTGATATAATTCCAACAACTCACATCTTTGTCCCTGAGAGTAATGATAATCTGTGGTCTAGCTTTTTATGTTACTTTTCAAGTAAGTGCTTCCATCCCACTGAGTGCCCTTTGATTTATTTCAAATTATCGGTCTCTACCACTTCACACAAGGAAGCCGTGAAAATGAGGCGTCGCCTTAAAATACATCCACAAACATCTGGACTTTCCCCAAATTGATCCCTGGTGCATGTAAACATTGGAATCTGATAAGACAAAAAAAAAAAAAAGAAAAAAAAGAAAACATCTCTAAATTTTGGCACATTCACTTAATGAATGAATGAATAATTTCTCTAAAAGAGGCAAGGTAAGGTTTTATTTCATCTCAGACAGAATAACTGTTTTCATAAGTATCTGGTTTCGGCTGTACATACAGAGAGAATAACAGCAGTGGGAAGAGGGACATTAAGTGTTTTATTGTCGAGTCCCTCTGCCAAAATCCAGATCACCCTGACGATTTATCAAAAAAGGAATGTTTGGAGCTCTTAACTTAGAGCTCCAAGTAAAAGCTGTATCTGTCTCCCAAGCTCCAGCGTGGAGCCTGATAGCTGATTTTTTTTTTTTTTTTGAAAACTCTACAAACCACACACATTATCACATTAGAATACGATTCGATAATATAAGACACACTGGAACACTGCGAGATCGCTGTGAGGACCTTTACACATTTGTATTTACTATTCACTCTTTTCAGCATGTTCTCATAAGGCGATCCCAGAAGCCAAAGTTTTTCAAGGACAGCTCGGATGTGCAGTGTGAATCAAAAAGAATTCAACCTCAGACGAGCTGTGAGCCAGCGCTCATTCCTTTCCCCTGCAAGTCAAACAATGTCCTGCAGTAAACGAGCATGACTTTTGGCGATAATGTGCAAAAGGACGTCCTCAAGCCACTGCTTGCGCAGTAGTAGCCTCTCGTACTTTGCTCTTTAACGTTTCCACACGGAGCAAACACTTCACAGGACATGAGTCGTGTATCAGGGGCCGAGCTTTGCGGTCAAAGAAGACAAAGGTTCAGCTGAGGTCTCCATCACCGTGTCCGGCTGAGAAGTCACAGGGAAGTCATGTACACATCCAGGACAGCTGGCAGTTTATGGTCCAGTGAGTCAACATCAGACGTGTGAAACAGACGAGCACCATAAATGGCGATTAAAAGTCCGATCATGTGCAAACAAATATTTCTGAAATGCTTTCCTTTTTTTACTCTAAAGAGTAGAAAACACAACAACACAAATTAAAGCATTAATCTACTGGTCTTTTGGTAATGTAGAGGGAAAAAGTTGATGCAACGTACCTGAAATGTCTAATTTTATTGCCTCTTAGCACCATCTATAGCAACAGTAACTGTGGCTAAATGTTTTCAGTAGCTATTGAACAGTAGCTTTGTGGAATCTTAGCCCTTTAGCCATAATTCCTGATGTATTTCCTCACATGAACTCTTTGCCATCTGCCCCTTTCACAACCTTTCTTTTCGATTGAGGTCAGGACTTTGACTTGGCCACTCTAAAACATTAACCATAGGCTTTTATTAACTACTATTTGGCAGGTTAACTTGTGTGTTTAGGGTCATTCTCCTGGCACGTCACTTACTATCTCCTCAGTTCATGGACAGATGTTCTCAGGTTATTCATCCATCTCCGTATCAGTCAAAACCCCAAAGGACATTCAACAGGCAGTTTTTTTTTGGACATTGTTACAGTAATTATGGAAAACTTAATAAATGATAATCCCATTAAAATGTTAATTTGAGTCACTCCATGAATTATCCAGTTCATTTGTGGTCATTTCAAAAAGTAAAACTCATACAGTTCAAGTTTACTGAACACAGAGGGAACTTTTTTCAGCATTTCCTTCAGTTCATTTTCACAACGTCATGCATTGAGGATTCAAAGTTAGTTTCTTTGACAATAACAATACGACGTAAGATGAACAGAAAAGATTTTTAAAATAGAAAATATCATGTTACAGGCTACACAATAACAGGAAAGACTGCTGACTTGACAGGCAGTCAGATACTCTCCAACAGGAAGGTAAGCCACATAAGGGCAACGATAAAGAAGCCGGCTGCAAATAGAGCGTTGTATCCAGGGACATAAGCCCTGACAATCCAAAATTGCATAAATAAATCCTTGAAATATTTACTGTGTAAATTAATCTATGTGCAATAATGAGTGTCATTTTCTGAATTGACTTACTGAAATAAAGTAGCATTTTAATGATTTTCTAATTTGAGAACCATCAATCCTCATTGAGTGAACATGGAAATGATCAACAGCCTATAAGGGTGCAGTTGAAGAAAATGTATCTTGCTATAATTTTAGTTTAATTCACCGCTTGGTGGCCGCTTGACTCTCTCGCCCTGGAGACAAGAAGCTTCCCACGCTGTGCTAATCAAAAATCAGAAAATTAAACGTTGGGCTAACTGGGTACACGAAATTTGCCAAAAGCTGCTTAGCATGTCTACAGATGTAATGCATGCCTGACTTTTTATGACTAAAATCCACTTTTGCAAACTGCCCATACTTTCGAATTAATATCAACCTCGATATTTAGTTCTGCCATCATTAATTAAAAAAAACAAACAAACTTTTGTCAGAAATGATGAACAATTGAAAATAGTTTTAGCTTCAATGACATGGAAGAGAAATCAGTCCCACATATTGACTTGAAAAGGCTTAATAAAGTTGAGAATTCCCATCAGATATCATCACGTCACGTGTGCTGAGAGGAAACAAAGGAGCGTTCAACACAAAACAAGAATTTATAGAACAGAAGGAAGGCGAGTGGGCTGAGCTCAACATTTGGCACCCTGTGCCCACGACATACTTCCATCCCAAAGGGATTACTGGCAGACGACCTAGATTGCAGTGCTGGCCTCCTGTCCTCCATCTTTTTTTTTTTTTTTTCATCTCTCTCCCTCCCTTTTCAGACTGATCAACAGAGATTACACACAGAGAGTTGTGAGCCTGGCACTCAGACAGAACCACAGAGCATGTGACTTAGTGACACAGAGGAATAGAAGGGAAACAAAACAGTGTTTTTCTCTGTCCTTTTTCACAGCCTCTCATTTTCTTCACAGCTTTTTTTTTTTTTTTTTCTACTACCCTGTGTCATGGACACATTTGCCCAAGAGCAGGGATCAAACTTTTTGTTAAATGTCTATACCAGATAAGACATTAAATACTTTGCTCTGAGTATTTCTACAATCGTTAGAAATAGTAAAAAAAGATAACTGTAATGTCAAATAAGATTTAAGTTTGTCTGTCATCGACATTGCTGCCGTTTAGTATTAACTCACTACTTTGTATGAGGTGAACTGGTTCAGAGATTAGCCCTTGCCGATTGAATCCTCACTGTTGCTCACTGCTGTACAGAGGAGCTCTCCATATCGCTTTCTGACCTCATAATGCACGTAAAACAACAACAGATAATCACAAGCATGGCAACATTTAACACAAGTCTGTCATTGGTGATTTTTTTTTTCCTGTTATTGAAACTAAATAACAGGCCTTGCAAATCCTGTTGTATAACTTTCTGTTTTTTCCCCCCTCCGTTTTCATGCAAGACCCATCTATAGGCGTTTGTTCTCCCTCTTTTTTTTTTTTTTTTTTTTTTGCCTGAGTCACTGCAGGCTGGTTCAGTGGCAACAAACCAGATAATATGTCATCTCTTCAGTTTCTTCTCATCTGACTGTGGCGTCTTCAGGACACCAAGTGACTCAGTAATATTTAACATTTTCTATCATTAAAGTAAACAAACTTATATAGAGAAATATTAAAGTGATTTACATGCAAAATAAATGCTCTAGTCTGGACGTCTACTATCATTATCTAGCGGCCTGCAAGAAATGTACCCTGGTCCTACAGGTGTGCTTATGACGTAATGTTTTTCTTAAAGGTACAGATCAGGGTAATAATGAGTCATGAAACGGTCCCATTTAATACACGCGGCAGGAGGCGGACCGGGTCAATTAAAGGCGTGGCACGCTGACGTCCCGGGGAATAAACACACGCACCACGAAGTCAACTTGAGTGGAAGCAGTCACGTCTTCCTCGTCTCCCTCGTCTGTCCAGCACCGCCCACACAGAGGCTCAGAGCCACCGCGTCATCACTGCAACTCAGACCAAGCAGGGGTGTGCTGCGTTCAAGCGAACCGGTAAAAAAAAGCAAACAAACATGGACTTAGTGTGCAAGTTCAGGAGTTCTGTTAATAATTCTGCATTAGTTTGATGACTGTAAAAAAAAAAAAACTGCTTACCTTTGATTATCAAAATTCTTCAAAAATAAAGCACAAATTACTTTCTATACTTTCAAGGTAAAGGGGAAGACAAAGCAGTTGTTTTTAGTTTCATATTTGAGAGAAATATAATCGATTGTGCCAAAAATATAGGATTTATTATTTTTTTTCATTTTTGCACACTAATGATTTGCTGAGCAAGCAGGAAAAAAAAAAAGTCAACATTGCTCCTGTACATGAGAATGTTTTTGAAATGTTTAAAATTCAATACACTTCAAATTATGGACAAAAATAATGAATATTTTAAATGTGCACAGATTAAGTACATTAATCAATGTAATAAATAATACACAATGCAAAGGTATATGGCATCCTAAACTGTTAAAATTGAGCCGATGCAATTTGTATCGTTCCTTACAAAACAGTTGGCAGCTTTTAAGATGTAATTTCTCAGTTAAATTCTTAAGCATTATTAAGAAAAACATCACATTTAAGCTTGTTGTCAGCCTACCACAAGAAGCATTATGTATTTTTTTATTTATTTTTTATTTTTTATGGCATTCCATTTTGCTTTCTCTGCAACTTGGTTAAAAAAGAGGTTAAAAAAAACCAAAGAACTGATGTGACTACATTTTCTTAGAGGCCAAGACTGGCTTCTATGAACAGGTTGACTAAGAGCAAAACAGCGTCTTGAATTGACTGTAATCTAAAGATTTTCATTGCAGTTTCTGAGAAAGCTATTTTATGAAGCAATAAACCACCGTTGTTTTGGCGTTGCGTCTTTACAATTCTCGTTCTAGTTGGTTTCCCACAAGCCACCAGGGGGCCAGCAACGGCAATAAGTGTTTTCAACATAGTCAAGGAAAAAAGGGTGCCAATGAAATCTCTGACCTGAAACCACAGCTGAGATATGTATTTTACTGGCAACCACTGCCTCAGCTCAAAACAGGATCGGAACTTAAATTCTTGCTCTAATACAGAAACTTTGATGATGTAGCTTTATGTTATAAAAGCGAAAGTTCAATCAGTAACACTTTTAGAAGAAATTAATGTCAGTTCATGATTTCTTGGTTAATATCAAGCTGTCATAAAGAAGACATTTTGAACAACGTCAACTTCGTATTAAAAGTGTCATGATTTACCAAACGACACTTTATGACAGCAGTCATAAATATTAAATATTCATGAAGCCTTTCATGCTCATGACAGGCGTCATGTCATGTTTACGACGGTGTCTCATTCACAACCCGTCAAATAAAGTGTTACCACAACTTCTGTTGGAGCACATTTGTTTCTTCCTTTTCTCAAATGATTATTTCCATAAAAAACAAACAAAACAAAAAAAAATTGTTTTCTTCCTCATGAGTACACAAGAATTTTCTTATGATTACATGAACATTTGAACAGCTAAGGAACCGTGTTTACAGGAAAAAATAAAAACGCAAATGAAAGTGTTGGTGTGGACGTTGAGCTTGCACTCCTTTAAATGGGCCTCATTATCTTTCACATCATATGACTGTTTTACTGCCCATATCAACAGTGTTTGTCTGCAGGTGTGAGGAGGAGCTTTGATCTGTAGCGGTGATATTGTGGAATTATATTACGTGCTTTTGAGGACAGATGTTTGTTTATCCTCACTACAAGGTTGATAAGAAATCATTAACAGCCCGCCTAGTTGGGTCAGCGAACCATTTCTAACCATTAACAACAGGGCAATGAAGTTGGCAACGCAATTAGTTTTGGCTCTAATCTGTATCTTTTTTCCAAAGCAAACTGCCAATCATTAATTTTAAGTTATGATCGGGCAATCCAGTGTGGTTCAATTAGTGGTGACATTCGTGTTACATGAAACTCTGTCCTCCTGTCACCTCTGAGATACCCTTCCATGTAGTTTTATATCCGTACTCTACATGTGCACTGAACTGACACTTAAATATTTGTGTGGATGGCTTCCGTAGCTTCGAATTGTTGTTCCATCTGGAACAGATTTATGCTGGGAAAACAAATAATACTAATATCCTAAATAGATGACAACGAATGACCAGCGTTTATGTGGCCACATTCAAAAAATGAACTGCCCTCCTCCATTCAGTTTCCCTTTTTACTAATCCATTTCCCAGAGTAGTTCTTTGACCTTTCTCCAGTCATATTCTGCCATTGTAAAAAATAAAGTACTCCTGCTGGCTCTTTAGAGAGTTTTGTGCTCAATAAAGTAATAAAAAATACTATAAAGCTGGAGATTTTTCTCCAGGTTTAAAAATGATTTACCTCTACAACAACACAGATTTGTTCGGCTCGACATTTCTCTCTTCAAATTGTTTGGGCTGCAGATCACCAATCTGCCAAAATTCCTGCTTTCACAGAGGTTGATTTATTTGGTCACTTCATCAGCAGCACCCGTGCACTCAGTTGTAAACTTTTTCACACATTTTCTTTTGCTGTGTTTTTATTTAATGAATTACGAGAATTGTGTGATTTGTCCTTCTCTTTATTTTCTTCAGTGCTTCAGTTTAGATTTGATCAACTTTAGCACTTAGTAAAAACTATATTATTTTTATTATGTAGTGTTTTTTGACAGCTTTGAACTGAGGACGTGCTTTCTTTCCACTGCAACATTTTTTTTCATTTTTGTATCAGCAACCCCTATGACCAAAACCCCAAAATCCAGATGGCAGGGTCCAATATTTACACATAATCATCATATTTTTTGTTTTGTTGCCCTATGGGAAGGGTGAGTAAAAACAAGATCCAGCCACAGTTTAACTGAGTATGTCACTCACCACCATGGTAATTCATTTCTTTTTCCTTTTGTTCTTCTCAGGTTAGGGTTAGGGTTAGGGTTCGGATGTTATCCGAAGGAATCAAATAGTTCTGAGCAACGAATGTCTGCTTAATGTTCCACAACCAAGAATCAGAACGGATTTCAGTCTTTTTCAGGCCTGGTTTCAGTGAGGCGGTCTGACCTCACATATTTCACTCTGCAGTCAGAAGGGAGGCTGCTTGGGTGTTGTTTCCAACTTAACTACTGATTCAGCTTTATCAGACAAGGCTGACTGTGGCTGTTCTTGGAATGCTTTGCGGATGTCAATCATTGAAAGAGGGATGAAAACAAAGATCTTTTTCTTTCTTTTTTTTTTTGTTTTTAATTGCATATTTACAGTATTCACAAGTGGAGGCTGCAACGCAACAACCTGCAAAGCAGAACATAATCAGAGACGTTTCTGGACTTGTAGCCATGCAATGGCAACCACGTAAACAACCACCGAGAGTGCTTGTTCAGCTTTTGATGTTTCTGTCACCAGTACCCTCTGTTCCTTGGCATGTTAACCGTGTCTATACTTGGCAGGGGCGATAAGGATATTAGCGCGCCGATGGGGAAGTTGACGAGCAGTGACTGTGGCTTTGAGGAGATTAGGGTTAGCTCCGGGGTAGTCCACTCACTGTTTGTGTCTTGTCTCCTTATGCAACCTCCAGCGAGCTCACTAAGGTGAATGCACTTGGATTCCTGGATGGTGCTCATTTTATTTGCCCATAACCATCTACTCAATGCACAACTTGCACTGCCGGGGACAGCACACCACAGTTTGTACTTTGACAGTGTGAAAAGCGTACTTTCATTTGTTATTAGTCTTGTGCAGAAAGAGCCTAAGGGTGTTTATTGTTTTATAATGTATTAATGCTTTCATGGACATTGTTTGTCTCGCTCATCTGATAACGTGTCAGCTGACTGACTCTCTGAGCCTGACCTGCAACGTGTGACTATAGACACGGTCAGTTTTTGAATCAACAGGCCCCTGGGCAACAACTTGTTAAAGGTCCCAAACTTGTTTGCACTTCAGAAGTCAGAAACAATAAATTAGACATCATCAGAAACAAATAAGCACTTTACAAAACCTCTATGTCTTTCATGTCCCCGTTGCCATTCCGGATCTCTTTAATGTGTTTTATGGCCAATGAATTTGTGTTTCTTTTGACCTGATTCCGGACGATGATATTTCCTTTGTCATTGTTTTGGAACTCTTTTGTTGGTGTTTGAAACCACGAGTCTTTGTTTTGAGTAAATTTGGGCATCTCCAAAATTCTTTGAGCAAATTTAAGGTGAAATTTTGTGATTGCTAAAATAAACATTTGCTCAGTTGCTCTCTGACGTTTGAAACAAATTTCTGAGTATGCCTCCTGTTTGTTTTGAATCTTGCTTGACCATCGCAGCAGAGTAACCAATCAAATCTGACCTTATCGCTGAAGTTGCAGGTCATCAAAGCTTCTTTGCTGTTGCAGTTTGAGCCCATTTGAAACTGTTTGGAGTTAATCTTTAACTATCATTAAAAGGACATATCTTTGATGTGTTTTTGAGTCAAGTCATATAAAAGTTTATTGCCATTTTTTTTTTCTTTTAGTGTCTTTGTTGTTTCAAATTTCACCTTGTTGTTTGAACCGTTTGCCGTTGTTGTGATTAATTGTGAGCATGTCTGAAGACAAGTCGTTTGAGTCAAATACTTTTGAGCTTCTTTTAGTTCTTTAACATTATTTTATACTAAATTTGAGCCTCTTTATATGGACTGTCTGCAGTTAGTCTGACTCTGTGATAATCTGCAGAACAATTAAGGTGCTCTTAGCCATTTATTTATTTTTTGCCACTTTATAATCTTTCTTGTCTTCCCGTGTTATTTTGTCACTTCTTTTGTTTCGTTTGCTATTTACTTCAAATCTGTATTATTCTGCAAAGTTTGGTAATTTCATAAAATCGTGTTATGTTGTACTTAATAAAACACAGCAAATAGAAACTAAACTCAAAGCTGATTTCGTTTTGTTTCTTGACTACATTGGCTTAATGAGAATCAAGTCCTGTCACAGAGAGGCAGTAATCCAGAGAACCCTTCATTTCCTGGGACCTGATCCATGCAGGTCTAGTCAGTAACCTCTCGTTATCGCTTTTTTTCCTTTCTTTCTTGTAGCAATGTCTGAGAAACAGCGTTTCAATTTCTTTCGAGCAGTTGTATTGAAATACCCTCAAGCTCAGTTAATTTAATCTTTGAAAGCTGCAGCTCAAAGACCAAAAAAAAAAAAAAAAAAACTAACAGTGTTATTAAGACTTTGCCGGTCACTAAAGACCATCTGTACAAAAGGCATCAGCTTTACAGACACATTACAAAGCCTTTTTTGGTAATAAGTAACAATCTTATCAACATCAAGACAAAGAAAGCAGTCTTATCGTAGAAGTTACTGCACCTTATTAAGACAATCAGCACTGAATGCAGGTCAGGCTGAAGGAAATTTCCAATCCAAAAGGTTCCTTTATGAGCAGGTAACAAGCCTTTATTTATCCTTTGACCCACAATAAGGTGTAATGAAAACATAATGAACTCATTTATCTTGAGTACCGGTACTATGATGAATTTGTATCCGAGTGATGCATAACTTATTCTTAATTAATGCAGAAAAATGCTTTCTTCCCCGCATGGAGAGCCTTCCAAAACATTCCTAACCTTCAGGAGGCAAAGCTTGACCTCGCGCTCTGTATAATGATTTATCTGGACAACACAATTCTGGAAAAACGTCAAATTTCAGTTAATAGCAAACAGTGATGGGAAACATTTACCATCCGAATCCCCTGACAATGTCAGCCTGAGTGCTGTCGTGGATGTTTCAAGTAGAAAAAAGAAACAATGCAGATTTTTTAAAAAAATTTTGTCAGCAGTAATCAAATTGACTTCCGGTTACACACCTCTTACTACGTGACCTACAAACACAATACCTGTCATGTGTGTCTGAATCATACACTTCTCTTACAAGCCTCTTGCGTCAGTGTATTTGAGGACTGGTTCAGTCTGGCTAGGAGACACACAATGAAACTAGGATGGGCGGATGCAACGGTTAAATCTCAGGGGAAAACCAGATTTTAGGAAGCGGCACACCGACTGGTTATATTTAGGACGAATATCACTGCATAGCAGCTGCTGTCGGGATGGGATCAGACCCTCCGAGTTCCTCATTTAATCTTTTATTTGTCTTCTCTGTTTGCAGAGTATAACAGTAGACCTTTGGCATGAACTTAAAAAAAGCAAACATAGATACACTTGTTCACCCCAAACTGGCAAGAACCAGGAGACACATTGGCTTTTCAAATACCTGAGGAGAAAAAAAGACGAGACGAACTGAACAAAAAGTTAAGAGAATGTCTTTGTCTGTTTAGGATTTGTATATTTCCGATATTCATGCACATCATAGGAAAAGGCATTAGCTTTTTTCTCTCTGTTGGACAATGTTTTTTTTCTGCCTCCAGTCAGCTAGGATTACTGAAATCATTTCTACTGGCTACATTTCAGAATGATAAGAGAAATAATATTTTAGATGTATTTTTATTATTATTATTTCTTCAAATTCAGAAGTTTATATAAACCTGTGTAGGAAAACACAAAGGATTATGTTGTTAACCTATCAGAACCTGTCAGGTTCTGATAGGTTACTTCACAGTTTGAATCAAATAGAGGCCAAGCTGTGAATGTTTTACAGAATAAATTAGCCAAACATATCAGGAACATAAAACTTGGCCCCCCACAAGTAAATTAAACCTTGGTACAGTCACCACATGTCAGACAGTACCATGTTTATCTGTTCTGCAATCAAATTGAGTTCAAGCAGTCTGAAAACGCTGAGCCATGCATAAAGGTCAAGACGAAGCATTTACCAAAAACTTCCAATGTCTATGCAAAGAAAGTTGTGGAATGATTAAAAAAAAAAAAATAATAATAATAAATAATCTTGTGATAAAAATAATTGCATCTTGAAATTATTAATACATTTTACAAAGTGTGTCACAGTGCAAACTTAGTATATGTTCTGTCTTTCCTGCACTTATAAGCCAGGCTAAAGTCCACCTGCTTTATCAGGTATTGGGACATCCTGCAACCCATGAGTCCAGTGAGTCACAATAATACTTGTCTATTGGTGAGTTTATTGAAACTCACCAATTTCAATAAGTCTACATTTTTATGCATGTTTTTTTTTTTTCTGTTTTGCCATAAATTCTTTTCATTTTTGGAGCTTGTAGTCCTTGTCAAGCGATATATGAAATTTGTCCGGTGATTATATCCGCCTTCGAATGCTCCCATTGTCTGATGTGTTCCTATTGAAGGCCTCGCATTACAACCTCACACTGCGCCTATTGTGTCCGGACAAGGACCTTTCACACTCCCTGTTGCCAATACTAGGACTTCTTGGCAGATTCTCTGCCGCGTTCTTGCAGGTGTGGAAATTTCCATGCGGAGTCCTAAACTGCACGGTGAGCTTAGTCGAAAAGTAAATGGATTTAGGCGATAAACAACTTTAAAAAAAAACAAAAAAAAAAAAAAAAACAAATGCTGGTGTGTGCTTTTTTCCAAAAAGGTCAACGCTCAGCTTTCTGATGACCTCTGCGACCTTTGTTGTCCAACTTCCAAACCGCCGATGAGGGCATCGAGTGCAGGCATCACAGTGCCTTGGAATAATCACATTCTCAAGTTTCGGTTCTTTAGCCGCCTATACAGGTTCCCTTTCACTGATTTCAGCATCTTACACTTACATTTCTTGTCCCTGTTGAAAATGAATGGATCCCTACAGCATCATGCTGCTACCAAAATGTTTCCCATATGTTCAGATTGATGTGCAGAGTTAGTTTTTTCTCCCCAACAGTAACTTTTGCTCCTATCTGACTAGAGCACCTTCTTTTATAAGTATGATGTGTCTCCAATGTCAAACTTCAAATAGCTTTAGATACATTTCTTGCAACTACTGCCCTTGTTTTCTTTTACTGAGTGCTGGACTTGCAGACATTACAACTTGCGCTTGTCATATCAACAGATCCCACCCATTTGGTAGCTTTTTAGTTGATACCTTCGCTTTCCAATTTTTAGATGATGGATTGAAATGATGGATGTGTGAGATGTTCAAACCCAGAGGACACTGCTTAGCAACCTAAAGTTTAAGGTTGTACTGCAATCGGGCCTGCATTTTTCAATAAGGAAACTTTTGAGGGCAATTGGTTGCACTGGGTTTTATTTAAAGGTGTCAGAGTAATGCAAGCCACACTTTTCAGATTTTTTTTTTTGAAAACAAAAAAAACAAACAAAAAAAACAGAGAGAAAAGTTTGTGGGTTTTAACGTAAAAAGTGGAATAATTTGCTATGGATGTGTGTCAAGATTGGAAAGTGACTCGATGGTACTTGTGAAGGTGACAATTACAGTCCGTGGAACATCTGGACACCTGAGCTGCTCCGGCTGCGTTGCAGCTAATGAATGCTTCTGTGGGACAAGAACAGCAGACCGAGAAGAAAGAGGGAAATGATCCAAGGGTTAGGGAAGGGCTTCCCTTTGTACAGACTTGCCTTGGCCTCAAACTGAGGTTGATGTCTTGGCTGCATTCCTTGCAGTCGGCCCCTTGGAGCCACTGTCTGAAACACATTTTTTTTTAATTTTTTTTACAGAAGTCAGCTGTGAATACTGCAGGAATGCAGGTCCTGGGAGTTGGCCTGGGGTTAATTCTAGGTCGCAAGAGATGCATATAAAAGAGATAAGACATTTTAAGGAGGGGTAACTCTAAAAGTAGACATTTCTCATACTATAGTGTCCAAACTGTGATGAATGATCAGCACATTCCCTTTTATGAAGCTTTCTTTGAGTTATGTTCCAAGTCAGAAGAGTTATGAGCGCAACACTAATGAGTAAGAGTCGCGTTTTTTGAGCATTTTTTTTACTCGCGCAAACCGCTGGAACAATCCCCTGAGCAGCTGTTGCTCAACAGACACAACGGTGCGAGGAAGTGGGCAGGGCCGCACACTCCCCCCCCCCACCAGGCTTTATAACGTTCCCCCTCACATCCGCCTCGCATACGCTGAGCGGTGTAAACAAAAGCGGGGCTTCTGCCACAAGACAAGGCTTAGCTTTTGTGGACTTGTTGTTTTGTAGCTGGGTGTTTGACTCGGGACAATCAGAAGTTGAAGCAACAGGTAGGTTTGTGAAACCGCATATATTCAACTTTTGAAGGGAACCCAGCGCTCTCTCGCTGCTTGTGGGCGTGTGCGTGTGTTTGTGTGTGCGTGTGTGTGCGTGTGCGTGTGTGCGTGTGTGTGAGGTTGGGGGGGTTAGCAGCATGTCTGACCACGTTGGGATTATTGTTGTTTGCGCGTAAAGCGAACCTTCAGCATTTTCAAGAGCGTGCGATGATTTTCTTTTTGGTTTTGCGCTATTTATGCACATGTTTAGTAAGTTGCATGCACAACTCGCGTTCTGCGTGTCTTATTTAGGAGATAAATAAATAAAGTCATGTGGTTGATCATCTGCATATGTATATATATTTTTTTTCTGCAGGTGAGGGGAAAAATGAAATGCACGTTCATTTAATTGTTGCAGAAACACGCTGTAGTGGGTTTAGGCCCCGTCCACACGTGTCACTGGAAGCGTGCGCCCATCCGAAAGATACTTGGGATTTTTGAAATTCTACAAATAATATGGGAGAAGACGCATTGCAAGCCACAGTATTAAACACAACAAAAACAAAGCATGCTTGTGGGTCAATAGAAACTGAACTGCTGTGGATTTTCTGCTCAAAATATGCATAAAAAAATGGATTGAGAAACTTAATTTCCACGTTGCATTATATAGATTCACAGGCATTTCAAATGTTGACATGGCGCTTAATCCGGTCCTGTCTCGTGCGTAATAGATTATTGGACTGACCTCAGAAGGACTGGTGAGTTGTGTGTATCAGGAGGACCCACACCACAAAAACACCAGCTGTTGCTGTCATGTTTTCTCCTCTTTTTTTTCTTTTGCTTATTTTAGGGCCTGGTCAACCCTTAAGTGTCTCTATTGATAAAAACAAAGTCCTGATGTTTTTTTTTTTTTTTTAAATGTTTTTTTGTATCTGTTATTGTCTGGAAATGTAGGTCTTCAGCAGCTTAATCTGACAGGCCCTGCTGGCGCTTGCTTCTGTTGCTGCTGAGACCCGTGCTGATATTTCAGAACCAGGGATTTGACAGATTAAGTGAGTTCCCAAAGATTAGAGAAGCAATCATTGTTTCTGCAGATGGGTCTGTGGCTGTCAGACAGCGTGAGGGCACTTCACTGGCTTCGACTCCGCTCCAAAACTTTGTCACGTTCCTGAACTTGTCAGTACATGCTGGTCTCACTGAAACCAGCTTGTGCTCAGAGTCTTTATCTGTAAGACTTTTATCTTGAACTGGTTGCTAACTCCAGGTTGTTGTTTAAATCAGCGTTGTTGCTGTTGCTGTTGTCTCTGGATTTAAAGTGAGAGATTTGATGTAATCGTAGTTTTCTCCATGGACTTTAACCGCATCATCTAAGTAAAGAGGAAGAACAGTTTTTCTTATGAAAATAGCCCCACTTCTAAGAGTTTCGCATAAAGAACCCTCACCATGATTGTGCCTGTTGAAGGTTTGAAAATTTGCTGCAGCCTTGGCTTTGGTGCGTCTTGCTTTTTAGCGCCACGTTTTAGCTCATCCCAAACACACATCCTCCCACTGTTTCCTGTTCATGATTGCGTAAGACACTTTTTCTACAGCCAGAGCAAAGCAGTTTGAGGGAAATATTTTCCCTCTAAAGTTCCCTATTTTTCAAAAGTCTCCCCCCTCGACAATCTGTGGTCCAATTATGAATCCTGATGCTGAACGTCAAGAAGACCTTTAAAGTTTGCATTGGGCTCCTTTCTGCAGCGCCACAATACTATCTCTTTGAAGAAAGAAAGCGTCGGCACAATCAACACAAGTGGGAGGTAGCCAAAAGATTATTGTTATTATTTTTAAGTTTATTTGCCACTAAAATATTAGATGCACCAATCAGGGTTTTATTGGCCATTACTCATTTCTGGCTTCCACTCCAAATGTAAAGCAAATCAAATAATTGGAGATGCTTGATTTTTCTGGCTTTTTTTTTTTCTTGCTGATTTTGACTTTTTTTTTTGTCATTTCCTGAGCCCTAAAATACATAAAAGAGGAACAAAATGAAATGAACAAAATTCTTTATGGAAGTGGTTGCAGAAATTGAAGGATTACTATTCCTATCTCTCAGTGACGGATGTCCCACCGATAAGAGTTTCACAGGGGATGATTTTGCTGACTTTTGTAGACTGAAAATGGTGGAAGTTTATTTAGTTACTTTTTCAGTCAATAAACTAGTTGATTACCGTTCAGAGCCGATCAAGAAGGGGGGAAAGCTGAGATTCTAATAAATTGTTGACCTCTGGGTACTACTCTGCGTTGCATGGTTCTTTGTTGGCCAACGTGCAGCATATAGCAAATCAAGCAAATTAAGAGGTGGTGGAAGAAAGGATGAAGCATGGCCTCTTTCCTGGCTAATTTATTTCAGTTCTGTTAGTAGTTGTATCCTTGTTGCATTTAATTGTCCCTCTAATACCTTACCGCCCAGAAAGGAAGCCCTGAACAGTTGTCTTTTCTTTTTACCGTGGCTTTTCTTTCTCACATGACTGAGGAATCTTAGCGGGGGCCGGTGTCTTGCCCTCTTCAACAAAGCTCCTGCAGTGCAGCGGTGGTCCTGTTTTGGATCCCTGCAGACAAATGAACCTGTTGTTCGACACTCCTCTTCATCTGGCTTTGGCGCTGGACTGCTTTAGCAGTCAGAGTAGCTTACACTGGCTCGTCTGTGTGTGCATGCATGTGTGCTTTCTGGGCGTTTTCTGTCAGACCACTATATATGAAACCTGACCAATCACGTCAACCGCATTAAAGGTTTCTCTCTTTAATGGGAAACCTTATGAGTTATTTTTTTAGAGCTTGGCTAACTTTCCATTGTGAAAGCACAATGTGCCAACTTGGAAAAAGCAAACACAGCCAGAGCAATCGAAAGCTGGGGAAAGTTCATAGAGATGGGTCAGAGGCTGGGATGTTTTGCTGGGAACCAGGGTGTTGTTTGCTTCCTGTCAATGTGGATGAGTCCTGGTCAGTCCAGCCTCCCTTCAGCTGTAGAGAAAAGAGAAATGGCTCGCCTCTGGCTCCCAGGAGTGACCAGACAAGTGGACAAAGAGTCCCCTTTAAATGGCTAATTTGATTTGCATGCAGAGTCGCAGCCTGCATGTTCTCTACTCCAACAAAGCGGCATGATCGGCATGGCTCCACTCCTTCCTTGTTTTCTATTCAGTCTTCCTCTTTTCATACTTGCAGTGCTTCAGATAAACACTGCTTTAGTGTTGTGAAATTCATCCGCTCTCAAACATAATGCCAAATTCTTCCAGCAGTTCTGACGATGATGAGCTTCAGGTCAATATGGTTGATTTCAAGTGGGGGGGGTTAAAGTCACTGGGATCTCATTTCCTCCTCCTCTGTCAGTTAGATTTCCTCTTCGTCTGCCAGTTGCCTGAGCGGCTTATCGACCAGGTTTCACAGCCAGTCTGTCTATGTTTGTGGTGTGGGCTGTTAGGTGTGGTCCTTTACATAATCCACATGTTGGTGCAAGCCACAACTACAAGTATTTGCAGGTTGTTTTTATTTATTTATTTATTTTTTTTTTTAGAAATTTTCACCTGAGGCTGTGTACTGAACAGAAAAACACGCACTAATGTTCAAGTAGTTATTTGGCAGAGAGGGAAAACGACTATTCTAGAGGCTCAAGAACGAGCCGAAATTCCTGTCTTCTGTTACAGAGTGATGCGTTCTCGTGAAATATTGGTTTCAGAAAACCTTGGAGTTCACATTGAACCTTTTCTAATGATTCTCTTCTCTGTCACTCCCCAGGCTCTGTAGCTATCTGCAATGGCTGACATCAGAGTTGAGGCCAAACCCCTGTTGGTTGACAGAGAACTACCGGTACGTATGCTGAAAGCCAGTACATGTTTATGAACACATATTTGGAAAGTTATGCCTTGGCATGGTAAATGTCAAAAAAAAAAAAAAAAAAAATACATATATTTTTTTTGTGGCATTTGCTCAAAATTTCAAAAGACATCTATGATGATTCAACCTGGAGTCTCCAATTCATCGAATCACAACTGTCTTGGCAATATTGCAGTTTGACATGCAGTATTTGGCAGGCTGCTTTGCTTTTATACTTCATGCCCCCAGGGATGGGCAATCTGGACTTTTGATGGCAGAATTTTGTGGTGGCTCTAAAAGCGACGTTTGGAAAGCGTTTCAAAATTACACATCACTGCGTAGAGTCACAACCCCACACATGCAAATTTGCTTTGACGGTTTAAATGCAGCCTTTGTACATGAACTACCGTCCACCAGCTGCACACAACTACACTCATATTAAATACGTTCACGTTTAATATAATTATCGGTTATTCCCTGCTGTCAGTTATTTGTTTTGTGTGCAGGGTTGGGGCAACAGTCATCAATTAGTGTGATCTTGATATTTTTCCCTGATTAAACAACACAATCAATGCAGATCCCTGACTGAGATAAATGTTGGCTAATTTCAACAAAAAACATTTTTCACTGGTTTTTTTTTTTTTTTATTTTTTATCTTGCTCTCCTTGACTAAATACTTTAAAAGATATAAAACAACAATTATTCCTATGGCTGCTTACATGACATAACTTCTATGTGCTCTACTTTTGATTCTAATGCATAATCTTCAGCAGAACTACAGAATTAAAACTTCTCTTATGGAGTAAGAGAAGTTTTACTCCATAAGTAAAACTTATGGAGTATAAGTTTTACTTATACTCCATAAATATAACAAATATTTGTGATATTTGTTAATATCACAAACTGATATTAACTATGTAAGTTGTTGCCTATGTTTAGGTTGTAATTCTTCAGTCAGCAGCTTAACAGGCAATCTTTGAAAACATCACTGATGGATGGCAGTCCATCAGTCTACACACTTTCATGGTGTATTCCCATACCATGAATGTGATTCTTTTTTCCCCCACATTTTTGCTGCAGAATATGTTGTAAAACAGTTAAATGTGTCTTCGAGCAGTCTGGCCAGCAGGGCACTGCAACAGATGTAGGCAGGTTTATGCTTTAGCAGTTGTTGTAGTTCCTCTCATTTCTAGATTTGATTGGACTGCTGTATGCACATACAGATCTGCAGGAATCATGAGGCTAAATTTCATGAAACTTGAAGGGGTAAAATACTGTCAGAAAAAACTCAAAATTATGCTTTTTTTTTCCCCCTAAATGAATGGAATCCCATGAAACAAATTTAATTGGTTATGGTAGAAATTTCAGAATCTAAATAAATGTAACTTTTTTTTTTTTTTTTTTTTAATTTTGCTTGGAAAATGCAAAGCGAATCTCAGTTCACATTCTTTTCTTTTTTTTTTTATTGAGAACAGAATATCTGTCCTCAGTGATGAATGTAGCAGTAAAAGTCAAACTGCATTTATTGACAGGGTTAGGCTCTTGCAAAATTCAATTAGTTCTTATAATTGCATTAAGTTCATCCTTTCATTAACCTGTTTTCTCCTTCCAGGGCCTGAGAGAGGCTGTACTGCAACTTGTTGTCAAGGTATGGCTTCACAAACACAGATTCATTGCATTACTACTTTCTCTTGCTAAAACATGTTTTTGGCATGTTTAGGTTGCCCTATGCTTTATTTTTTCTTTTTTTTCCCCATTGTGTGTGGTGCCTGACATGAAGGGTAATCATTCCCATTCAGTGACAATCATCACAGTTGTAAAGTTTTATCCACCGTGGTCGGTGACTTATCTTCTCTTCAGCAGTTTTTGTTTGTAGATTAATCTAATTAAGGCTGTACATCATTCAGCTACTGGAAGTGAGGAAGTCTCTTTTATCCACCGAACATCTGAGAAGGGCCACAGACATGCATGCTTGCCTGCACCTGTGCCGTTGTGTGCGAGGTTATATCTGCACCAACGCAACTTTTCAAATTCAAAATCCTTTCTGTAAAAACAAAAAACAAACAAAAAAAAAACATTTACAGATGGTGTAGTAGGACCTCACGCTTTTCTTCATTCATTAAAATGAATTCCTGCGGGTTCAGGTTGTAAATCTGGAGTCCCATTGGAAAGTGTTTTTCTGCTCTTTGGTCCATTTGGAACATCTAACCCCTCCAAAAAAAGTTCATGTTGACTGTATGAGCTGGTGCCGTCTCTCAGCTCTGAAGTTCGTTTTAATGAGGAAGAACGGCTCCCAGCTGTTACAGAGCGATGAAGGAATGCTGCAAGTATTATTTCTCTCTCCTAAAATTAGAAACATCACTTTCAGTCATTTTCCCATTGGCTCAATGCCGACTTACAACATTCTGAGCCGCTTCTCTTGGACCTTTTGAGACCCTTGCAAATATGGGAATTGCCCTCATGAGGGGAAGCTCTGATGCGGGGGCAACTCCCTGACTTTGAATTCCTCTGACTTGACTAATTGGTTGGGTCACCAGGAAGTATCTAGGCCATACATCTGTGTTGACCTGATTACGATGATTAGTGACCTAGGATTAGTGAGGGGGACGACATCATGCTGTTTGGTTTCACGTCGCTCGCCTTTGCACAAAATTATTGTCACACAGCTGCATTTTACTTCTATGGATTTAACCACCATGTCTGGGCAGGCATGTGTGCAGTTACAGGTGTGCAGTCATGTAGTTGCACATGTGGAGGGATTATCCCGCCTTTGTAGCCTACGTGCCTGAGCGGGCCCCGCAATGGCAGAGGGGACGGGACGGACAAGATGTGAGGATTCTTGTCACATCCTGAACATGGGATGAACACGTTATTAGCAATTCCTACAATACTGCACAGTTTGTAGAGTTATTTTTAACAAAGTAGTCTTCAACTATTCTAATCAATATGACTTTTTTTACATGCAAAAAGTTGTGATTCCTTTCAAGACACATTTTTAATCTCTAGGTTACCTAATTTTGCTCTCATTCATATTTTATAACATACACTATAGAAATAATATTTTCAATAAAACCGCCCCCTTTTTTTTTGGTCTCTTTAATTTTGTAAAACGCAGTTTTGTCCTGTTTTAATACGATTAATAGTCTTCACTTTATTCCTGATTTAGACATTTTTCCAATGCGTTGCTGAATAACAGCAGCTGACAATCCCTCATCTACTCCTCATCTACCATTTCCTATCATACACGCATCTTTGCGCTTGTTCCGTTCCCTGACTGATGCCTCTCTCTGCCCGACACCGGCTGATCCAATTTAAGGATCTTCATCTAGAATTAGCTTGTTTTGACCAGCCTGCAAGGCACCCTGGGAGGCTGGGGAGCTTAATGCCGGCCGGTAAGCAGCGAGGGTATAAAATGCAGCTCGTGGCACAGGGCTGAACAACTTCAGAGGCTTACCAAGTGTGGAGATCTGTAGCTCGGGAGAGAGTCTGCGTTGTTGCATTTTTGTTTTTCTAACAGCGAGCGGCGTTAGAACTCGAGTCCTGCAAACATGGTTCTGGAGGATTCTGATGTGGAAATGATCGTTGCTGAGATTGAAGTCAGCGTGAGTAAATTTTGTTGAGGCTGCTGGTGGATGGTATTGGTACAGGTCTCCGTATTTAGATGCATTTGACGTACTTTTTTGTAGAATGGGTCAAATTTTCACAGCCTGGGGAAGATTTAAGCAAAGTGGCTATTGGAACATAAATTATGTGTTGATGTCTGTCAGTTTCTAGAAAATGTTTTGCCTTTCTTGGCACTTTTCTTTCACTTTTAAGAACTTTGTCTGGCTTTAAAAAAAAAAAAAAATCCCTTTTTTTTTTTTTTTGCATCTATAGGAACACGATGTTGAGACTCCTCATGGAAGACTCCACTGCACGATGAAGGGCTCTCCCAAAGGGGACAGACCAGTCATTCTTACCTTCCATGACATTGGCCTGAACCGTAAGCCCCGCTCCTTCCTCAGCTTTATCTGAGAGAAACATCTGTTGTTCCTAAAGCCGGTGGGGTTTTTAATGACTGTGCCATGTGTGATCAGATTATCTACGCACGGTAGACAGGGGTCGAAATAAGATTCTTATGGTATGATAACCTTGAGTAGAAGAGCGCCAAGATTTGCTCATGTTTTCTTTGAGAAAAAAAAAAAATATATATGTATATATAAAAATGTAAGCTCTTTCAAAGTAACTACTCTGCTTCAGAAACCTGGGGAAAACTTTGATCATTTGTTAAGCTTTAAACCTTAAGAATGATGTGGTAGTAAACTTGGGCAATTCTGAAACTGTAGCTTTCGAAAACCTTTCCTTTGTGCTGTAACTGCCCCACATATCTATGCTTAATTATTTCAATTCCATTGCATTACTGAATCTTAACTCTCCCATCTTTACTTGTTGCGCAACTGGATACTCTGTTTTATTTCAGAATCCAAGTCCCGCCCTGATTCACTGCAGTTAATTTGCCCTTGTTTTGTGTGCAGACAAAGTTTGCTGGGACCCCCTCTTCAACCATGAGGACATGGCGGAAATCATGCAGCACTTTGCTGTGTGTCATGTCGACGCCTTGGGGCAGCATGAAGGAGCCAACACCTTTTCCACTGGGTGAGTCAACGCACACACTATCTGTGTCAGGCAGCCTGTGACCTTTGACTGGGCACAGGTAGATGGATGGATTCCTGCGGATGTAGTTGGGACATCCTGATTTAACATGTGTGTCGCCAGGGCAGGCGTTTATCTCTGTAATCTCTTGCTTTGGTGTTGGTGCTTTGGCCCTTGATAACGCTGCCCTGGCAAAAAGCTCAAACGCCAATACTGATGGTGTTCTGATAATGAGCAATATAATGATACAAGCTTAACTATGGATCAATTTTTTGAAAAGTTTTCAATTGTTATGTTTTTTTTATTTTTATTTTTTATTTCAAGGTATGAGTATCCCTCCATGGACCAGCTCTCTGAGACTCTCCCATTGGTGCTGAAGCACTTTGGGTAAATTGAACTTCAGTTTCCAATGAGCCTTTCACTGTTTCATGTAAGGAATTCTCTAACCCGTTGTTCTAACAGTATCCACGTATCTTTATGCGCCGCAGCCTGAAGAGCGTCATTGGAATGGGCATCGGAGCCGGCGCATATGTGCTGACCCGATTCGCCGTAAGTTCACACCTTGCTCTCTCCCATTCACGCTCCATAATTCGGGTTTTAATTAATCTCAGATTAGCAGCTAATGTGCTTCTGCCTTCCGATTATTTTGGTCTCAAAAGGCCGCTTATTACCCAAGCCCTCTGAGACACAAAAAGCCTGAGGAATGTAGCCGATCGGCTCACCGCTAGCACTCTGCTCAATAGGAAGTCTCTGTGTTTATGGAACACTGTTGGAGGCGGCTTTTAACTCCGTATTGGAGAGAATATTTCAGATTACTGACTGGGTGAATTCACTACATGCACAGGACTCACATTTCTAACATTGAAGAAATGAAATGGATCTTAATTCAAATTAGACAGAAACATCAACATTTTCTAAGTTTAAATGATAATCACCCTGAAATGACCAAATGGAGACTCGACATTTTACGTTCTAAACCAGAATCGCTCACTTCCTGTTCTTCTTTTTTTTTTTTTTTTTTTTCCCCCGTTTTAGCTGGACTATCCAAATATGGTGGAAGGTCTCATGCTCATCAACATCAACCCATGTGCTGAGGGATGGATGGACTGGGCTGCCCACAAGGTAACATACTGAAGGACAGGAAAAATGTCAGTACATCTTGCCCGTTGATGGTAGCTTGAACAGAAACCCGCATCAAACAGCAACGAGTTAGCGCAGTGCAAAACAGATTTTATTCCAATACTGTGAAATCCCACATCATAAGCTCTCATTGCACAAATCTATCGATGCAAGATCATTTTTAACTTTCTTTGTCATTTACATTGTTTTTCTGTCTGATTTTTAGATCAGTGGCTGGACCCATGCTCAGCCTGATATGATTATTACCCACCTCTTTGGAAAGGTGCAACATTAACCATTTCTTAATCCTTAAATCTCAAAGAACTTCTAAAATGGTCGTGAATGTAGACTCTAAGTTTAACGTGTAGTTTTGGTCCCTTTCTAGGAGGAGATCCACCACAACCACGACCTTATCGCTACATTTCGCCATCACATCTTGAACAACATGAACCAGTTCAACCTGCATCTCTTTGTCAAGGCCTATGAGAGGTAACGGCAGTAGAATAAGACGTCTGTCAAAGGTTTTAACAAGTTAAGACGCAGCTGATTTTCTCATTTTCTCTCTGCAGCCGGAGGGATCTGGATATTGAGAGGCCGGTCCCTGGATGTAATGCCAGAACTCTCAAGTAAGTATAGGCAGCCTTTATTTTTTTTCCAAATTGTGCAGTAAAGGACAAAATTGTTTGTAATATTGGTCAACTGATTGCATTTTCTTCATCCAGGTGCCCTTCTCTGCTGGTGGTCGGCGACAATTCTCCTGCCGTGGATGCTGTGGTGAGTTCAGGCCGGTCACTCATTACTTTGCTGGCGCTACAGATAACGGCCTGAACGTGCTTTCCGTCCACTTCGGTCTTCTGTTGAGGGGAGAAGATTTGCCCGTTTATGTGTGTCGCATTATGGCAACATTTGAACTTGTGCAAAAACATGGTTCTAGGAACAAAGATCAAGTGACTCAGATTAGATTTAATCTCCTAAAGTCAAGAGATTTGTGTCGCTGGGTTTACTCGTAGCTTAGGAATTGTCTCAAATCCCCTAACTGTTTATTTATATAAGAGATAAAAGCTTTTACTTTCTTATTTGTGGTATGGTCAGGATTCCTAGGAAGCTTTATAAACTGGACTTGTTTGTGCTTGCAGGTGGAGTGCAACACCAAGTTGGACCCCACAAAAACAACCCTCCTGAAGGTGAGAGTTATGTCCAGTCCCCTTTGTTCCACTCATGTCCCCCCCTCCGGACCTCCCTGCTCCCCTCCCATATTCTCGTTAAGATTATAATAGCCTTGATGGAAACGCTTCAGCTGATAAGTTTCCAGCGGGTCAGCACTTACTTGGTGACATATTAACCAGTGCTGCCACAGCCGAACATGTCCTTGCATACGCACTTTGCCTGTGCAATCTGTATCAGCTGACCTACTTTTGGACGCCTTTGGCAACCTTTTTATCGGCTGGACCAAAATCAAATGGCTGGTGAACTGAAAAAACAGATTCACCGTGGAAACTCTAAAGTAGCACAATTGCGAGGGACAAGGTGGTAAAATGGGTCATCTTGGGTGTCTTTCATTGATTTGTTTTTTTTGGGCAGGTAAAGAGTGCTTCTGTTTTTCTCTTTCCTTTTCCAGATGGCTGATTGCGGAGGCATGCCCCAGGTCGACCAGGTGGGTTCTCTTGTTTTTCAAATAGAAGTTCCTGTTGCAGGGCAAACTGGATGTGGCTGGATAAGGAGAGCATGTCGTCTGTGTTTGTTTGCGTGTGTGTGTGAACAGTAGTGTAAGAAGGTGGCTTGTAAGAGCATTAGGAAGAGGCCGATATGGACCACAGTCGTCAGGTTTTAATCCTGCACACTGAGCTACACCTGCTTGTAGCAGCTGTCATATCTCAGTAAGCTGCTGGATGGAGAGATGGAGCGTGTTGATGTCTTATGTAAACTGAGTGATTATTTATGACATGGAGACTGATTATCTGTGTTTCTGCTCCTCTCTGCAGCCTGGAAAGTTGACAGAAGCTTTCAAGTACTTCATCCAGGGAATGGGATACAGTAAGTAATCAAAGTTTTGGGTGTTTTGACATTTTTAGGTGTGTGATGAGATGGACCGTTCTGAAGGCGTTACTGACCTGACCCTATCTAAGGCGCCTCTGCCATCTTGTGGTGAGATGAAGACGTTTGTGCGAGTGGGTCACCTTGTTCTTTCTAAATGGTTTGCAAACAGGATTTGATAAACTTAAGTTTTAAAAATGTATATTTATATTACGTGGTTTACACTAAGGCTCCCATTTAGAACCACTTTATATATAGTTTTGTTTCAAGTTAACCTAGAGCTATCGAAAAAAGTCTCAACTTCCAGAAGAACCACAACATCCCAATTCAGTCTGATCTTAAAAATAGTTTTTTTTTTTTTTTTTTTTGTTTACAAAACTGTACATATCTAGTTTTGAACAATGGACAAAATATTTACAGTCTATTCACTCCATCCATTTATATTTGAAAGTCTGAATTTTATATTTTCCATGTTCTAAAAATGAACTGGAATGCCACATGATGTGTGAACCTCGAAGGTTCTTGGTAGCAACCAACCTTGCAACAAAATGTATGGAGGCTGTTTTGCTATTGAAGTTTCATTTCCACAAAGGATGCACGGATAATTTGGGCAGAAATCAAAAACTTGTCATTTTGTTTTCCTTAATCAGTTCTGAATCAAGTCAAAGATGAATAAAAATTAAATGCATGAAAAGCTAGCTCTGTGCATATTTGTTAGGTTGCTACAGTTTTGGAATGCATAAACTTCACAAAACACATTATTAGCTTCTAGGGCTAATTTTAGTTGGCATGGTCAATTAGCACAGTCGGTAAAGCCAAGTGTGTTTTACTGTTTAGGTGATTCTTTGCGTTCTAACTTATGAAGAAACTGTGGCGAACAACTTCTTGGTTGGTTTGAGTGGCTTTATTTCTAACGGGCAACAAGCTAAATCTTTAGTCGACTCCATATCCTGACTGTGCTCCTTCTTTCTCAGTGCCCTCTGCCAGCATGACCCGCCTGGCTCGCTCCCGCACCGCCTCTGGCTCCAGCATCACTTCAGACGGCAACCGCTCGCGCTCCCACACCCACGATGGCAACCGCTCGCGCTCGCACACCAACGAGGGGAGCCGCAGCCGCAGCCACACGACCGAGCACGGCCACACGGACGGCACGGCCAACAACAACGTGGACCAGTCGGGGCCCAAGTCCGCCGAAGTCTCCTGCTAAAGTGAACGCCCCTCCCACAACATCCTGCCCACTGCAGACAACAAGAACCTCTCAAGGTCCCTTCATTTTGTGCTGCGCTGCCTCTTAGTTATACACACACACACACACACAGATTCACACACTTAAAGCAGACAGGGACACGAACATGAAATATTGTAACATGTAAAAATGAAGAAAAAAAATGCACAAAGGACTCTTGCTTGCAGATCCTCCACTGCAGCACAGATGTCTCGTACACGCCCACACAAACAAAACATCAGCACTCTTCGGTCAGGCAGGAGAGCAAACGGAGGCAACGCAGCATTCGAGGGGGGGGGACACCAAAACGGAGAATATCAGAGAAGGCTGTGGCTGAGAGTACTCCAGCTTGTAAACTATTGCTCTCGCATTTAAAGCAGAAATCCAGCATTCCTTCTGTTTTTCCTCTACTCTTACCACGTTTCGACACAGCTTTCTCGAATTTACCCCACTGTAAATGTCTTATTGTCTTCTCACTAATTGTCTGATCACTTACTCTAATGTTTCCAAGTGGCGTCGTTTGTGCATAGGAGCAGATTTGTAGTCGTAAGGGAAGGAGAGCGAGGAAGCACTCGGACGGATGGATGAATCGTAAAGGGCTCGTTGTGTCTGTAGCTTCACAAATTAAGGGAGAAAGTTTTCAGGACATACTGTAAATGATGATTTTATTCAGCTGGTGTTTATTATCTCTGAGGTGTTGGGTTTTTATTTTAGTTTCCCCTTGCTCCCTTTAAGATTTCCATGCGAAATCTTAAAGGTGAAATACAACTTGAATTAAGACTGAGCATTTTTCTGAGAAAATTTCATTAAGAATTAGCTTTATAACGAATTAAAATGCAAATTCACGCGAGCTTTTCAATCATATATGCTTATTTCCTTAAGTTTTTTTTTTTTTTTTTTTTTTTTTTTTCCCTCTCCCAAGCTATATGTATGCTGATTTCTATGCAATCAAGCACAAAGGAACAAAAAAAGTGCCATGAAATTGTTCGCTTTTGAGATGTGACGCTCCTGCGTGGTTTTTGATTTGTTGGGTGAGTGCAGACAGAGAGGTCCACATGTTAACATGAGGATAGTCATAGAACTTACCCGATACCATTTCCTGTATTGTACTTGCACTACAGCAACATATTACTTTGCAGATGACATAAATGCAGCTTTATAAAGATGCAATGCACAAACTTTGCTGTAGGGGGGAAAAAAAAATAGCATTAAAAATGATATAACGGTTTGTATTTATTAAAAAATGACAATAAAAAAACTTGTAACAGATTCCTTTTTGTTGCATTATTGTATAATTTAACAATGTTACTTTAACACTGATTTACTTTCTGTACTTGGAATGACGAGGATAAAATGCAGGAAAACTGTCAACGGTGCCTTCCAAGAACATCTGCTGCCACTGAACTTAACTTAAAGTTCAATGGATTTTATGCGATAGTCCAACACAAATATGCACACAACTTGTTTGAGAACAATGAACAAATGGCTTCATGAAAACCAAGGACGACACCACACAGATAAAAGTTGCAGAGAAGTTTAACGGATGATCAGGCTTTAAAACAGTCAGCAGAGCCACAGCTTAAATGGGAGAATATGTGGTAGTTGAAAGGGTGGGACAGTCTGCTAGATCAAAGCTCATTGATGTATTCGATAGGCCCAGTCAAAGTCCGAAGTCTGGCTGAGACTCTGACCTTTTAAACCTGATTGTTAATAGATGTCCAACCAGACTGAGGTTGAAGTTTTTTCCAAATCTGAGATTTGCAACGCTGGTTGGCATATTCTCCAAAACATATAAAACTTAGATGTGAATACAAATGCACACCACATTTTCATACGAGTTAAAAAAAATTGTCTTATCATTTCACCTCACAGTTTCTAGCTTAAGTGTAAATTCCCAGTGGAACAAAATGAACTTTATGGTTCTACTTGGTCAGAATGAGAAACAGTTTAATACTTTGCTTTTGCTAGGCGGAAAATATTGTCTACTTTTTGTTTGCAAAGAAACTGGCGAAAAATGAAAAGAGGAAAATGTGTGACAGAATGTGAAAGATGCTTGATTAGGGAGCAATCCAATTTAGATGCATCACATCAATCAGAAACTCTACATAAATAAGTTAAACTTTAAATATAGGCTTTTATTGTTTCATCTCTTCAAATATTCTTGCTACATGAATCCGTGTGGGAGACACATTTCATATTTACAATTTTTTCCAAAAGAAAAAAATATAGATTGCACATTTAAGAACTCAAAATATATTTTAGGAAACAAACAAACAAAAAAAGAAGAACGTTCTTTGCCATATTGCTGCATTTTAGTTCACAACTTCTGGGTAACCATAGTAGCTCTCCAGCTCTGCAAAGATGTCATTGGGATTTCTGCAGCTAAGGTTGCAGAAGCACGCCTGGATCCACATCATCTTCCAAGTGAATCCGGTCCCGTTCGGACACTCGAACTCCACGTCGACGGTCTTTGACTTGTACGGGATGCAGCAGCGCTCGTCGGTGCAAACGCCGCAATACTTTGGTCGGTACCACTTCTTGCTGGTGCAGCCAGAAATGGTGAGGTTCAAGGGCTGATCTTCCCTGTAGATATTCAGACACTTCTTTCCTGGCTAAAACAAAAGATGAGAGAAGCTTTTAGGACCGAGGGTCTTTGAAACCTTCGATGACGCTAAAAGTGCCCACGTCTACCTTGATATGCTTGGTGATGTCTACTTCACACGGCCTCAGATTGCAGAGACGGGACTCTTGGACGAGCTCACATTGATCGTTGGCGTTGGAGATCCTCAACGACAGGCCGCGGCCGCAGGTCTTGGAGCAGGGGCTCCATGAGGTGGTCTGGGTGATGCAGTTCTTGTGCCAGCTCTCAGTCGGAAGAACTAGATCAGCAGGAGCAGGAAGCCAAGAGTTATGCCAACATGCACAATGTGAGGTCAGCAGTTGATTTTCAAATTCAGTCCTTTTTTTTTTTTTTTTTTTTTCTTATTGTCAAACAAATATATAATGTTATCACGCAACATGGCCATGACATGTTAAACATTTTCAAAAATAAAGTTAATGACTGACTTAAGGAAGTTCAAGGTTTTTGACCGACCGGTCAATCCTCTAACTTGTCATGGTTTCCTCTGAAACACTTTTACTGCATTTACAGTGATGGCACATTTCTATTCTTAAAAAGCAAATCATCAATCATCCACTGCTGTCCATTTATGTGGTATTTGAAATGATTGCTGCCATTAATCTTGTGTTTTCTTTCTGGTTGTTCTTCTCATTAAAAATACACATTTCCCTTTAATGATTAGACTCACTGATAGAGGCATCACAGCCACAGACTTAGATCTGTTTGTCTTATACGGAGTCGTGAGTGATTCTGATTTGGGACTAGGCAAATACGATTTCATTTTAAATTATATAACACAGGACCTTCGTGTACTGCATCTGTTTCCAATCCAAGCCATCAAGACACACTGTCTAGCGTTGGCATCTGGATCTAATTTGTCCACGTGTGCAACCCAACAAGATCTGCTCTGCTTTTCTTGCCTCCGTGGCTTTGTTGCTCTAACAGTCTGGAACCTGGAAGTGACCCCAAAAAACAGTGTGGGGGCTTCCACGGGAAAAAGGCTTGGAAGAACACATTCATCCACACTCCCAAATCTTGTAATCCTCTTGGATCGAAAACAGTATTTGCATAAGTACAGGGAGGGAACCAGAAACCAGGTTCTTTTGTTTTTGCTTTGTAAAGTCAGTTCTATAGGAATCACAGATGAATTAGTAATAATTTGCAGTGCTACATTTTTTTTTTTTAAATCCTCTCCTAAATTCTTAACCTTTGTGCCCAGACTTCAATACTAATGTTTTAAGATCTTTATTAATACGACTCCTAACCTCCTGAAGGTGTTTATTGTTTTTTTTGCACATTTTCTGTCCTGTCTTTGTGTCTGACCATGACAGCATAGTGCGCACTTAAAACAACAGCGCTCTGCAAACAATTATTTACATAACACCACAGAATCTGAATTTTTACAAGACTGAAAATGGCATCATATTCATTCCTTCAACTCTAATAGCTATTGTTTTTACACCTTCATTACTGGTGTCCACAAAAAATTATTTGCTTGTGAAAGTAATGCACAACACAGATTGATCAATCTCTGCAGTTCAACTGCATTCTAAATTCAGGTTGTTATTCCTCATCATCTTGCTCTTTTCTAATGAAGGTGATTTCGTGGGAAATTTTAAACTAACAGCAAAATGATTATTTCTCCACTTCTATCCAAGGGGTCGTACCCTCCACTGCGTGCCGCGGCGCCGTCTTGCGTCCTTTCTTTGGCTCATCACAGATCCATTGCTCGCAGCACTGCCCCTGGACTTTGACTCTCCGCGGACTTTGGCACCAAACCCTGGGAGGCTGAGACTCTGAGCACAGGGACACACAACCGATGGCGCCGTTCACGCACAAACACTGGTATTTACAGCTGGGCTTGAAGCTCTGACCGTTACGGTAGAGCACGCCGTCATATTCACAGCCCGTTCCCGTCATATCTGATAGAAACAACAAGTTTAGATAGAAACAACACACGTTATGTAGATCAACAGCTCAGTCTGCAACGCAAGATGCTTATGGTAATGCACTTTATGAACAGATGTCTCTGAATAGGGAGGAACCTTGTTATATATTCAGACATTAGATCATAGTAGAATTAGGAGCTTTAGATGCTGCAAAAATAGCTGCATCTAAAGTGTTCTTGTGTGTGTGTGTGTGTTCTTCAGTGTGTGCACTGATGTACATGCACATACTTGTGTGTTCTTCAGAGCTATGTGAGTTTATGTGGATTGGTTTCCTTCTCGCAACCCCATCAGGTATTGTATCTCAGCAACTTCATAATTATTCACATTTCTGCTTCTATTTGCACAGCTTTTGTTTCTCGTAAATAATCTTGACGCTCTCTGTGCCAAAACACCTTATTCGTTTTCTCAACCTTCCTCAGCTGCACATTTGTTTCGATCTGAGATTGCTCGTTTTAATATCTCTTGCATACATCATGTAGATTCCTTCAGTTCCGTTTCATAAAGTGTGTAATGTAGGATCCATAACAAAGAATATTTACCCTGTACACTGATACAGTTTAAATACAGTCAGAGACTATTGTATTTAATAAGACTAAAATGATTTTTTTCTGAATACTTAATTTGCTCATCAACTACAGAACATA
This sequence comes from Poeciliopsis turrubarensis, assembly GCA_010277015.1. Classification (NCBI taxonomy): domain Eukaryota; kingdom Metazoa; phylum Chordata; class Actinopteri; order Cyprinodontiformes; family Poeciliidae; genus Poeciliopsis; species Poeciliopsis turrubarensis. The sequence goes on from VMRN01000014.1 coordinate 1,602,376, forward strand.
ATAATACAGTATTTATGACTATGAATTTATGATGTATTTATTTTATTATTTTTTTTACTAGGAATGCAAATTTATGGTTTCATTCATATTTCTTACAATGGATTAATTTTGTTCCAGTTAATAAGTCTGCTCTTAAAGATCAATCAATCAATCAATCAATCAATCAACCAATCAATCAATCAATCAATCAATCAATCAATCAATCAATCAATCAATCAATCAATCAATCAATCAATCAATCAATCAATCAATCAATCAATCAA
>VMRN01000014.1:1602648-1617639 GCA_010277015.1 Poeciliopsis turrubarensis
CAATCAATCAATCAATCAATCAATCAATCAATCAATCAATCAATCAAATTTTATTTGTAGAGCACTTTTCAGCAGCAAGGCATTTCAAAGTGCTTTACATCATAAACACAAAAACACAAAGTCATGCAACATAGAATAAACAATACATTGTTCCATCATTAAATTTTTAATTGATTACGTTTCAAATACAACTCTAAACAGGTGCGTTTTTAGTCGAGATTTAAAGGAAGTCAGCGTTTCAGCTGTTTTACAGTTTTCTGGAAGTTTGTTCCAAATTTTTGGTGCATAAATGCTGAATGCCGCTTCTCCTCTTGTGGTTCTGGTTCTGGGGATGCAGAGCAGACCAGAACCAGAAGACCTGAGAGGTCTGGAAGGTTGACACAACAACAGCAGATCTTTAAGGTGAGATGTAACTTTCAAGGAGTAATGTGGTAAATTAATGGGTTTATTAAGGCTTTGCATATCTTTTCAGGAGTGCCAATACCTGGGGGAGGACAATAAAGCTGACGCTGAGCTTGATTTGTAGCTATTTATAACAGTAATATTCAGTTGTGTCGTTTATCTAATGCCAGCTGCGTTCTTTTTAAACTACAAGAGCAATGTCAAAATGTTTTGACAAAGCAACATGCAATCTGAAAACGTGAACTGAGCTGTTCCTAGTGTGTGAAAACCAGATGATTATTCCAGCGAGTGACACTTACATGCACACACTCCTTTTTCGTACCTAGGCTTGTCCGAGCTGTAGTCACAGTACAGGCCCTTGTGGAAGTCGCAGGTGTCGGCCTCGTTGCACTCCTCCCCGACCTGCCGGGCGCAGGCCTTGCAGCAGTCGCAGCCGTCCATGAGGAGGCTGATGCCCGGAGGGCACTTGGGAGCCACCTCGGGACACTCGCAGGGCCACTTGCAGTACCGCGTCACGTTGTACGGGTCTGGAGTTGGGGAAGGGAGGGCCGTGGCAGGAGGCATGGCAGTGGAATTCAAGGAGTAGGCCTGGAAGGAGAGAAGCAAACAAACAAATTATTATTTCCAAGAATGCTTGGAAATAATAATTTACAATTTGTAGTGAACATGTTTTTTACAAATGTGTTCCGGCAAAATAAATATGAGTAAGCTTCGAAAGTTAAAAATTGTAATCCCAGATTCTACGTTGTTTAGTTTGCAAAAGGACTGCAGAAAGAAAACTGTATTTATTGTGTCAAGTATTGTATGTGACATTCCTAATCCTGACTCTCTTCATACCCGACCCTCTTAGATAACAGACACATGGATGATTGATCTGAAAGCTCTCACATCCCTAATTCATTCACTGCCTGCATGATCACTAATATGTGGTCACATTAACTTCAACAAGGGTTGGAAAGTGAGCCCAATCTTATTAAAGATTATCTCTTTAATAAGAGATAATCTTATTAAATCTGCATCAGAGTCCAGTTATGGATGTGATTCTGGTAAAAGGTTACAAAATACTGATAATGAACCAAAGTTTATCTTCCATTGTTGATGGACTGGTACAGATCACTTGAGAGCCATTAGCAGCCCCAGGAACAGAAGTTACTTATTTTTTTTTTTGCTATCTTAATTTGAAATGCATTTTGTCCAAGAACAAATTGTGCATCTGATAATCCAACGTTTTTCCATTTCAGAATGGATTTGAGAAAATGCAATAACTGATCTGCTGTAAGACTCAACAGTTGACCATCAACATCAACCACAATGTGGCAAAGTTTAGACAAGAGACGGCACACATGACTGCAGGTCCAAATATAGTCAAGTTATAAATCACAGATTGACTCATCCTCCTGAAGAAAACAGAAGCCTTTAGCTCCCATCTTTAAAAGACATGAGGACACACTCACACACACACGCACACGCACGCACACACACGCACACACGCGCACTCACACGCGCACACGCGCACTCACACGCGCACTCACACGCGCACTCACACGCGCACTCACACGCACACACACGCATGCCCATACGCACAAGCATGCATGCCTAATCCACAAGTAATTATGGTGAAACATGTTTAATCATCTTAGGCTTATTGGTCAATTTTTAAATCCTGTTGTCAGCCCTTCAATTGGAATTAGAATCATATTATTAATAAGTCAGTGTGATGTCGTCGTCTAATGCTGATTAATGAGTTTTAATCAAAGCTGTGCCTCTAAGCCAACCCCCAGAGGAGTTCATTTAGCCTGCAGTCACACGTCTCTGTACAAAAGAAAGAGTGATGCACAGTATTAGTCATGTACCTTCAGGGAATCTATAAAGACATGAAACCTTCCAACATCAAGCTTTTAGCTTATTGCTGAAATAAAAATACCAGTTGGTCAGAAATTATTAGAAGGGCCAAAAAAGCGTTTTCCCCACTGATTACTCAAATGACTATTGTGCCCAACATGTAATGTTTTAGGGAAAAACTTAAAAATGATTTTTCTTCAAAATTGTTACACTTTTCACATTGTTCCATCATCTTTTTTTCTATCACAGAAAAAAGTTTTTGGCTGAATTAAACAGAAGTTAAATCTAAATCAAACAGGGACGTGAATAATTTTGACTTTAGCTGTAAATACAAACTCTTTTTATGATTATTACTCAAACCAAGAGAGCAGATGTGAAACGAAGGAGGAGGTGGGATCTGAAGACTGCGTGCTCAGTGCGGTCATGGTGCTTAACATTTGTTAAATTGCAGGGAGATTTGTACAGTATTTTAAGGGTTCAAAATGTCTATTCCCTTTTAATATGCCAACCTATTTAGTGACACAGTTTCACTGCATACTGAAGGTCTTTGTTTACTGAGAAGCCCTAGCAGAACATGGAAAAACATGTTAGCCTCGAAGGCATTAGGTCCTGAGGGTCCTGCAATTTATTTCCATTTCAAAAACTGAAATGATTCATTCAGCCACTTTTCTAATTTCATTCTCATTCCAGAGAGTAATAATTTGGCTCCAATTGCAATAAAGAGAGTCTTTTGAGTTAATTATTATTATTATTATTATTATTATTTTTTACGTTCTATATTTAAAAAAAATTCTCGAGCACTTTATGTGAAACACACCTAAAATAAGAAACTGATGCCTTTCCAACTTAGCAATATTTTTTAACTGGATGTCGGAGGAACTTCTGAAAGAAAGATCAGAACTAACATTTCCAAACTTCCCACACATCATCATTGTGAAATCAATGACAGAACCGAAGTTGTTCTTATCAAATATGAAACTTTCAATGGCATCGCTCCTGTCCGTCTCAAAGATCTTATCCCACGAGAAATCTTTGGAAAGCCTTCTCAGTGTTTCTCGGCGGAGAATTCAGGCAGAGTGTCACGTTTTCAGACTCCCGTCCAGTGGAGCCAGCTCACACTTAAGACAAATTATTTTTAAATATGTCATCTTCAATTCAATTATTGCTGTGTATGGTTTGTCTTAAAATGACTCTATACATCTTTTACATTTTTTTTTTTACTTTTATTTATGTTTCTTTGCTCGACAGATGAGTTCCAGTATTTGACAAGTAAAATACAACCCACTGCTGTTGATTATAACTTTCCAATTTCCACCAGATGGCCAATAATTGATGCTCACGAACTGGAGCAAATTCAAGGAACAAATCCGAGCCAAATGAAAAGCATTTCTTGGACAAACCACAAGAGGGCACTAAAATATAACATGAGAAAACACGCAAGGTGTCTGCACACATTGCAAGTTTATCTAATAGTGGAAATATGGAAAACTATAGCAGCTTATTTTCATAAGTACCAAAAAGAATTTAAATATTTTTGAGAAACTGTCAAACTGTTTAAATAGTCAAGCATCATGATCCACGAAAAGAAAACACCTGAACAATAGACATAGTGCCTTTACCTCAATTATATAATAAAAAAAAATCCATAAATAAAGTCATGAATAAATCTACATCCAACAAACAACAGGGGAAAAATAAATCCCTTCAGCTCACCTGTTGAATCCCAGCTGCTGTCAGAATCCACAACAGGAGCCAACTCATCACTGGTGAGGAAAAGCCCGGGCATTAAATTGGGAATTCGATTCCGCTCTGTTTACACCGTATAAACGCGGTTCTGCTCCGCAGGTGAGCTACGTCCCTCTGCATGAGCTGTCATCCTCTGCAGCGTCGCTCCCTCTGATCCCGAACCTTCTGCTGACAGCCCAACGTAAGGTCTGTAAGGACGGGAACAGCATTCTGAGGAACGTTTTCTCCTCTCTCCTCTGCTCCACTTTCACCTAAAAAAAAAAAAAAAAAAAATCCTCCTCCTCCTCCTTCTCCTCCTCTTCCTCTCCTGACGGTTTGGGCAGCCCTGGTGGTTAAGGCGTGTCTGGAAGACAGCTGTTGCTCTGTGGAACTTGCTGAGTTTAACATGAAAGGATATAAATTCGGTTCAAAAACAGAACATAAGTGTATTTTAACAGGCTTGTTTTTCATAATGACCAACAGTCCTATAATCCTCAATCTTCAGGCATATCGTCTAACAAATACAAAGCCAGATTTGAAATGTTGATTAACGGATAAAAAAAAAAAAAAAGAAAAAAAAAGTGCTTCGACAAATTATGGGTTTGTGTGTCATGGAGCTGAGTTATTGCACCTTTAGGTTTTATTTCTTCTGTCAGATCTGTGTTTTACAGTTGAACATTACATATGACAAACGTTTTGAAGAGATATAGCGCTCGCTTTGCCTGCGTCACAAAAGCCTGCGTCACAAAAGCCTGCAAAAAAGTTGTGCATAGGCTTGTCAACGGTGAGACACAAAGGTTTTGTACACATTGTTCAATATGTAGTTGTTACTGCTGAACTACAGCATGTTACTGTATTCCTATAATGCAGGAAATTATTTCCCTGTTATAAAAAAAGGCCCTCAAAGAGCAGTTGATGTGTCACCAAACCACACAGGTTGCCCACCTCTTGCGCTCTGTGTCTATATTAGGCTTCTGAATGCGTCTGGCTCCCAGATGTTCACATTAAATCAATGATGTCATCACTGTCTCCTCTTTTCCCCTGTCCTTCAAGTCTTTCGGACAATCTGGGTGTCTCAGTTCTGAGAAGATGCAGACGAGGGTCCAAAAGTATTCCACTTAGTGAAACTATTTCCCCTCAGCAGAAAAATACCACGCTGCTGGGCCGCTGATGAAACTATCACTCAGAAAAACCAAACGTGTGCGAGGATGTTTGGCCCCAGGAGGAGACAGAGAAGAGAAGAGCAATGGATGAGAAATGAACACTTTGTAGAGGAGCTGGCTGCCCCAGGACTGAACCCCTATTATTTACAGAGAGCCCTCTAATCCCTGTCAGAGAGCTGTCAGCCACTGAGCTGATCTGAGCAGCGTTTCCGTCTCCGCTCTGGCCTCTGTGACCCGACCCCTGTGCAGCATAGTGTGCCCACTTTCACTCCTTCACACTCTCTGTCTCTCAAGCTTATCTCGCTCGCTGTCATTTTGGAGTTGCACTTACTTACACTGTATTTATCTTGTACCTAACTTGTCCAGATGACAAGATGCAGGCACTGGATCAAAAATATTATTTCAAAAACGTTTCCAGACCTTCTGGTATAATTCTGGCTGGATATTTGACCTTTCCCCTTGGCAGGATGAATAAAAGTCACTTAAATACTTTTGGTTTTCAACCACAGACGCAGTATTAAATCATAGTCCACAAATTTGTCATGAGATTTGATGTCTGAGCTTTGGGAAAGCCGTTCCAGAAGCTTAGATTTATCAATACTAAGTCGGGCTCTGATGCGTGTTTGGGATGTGAATGTGGAGCTGGACCCCACAAGTCCAAGTTTTAAGTCTTGAAATATTAAATCTTTTGATTTAAGGTAAAGTTGAAGAATTTGAAAAAGAAACAAGTTCTCAATGTTTATACAGTATCTTCCTCCGAAACAGACCTCCAGCATGATGCTGCCACCTCCATCTTTGGAAGCTGGCGCAGTATTCATGGTTTAAGTGCCTCAAATGAACCTCATTCTTCTCCCTGCTGTCAGATAATTGGGTTTTGTCCCATTTCACCTTAAGACTGTTTTCCACAAACCTGAAAATCTCAGGGCACTTTTAAAGCGACAACTCCAGAGCACATACTCTTTCCTTTGTTCGCGCTTCCTCGGTTAGAAGCGATGCGAAATCACTCTGGACAGCGACAATGGTGTTCAAGTCGTATCCAGTTGATGGGAGGCTTGAGTCCGGTGGCAGAACGATGCGGTGGAGATGTTCATTTACTCAGCAGAGAGAGAGAGGAACTGGCAGGAGCTGATGGTGAAGCAAGTGGAGCTAAATACAGGGCAATGCTGGAAGGTCACGGGCTGAAAATGATTTGAGACTTTGGTGGTGGAGACATAGCTGTAATGAATGGCGTCGAATCAAAGCATATTCATGTGTTAAAACGGTCCAGTCGACATCTGGGCCAAAATCCAATTGAGAAGCTTTAGCAAGCCTCACAAGCTCACGTACCACACAGACGCTTTCTATCCAATCTGACTAAGCTTGAGGGATTTTGCAAGGAAGAAGGGTGGGATGTGTGTGAGGGTTATAAACTCTCCAAATCAATAAACATCTTATAAACGTCCCTGAAAAATACTGACTCAGGGAAACTAAATGATTTTCTGATTTCTATTTGGATCCCTCGCTTTGTTTTCCACAGCTGCTTTGTGTTACTTTATCAAGAAGAATTGGGGGAACAGAAGCACTCGACCTGGAGCTCTAATGTGACAAGTGGAAAAAAATAAACTAAAAAATTGAATTCAGTTCTTACCAGCATCGTCCAGATATAGTCAAATTCAGTCTAATTTAGCTGATTATTAGGAGTATTTTATGAAGCTTGAATAAAAACCTGAAAGACTTTATTTAAAGTGTTTCACAGATATCTTTATCCAAGTTTCAACCGCTGACATGAAATCTACAACCTTTAAGGGTGAGTGGTGTCTTCAGCTGACTCGTAAGAGGAAAATGTGACGCAGGCTTTCTGTGCACTCCGGTCAGATCAAGCCAGATTTTAATCGTCTACCATGAAAGCTGTGAAACCCCGGGTGCAACACTCAAGAGGACAAGAGGTAGAGTCATGAAGGGTAAAGTGTGAATGAAGGCCTGATTATGGTAGCTGATCATCTATGACTTGAGTCTTGCATCACTGCTCAAACTGAAAATCCCCTCATTAAAAACCCCTCAACTGACCAGGAAGTCCTAAAGAAGTCGACCCGTGTTTTGAAAACGTTGAAGCCTCAAAGTCAAGTGAAGGCGATAATCCCTCTTTGATTGGTAAAATTACTCTGAGAACACTTTAAGGGGGTGGGTTCCCCAAAAAGACGAATTACTTTTCAAAAAGTGTGTGGAGATTTTAAGATTTAGGACTTTGAGAGATTTTCAAATTTTGTCATTACATCCACAAAGGATATATGTTTTAAAAAAGTGGAATGCATTTTTTTTCAACCTCCTTTACTTGAACACCCCAGAGCAAAAATCAATGCAATTAGTTGCCCATAGAGGTCACCAAATTTAGTTTTTCACTTTGCAACAAATTGCAAAAGGCTCAGAGCAAACATATGGAAGATGGTCAGCCTTTAGAAAAAAAAAGAAATAAAAAAATAGTCTTTTTGTACCTGTAAATGATCTGAGACTGGAATAGATGTTCACCTTCCAGTAGTACAATGGTCAAACATAAATAGCAAGAGCCGCAATGCAATGGTTACAAAGCATGGTGTTAGAAAAGGTTCAGTCAAAGTCAAGATCCCATTCAGAATCTGTGAAATTGCTGTTCACAACTGAATGAGTTGAAGGAGATTCAAAAAGAAAGAAGAAAAGAAAATAGTCATCAGATGTAGAAAGCTGGCTGAAACATACGCCAGGAGACTTGCAGCTGTCAATGCCACAAATGGTAGTTCACTCTAAAAATTATGCACTACTTTGTTTTGATCTGTCTCATAAAAACCCGTTAAAATAAAGTTTATGGCCGTAAAGAGCAGAAATGTGTTGGAGAGGTATGTGTCGTTTTTCAAGTCACACCAAGTGTATTTTAGAACAGGTTTGAAAATGGTTAGAAAAAACAAACCCCTCTGAAATATGCAAGGCAAATTTTCACACATAGACCTCAGAGTCCAAATATAAATGCCATATTTGTGGTGCTTTATCATTTTTGGTCGACTGAAATGCCGCTCCCATACAAATTCAAATGTAAAAAGTTCTCGTACAGTTCTGTGGAAGTTAAAATTGGAAACCATGTACTACATGTAGGTTGTTCTTAACTTATATGCATGTCGTATGTGTGAGTGTGTGTTGTAGAGCAAGGGCATGGCTGATTTTGCTCAAGCTGGTCCAGTAATTATACTGTCTTTATATAGCTGTGGTCTGAAACTTGTGGACCCAAGAAAACATCTGCTGGTTTCAGGAGATGCAAGAATTCGACATGAACTCAACAGACTGTAATGCAGCCAATGGTCAATTCTTTCCTCATAAAGGAGCGAAGTTAACATGACACATTCATCAGTCATACTCATATGCATAAGGTTGCCTCCTCAGTAGTACAGCCAAATATAACACCAACTTCTCTGAATTTGGGGTTGATTGACGTACGGTTCTTAGAACTTACCGAGTTCTTCCAGGAACTTACATGGAATATTGATCAAATATGATGAAACGGTGCATACACGTGCTTTCATATAGCTTAGCACTCACCTTTTTTAAAATGTTTTTTTTTTTTTTAGAACATACCAGGGACTTTTTCTGTAATTTTGAAAAAACTTTGAAAATCTTCAAGGAACTTTTATGAAAGTAGATTAGCACTTTAGGTTTTCATATGAAAAGCATTCTTTTCACTGATGGCTTTTCTTTCAATTTATTTCCTTTTTTTGCAGAAAGTGAAATGCTGCCTTTGCTGCCTATTACTCCACTTGCAACTGAAATTTGCTCGAGTTGAAAATGATTTATGCCACAGTTTACTTTCCGTCCAAGCAGACTGTTTTTTTTCTGCATGGAACATTTGGAGAAGACTTAAAGCATTCTTGCTTTATGATCACCTTTTTCCAAACCTCAAGCACTTTGACTACACAACAACAGATCAAACTACAGCTTTCAGGACGATTTAATATAATTACGGGTGTAAAGAATGAAGACATATCTGTTTATTACTGATTCTAATCACTATTGGTCGTTTCTAATATTTTCCATGCAACAAAAACCAAATGTTGAATCTTAAGACATTTGCTGTTGCATTTCACGTCACTCTTTCCATGACAGAGTCTCTATTGATTGGAGAGTGTAAATTAACAGCAGCCATTCTGGGTGGATAATCTTAAAAGGGTAAAGGTCACTCAGGCTCGCAGGTCAAAACAGGCTTTTGATGCCTTCAGGTGAGAGGCAGCTATAAAGGCTTTGTAGAGTTTTGACTGTGTTTGCCTTTGCTCAGTGGCGGCATGCAGTGAATACGATGGATTTAGGATGCTGCAAGGCCCCGCTCACAACTTTAAACAAAAGCCGTCTTTTAGTGTCTGTCTTTGTGTCAACAATGAGCAAGTCCAGTGAGGGGGTTTCGTTTCAATCCAGCATTTGTTTGGCTGAAATTCAAACCAAACACTGGTCTGATTTCCTTTCAGTTCTGCGGGGATACTGACTTGTGTTTTTAAGAAAACAAACTTTCTCAGGACATGGAAATGGCTCATCTGCTGAGCTCTCAGTGTTTTTTTTTTTTTTTTTGTTGTTTTTTGTTTTTATGGAAGAGACCAGCCCACAGTAGGAATGTCAGGCTCAGGAATGCTTAGACCCGGGTCTCCAAATGGCTTTGACCTCGGGACATGTGATTCATGAACTTTCTCCATCCGTTGGCGAGAGCGGGTTCATGGTCCATTTAGAACCTAAACGATACAAACAACATGTATTTTAGAAAAAAAAAAACACGTGTTCAAACAACACAGCTAAATGGCAGAGGTTTATGATATATAATTTGATCTTTTTCTGCGCAACACGTGTGTCTTTCAAACAGCAGAGGGGTTAATGTGTAATTTAGAAGTGGGATAAGAGGCTGGGTTTCTTAGGTAGTTTCCTTTCCCATTTTCTCGAGTCACATGCAAGACATGTTTCTCTTTTTCTTCCAACATTTGTTCCTTTTGGGTGTTTTGCTAGACTGAGGCAAAACAACCTTTTTTTTTTTTTTTTTTTTTTTGAGTTGGAGTATGACTTAAAAATATTTATTTGCACGTTGCTCACAAAGACTCATTGTGTGACAAAATAAAATATAAACTTTAGTTTGAGGGATGTCAAAATGTCAAATCAAAGTTTTCGGAGGAGATGAAGCCAAAAATAGAGTAAAAAACATCTTAAAATATTGACTATGTTTTCTGAGAGCTTATGGTCCCAGAATATAGTAGGATAAACAGCAATCTGGAGCCATATATGATTCAGATTACATAGAAGTAGTATGTTTTTACACATCTATCTCAAAGTTTGAAACGATCCAGCTACCAAAGGATAATAAATACAGTTCGGCAAAATAAAGTATTTTCCGTTAAATCAGGACTTTCCTATGAAAAGTCCTGATTTGTCGTGTCACCTGGATGTTCTGATAAAAAAGATTAATTCTGTCCTAAACACCTGGGAAGAATCCCAGGAATGAGAAAAATGATATAAGCTACACAACTTGACATTAGGATGAGTAACGTGAAGGCTATGGACCTTATCTCAAGAGCTAATGTTATCCACATGCGTATTCAAATAAACTGTTTTTCTGATCATAAGGACCCAATGGTGCCCAGCAACAGTATCTGCATTGCTTTATAAATGTATCTTATCTTCAACAAGTTAAAGTCATAAAAGCTTATGTGTTGAAATTGTGATAAATCAAAACAGTATAGCGGATATTTGTAAAGTAGAGAGAAAATAATACATAGTTTTCAACATTTTCGTACAAATGACATTCAGAAAACTGCAGCATGCATTTTTAAATGCCCTCACTGTCTTTACTATGGTACCTTAAAAACATCCAGGAAAAATAATTGTCGGAAGGAATCCCCTTATTAGTAGAATAGGTTGAAATGTGTCCATTTCAGCCTCTGTAAAGAATCCAGATGTTCTGCCACACTTTGAGATTTTTTATTGTAAAAAAAAAAAAAAACTTTAGAAAATAATATCTCTTCTTCACAATTGCTTTACGTGCTACTTTACATTTCTTTGTCAGAAAAATCCAAATAGAGTACAGGTCGAAGCTAATGTGAGAATATTATCAGTATTTTTACAAAATACTCTTGAAGGTCATTGTAACTGAGACTAAAGAGGCTTCTGTGACTCTTAAAAAGACTTTAGAAAGGGCCTGTCAGCAGTGACTCTGAGAACCTCCGAGAGTTTTATCTGTTTTCTCTTATGTCTCAATTCATGACAGAAATTATAATGTGGTTAGCTAACAAGCGTGGTGAGCCGTGAGGAACAATAAGCATACTGTTTTGTTTTACTGCTCCCTGTGGACTGTTTGTCAAAAACGTAATGTGCAGAGTCATCTACTGCGGGGTTGAAAGATGCAAACCAGCAAACCTATTATGTTACACTGCCTTCACTTGTTGAAGTCACACACTTGCTACCAGCATGACCTTTGAAAACCTGTTAGATTCATGAATATGAATCTAACAGGTTTGCTGTCATAGGACAACCTATGACAGCAAATATGTCATTTATCACACTCAGGAAAGATAATTCCTACAATCTGCCTGTGTTACATTCCATTCTGCTCTACATGCTCATGCGATATTATCAGTTGGCAAACACACATTAACTCTGAGGCCAATTGCATCATTAACGTCTTTATTGGCTTTCGCAGGATTTAAATGTCTGAGAAACAGCGGGTTTGCTGTACGTCTCCAGGTGGGTGGACACGGCTTTCACAGGTGCACAGGGAATCCATACATGGTGAAAATAGCTCCCTGCCCTGTAATGAGTGGGTAACAGATGATGATGCAGCGATATGCAGTGAATTCCCATCTGGACTGAAGGGAGTGAGAGAAACCGCTGATGCAAACTCTTATTATGGGTTGTACGAGGCTGACTGACAGCGTAACTAATGGTTGCACAACCCAGAGCATGAAGGCTGGCATTATCATGGAGGTGTGCATGTGTGAGTGAAGGTTCAGGGTGGTGTTGTCAGAATACACAGGTAGAACATTGATTATAGAACTTAAGCTGACCTCCTCAACTCTATGTACACTTTCAGCCTTAATGGACCACACCACACTTATTTAGCAACACCTGAAGAGTCGTATTTAAAACTGGAATTTCACATTATACCAGAAATAAATGGAAGAATAAACCCTGGCCACATTTAAACTTCATTAATCTCTTGTAGAGAACGTTACAAATGTGCACAAATCTTTGTCGCTATTCTGCTAATGTCGAATAAACAACATTTTGCAATCGTTGTTTCCATTGAATGAGAAATGTCCTGAAAATCACATGTGAATAAGCTTGTTCACGTGAATAAGTCACTAAACATAATGACATCGAGGGACGTAAACAGTTACATGAAATGCATTCATAATTCAGCGCTCATCAGCAAGAAGACATTAGAGGACCGCGCTTCCATTAAACAAATTTGTTTTCGTAATTTCAATTCGTGCAATCGAACAATTTAGTTAATCGAACTTAGCTACTTAAAGTTTACATTCATATATGTCCACGGGCATCCTAAAAGTGTCCTTTTACTGCCCCACACACACACACACACACTCTACTGGTGTCAGAGGTCTTAAAACTGAATGCTTGCAATTGTGGTCGCAGTTCACAGTAAAGTCAGTGATGTAATTCTTAGGAGTAATTCTTTCCCAAACTCATTAGGTCTTATCCTATTTACTGCGGCTGACTGGAATGAATGCTTCTGGTCTGCAAATGGTCGATGTTGGTTCTTTGCTTCTCAAGCTTCCCTGAGAGAAAACTTGGAAGAGAAGGTCAACCTCAAGGTCGTGTGGCGTTTCGCGTCTCAGACTGTGGGATAATGCAGAGATGTTTTTTCATGAAATTACATCCAATTATGTTGCCTAAATGATTCTACTTATGATCCAGAGTAAAATACACTCTCATTATAGTTTATTTAAATCACTCAGTGAGTGGAGAGTAATAAAAAAAGAATATTAAATTGTATGCATTTGTGCATGCGTACTCGGAGAGAGTTGATTACCTTCACAGATAATTTCATGGATTAAGATGTTCCAGATGGCAAAATTACCCCTGTACAGTAAATTGACCATAATGCAGGCAACCATAGTAGCTTCTTGTTCTTTTGGCAGCAAATATTTTAAGTCTGAGGACAAAAATGTCACAAAAAACATTTACTGGAGAAACATTCCTATGAGTTTGTCCAGTGGTTTTAAGTCCAGTGAGGTCAGCTGGGCTTCTGAATTCAGATACTGCTTATTACTGAGGGAGAACAAACACTCAAAGTTGAACTCCATGCGTTTTGTCTTTTGTTTCTTGTGCAAAAGAGAAACAAAGAAGATCTCCAGTGTAACAACTCTCACTTCTTGGTTCCAATCCTAACAGACAGGGCAAAGTCATATGAACGCCTTTATTTAGACACAAGGGGGAAATTATGATGAGAATTCCTTCCAGCCAGTAATTTAGTAATTTTAGACAGAGGGTGTGGAGAGCTCTTCTAGAAATGTTCAGACACATCTAGATTGTGCCACAGTAGCCTCTGGCAAGCAGCCAGTGTCAACCACAGTCAAGCAGACACTGTGTCTTTTACAAGGAAACACATCAAGACTCAGTTGCCAGGAACAATGCAAGCAAATCATTCATCATCTTCAAAGTGGAGGTTCCCATCTTCATTTCTATGCCATACCAGTTCGGTCATTAATCACTTTCCTGCTCTTTGAAAGCACCTGTGTGAGAAAAGCCTTGGCAGGGTAATATCAGCTTTACAGGCAGCAGTAACTCTTCCAAGCACCTGCCGGGGGGCATTTTAACGGAGAGTTTCTCAATAAAAATGTGTTACTTTTTGTACCCCATTATAATAAAAGATGTATAAACTGCTAATGCATTGTTTTGACTTCTAACATTATTGTAGTTGATAACGTGTGGAGAACCAACACCCATGCACGGTTAAGGCTTCCTTTTCATTAACTGCATAATTAGGCTTGTACATCACAATTTGACAAACATTCACTCAATAAAGTTCATGACAGACATTTTTATAGAGACAATTATGGTGGAGAAGCATCCAATGCGTCCTTTATTTTTTTTTTTAGAACCTTTAATTTACTCTTTTGATGTTGTCAAGCCAACATAGCATCGTCAGTGGTGCTAATAACAGAGTACGTTTCGTCAAAGCTTTTATCCCGCCACATATTTTTGGATATTAATTGGCTGAACAGCCAAAGGGACCATAACCCCTCTTTTGTAACCGTTTTGTCCCCCGTTGTACATTAGGATGCATACACTTAAAAAGCACTGGCATAAGGAAAATTTCCTAACAAAATTTCCTAACAACACTGTATAGCTTGTGTTAGAAATCTGCTTCCACTCCACTCTTCTTCCACTACCACTTGAGGCACATTTCCACTCTCACAAAATCTGTTGATTTAAAAAAAAAAACTGCAGCGTGTTGAATGTTTTAATAGCAGGCCAAAAGCCAATTCTGTTATCCTGATGCCAAAACATCCTTGTTAAAAAAAAAAACAAAGCAAAAACAACAACAACAACAACAACAACAGACGGTGCTTCATTATTACAATCACTTTTTTCTAGGAATAATTTGCAGAATTAGAGCTTATCAAAGCAAAAATTGTAAAACATATTTATATGAACTTATGGGTCCTAATAAATCAGCAGTGTGCCAAAAAAAAATGCTTGTTAAAAGAATGACCTCAGGGAAGTATCCTTTGGAAAGTTGTTCGCCCTCGTGTGACTGATTAAATGTCACTGATGTGAAAACACGTGGATATTACTATATCTTGGTTGAAAATAATGAAAAACAAACAAACAAACAAACAAACAAACAAACAAACAAACAAACAAA
>VMRN01000014.1:1617649-1788922 GCA_010277015.1 Poeciliopsis turrubarensis
AAACAAACAAACAAACAAACAAACAAACAAACAAACAAACAAACAAACAAACAAACAAAACAGTGGAGTGCAGTTTGAAACTGATGGTTAATTCTGTTACAATAGTACAGAGTTCCACTGCATTTAAAGTACATGAATGCCTTCTACAAACTTTGTGACAAAAACCTACAATGTAAAATTTTACCCAACAAATCCTAAAGCACTTATATCAATCTAAAACAAGAAGAAACTTCTTTAGTCAGTCAGATTTTGTCAAAGTTTTGGCCAACTATGAAGGTTGAAAGTAAAAAGAGACGAGTTTATAAACAGAGATTTGACTTTAAGTCATGAAATACCTGAGCTGCTCTTCATTTCACAATCTCTTAATGCTTTTGAAACATGGATCAATTAAAACCAACTAAATCAAATTGATATTTCAAAGTATCCTTTTGGACTAAAGTTTCCATGTCTGAATGTATGATACTGTACAAATAATAAAGTACATCTTATATGAGTTATTTTTTTAAAATTAGCCACAGGAAACTTAGTAAATGCCACAGAAGCTACATGTTGACTGTGAATTTATTTTAATCTGAACCTAGTGACAACTTCCTTCCTGGCAGAGTCAGTCTTGGCATTTGAAATTGGCCACCAGCAGCCAAACCACAGCGACACTTTCTGTCGCAGAACATGTTCGTCCGTTTAGTTTATAAATAATGTGACGCACGGCTTTATCAAGTACGTCTTGGAAATATTGTTGTTCCCAGAGTTGATTCTCTTTCTACCTTTTTCCCAGACACACACACACACACACGCGCGCGCACGCACACCCACACACACACACACACGCACACGCGCACGCACACACGCACACGCACACGCGCACACGCACGCACACGCACGCACGCACACACGCACACACACACACACACCAATACACAGGACTGCATTAACTCACCAGGATGCCAACCAAAGGAACTGCTAACTCAGTGTTTTGGGCAACAAAACCACCACAAAATGTTAAGTCTATCTTCTTTCGAACAATTAGTAACTTTTCATTTTTCTACACAAATGTGTCAGTGCTGCATTTTAAAGGACATGAGTCAAGGTCAAGCAATATGAGAAGGTTTTATGATGGTGTATTATTTCCTTTACCAATGACAGGGAAGCTGTTCATCCTTGATGTTGCAAACAGACACATCGTGGGACAAAGAAAACTTTTAGAGGCTGTTAAACTATTAAAACTTTTTTTTTCTCCATTTAAGCACTGCTTTGAGTTTTTCTATAAAAAAAAAAAAAAAATAATAAGCCTGAATGAAATGCAGTGAGGTTTGTGGTGTTGCATGAAGAAACCAGAACAGAGATTTTAAAACATGAATACTTCTGCAAGATATCCTAAGTTTTTATTTTCAAATACTTGAAACATTATTTTATTTTGACAGTCATTACAAGTCCATTATTAGAGCTGTTTGATTTTTTTCTTTAGTTTCACAACAAAATTCTGTAGACTGACTGATTTCTAGAAAGGACACACAAACTGTACTATATGAAGAGTTTAAGAGAGCTTGTGAAGATTAGTGATTTTGTTTTACACTAACTAACCACCTTTGTTCAAGATGCTTGGTAGCGTAAACAAAAAAGTCCATGCAAATCAATGCATTTCAGCATCAAGACACAGTGAAGAGGAATTGCTGAAGTTCTGACTTAGCTTGAAAATGGGAAAGAAAGAGGATTTGTTCACTGTACTCCGACTGTCACCATATCTCCATCAGATCAACCTTTGGGATGCGGTGGAAGAGGAAATTCCCGTTATGGATGTACGTCTGACAAATGTGCACATTTCTATGTCAAAATATTTATCGGAGATTTGCAATATCTTGTTGAATGTATGCCAGAAAGATGTTATGTAGCTCTGAATGTAAGAGTAGTGAATGCCAGCAGTAGCACAGTGTATCAAAATAAAGGGGGCAGCAAGTGGAAGGTTTTATTTGAGAGTCCAGTCCTCCGTGTCTTTATCTGATGAAGTTGGATTGGTCTGAAGCCCCACGACCTGATGGCGCAATAAATAATGCTGCTCAACAGCCGATGGAGAAAAGTGGCAATCCTCTTCACAACATCACGATTACAGTTGGTCTGTTTATACTTTACCTATCACAACGTGATACATTTTGATTCAGTTCAACAAATTAGTCTTTTCTTCTAAATTTGTGATTAGCTAAAACTTCAAATCTAGAACATGTTAAACCCACTTCAAGTGCTTTTTCACTTAGGCTGAACAGGTCGACTCCTGTGAACTCAACTCTTAAGTTTTGTTTTGTGTGTGTTTTTTTTTTTTTTGGTGCGTCTTTACAAAACACATTTGCCTTCTCTCTTCCTCATTTCATTACAGGAAGTAAGTTTGCAGTATGATGCAGGGCTGTCACCGCACTCTACATGTCATTCTGGTAAAGTCTTGCTAACATGAAACAGCTCTAGGTCTAGATTCTGCGGCGGCTGCCACCGTGGCCCTGTTTGGACGATGACTTTTATCACCACATTTGAAACACCTGCAATGAACTACTAATTCTATGGGTAGGTTGAGTACTTATTATATCTGCTACTTAGTTTATGTAACGACTGTTACTTCTTCATACCAGAAAAAGGAACTCTGTGTAAAAGTAGCTTTGGATCAAATATACAAGATCTGATTTACATATGCGGTTAAATTTTCAGTTCTTCTCCAGGGGCGCTACAAAGAACATATAAAATGAGCAGTTTTGAAAGGTTGGATTTACGTAAAATGATACGTCAATCTGCCTCTATCAGTTGTCTACACCAAACTGGAAGCTGCAATGGAAAATTCTGGCCGATAGCATCTAACCTCAGCTTCCCCATTCTGAACTGAGATAGTTGAGAGATGAGATAGCTCACTGGTCAGCTCGCAGTGAGATGCAGAACTTGAAGTTCATGAGACTAGGGAGACTTTAAAGAGCAGCATATGAAGACATTTTTGCATGTCTGTCTGTTGACTTCAGGCTGGAGTTTGGTCCCCCTGGAGGATGGGGAATATGATGCGAGGCGCTAGTGACAGCCACAAGGTCAACCCTGACAACCCTGACAGTGCTCAGAAGGGTAAGGTCGCCTCTAAAAACTTCACAACTTGGAAGGGTATTTCCAAAGTTACTTTATTTGAAAAAAAAAAAAAAAAAAAAAAAGTGAAATCTTTTTGTGCTGCTATCAGTTATGTTGTTTTTGCAATAAAAAATTAAAATGAAACAATGCAAAACGCTGGTCTGCACATATATGGACAACTGAAGCTTCTCTTCAGTGACCAAGAGTGTGAAAAAAAAAATACTGTAGTCAACTGTAAATTTGATATTAATAATTTTGACACCTTGCACTGATAAAACAAAGGCTTCGTCCTATGACATCACTGCTCGATTAGGGTCTGGGTGAGTTCAACGTTGAATTCACAGAATCAGCTGTCCGTCTAGGGAAAATTTAGAGAAACAAAAAATCTTCCTTCTTAATTCTCTTTGTTGGTGATTTTTCATTTTAATCACATTAAACATTAAAAGAAAACGTAGATTTTAAACTTACTAAAAAGCAACAACTTGTATTTCAATTTTAAATGTAATCTTTATGAAGGAAGTTGAAATGATTTATCTCTTTTTGTTGTTGTTGTTTTTTTTATCAAAACATCCACAGCCTTCTCTAAAAAATATAGATCATTATTTTATGAGTTGATTATCCTCTGAAAAGAACAATAATTAATATTCAAATGAAAGTAAGCAAACATCCTGCTTTTTAGACATGAGGCCTGCGCACAGTCAGTATTTATAACGTTCGCAAAAATCCGGCTTTGTTGTCAGGTTCTGATGAGGACATAGTAGTCGTGATCAACGATTACCCCTCTTTGGAAATCAGCGAGCCCATTTACAAAATGGGGGAGAAGCTCAGAGTCCTTGCACAGTAAGTTTTTTTTGTTTTGTTCAGTTTAAATTCTCAACACATTTCAAATGCTCCTGGTAAAACAGAGTCAATTTATTGCACAAGAACTCATTATGGAAAAGCGTTTAGAAAGGTCAGCTATTAATTCCTCTTTTTCTTCTTCAGAGAAGCTTATTGGTGGAGAGTTCGCTCTATTGATACAGGGAAGGAGAACTACATACCCAACAGCTATGTGGTGAGAGTTTACCATGGGTGAGTAGAACTTCATGTTCTTTCTAAAGCTGACTCTCACAGCGCTTGTCTAAAAATAAATAAATAAATAACAGAAGCTCTTTGTCCTTCTTTTCACGACATGTCCATATAAGTCTACTTCTCTGAAATGCCAGTTCTGGAAACAGTTTTGTGTTGCTGATTGTGTTTACTGTGTTGTCAGGTGGCTATTTGAGGGGGTGGGAAGGGAGAAAGCCGAAGAGCTGCTTCTTCTACCTGGAAATAGAGTGGGATCGTTTCTGGTGCGAGAAAGCACCAGCGAGAGAGGTAGGAACACAGGCAGCACTGGTATGTGATGCAGGCAGCATGGCTTACCACCCAGGGTGGCATGACCAGAGACCCTATTGCGTATATTTGCACGTTAATTCAACAGGGAGGCAGCAGGACTGAAGTGGGGTTTTGTTCCAAACGTAGCATCATGCTACAGATCCCACATCACTTGCTCACATCACCAAGATCACCAAAATGCAGCTATTTTTAGAACAAAGCTATTACCGGCCTAACCTAACCCTTGACCTCAAGCATGATAGGCATAGCAGGTCCACATGCATGCTCGTCATGTCTTTTTGTTTTTGTGTAGTTCAGTTGCTGCTTACATTGCCATATTCAGTCCTGGTAAAGTTAGTTGAATATTTATTTCAATATTTGCTTATCTTCATCCATTGATAAGCATCAGGAACATAATTTCTCTCAGTGGTGAAACACTAAAGAAGGAACGAACTAATAAATGATCCAAAAAAAAAACAAAAACCCGGATAGACTTTCTTTTCTTCAAGTAACAATGAAACCGTTTTGTAAGTAGTTCCTTCGCTAAACTTGCTGCAAAGACAAATGCAAGCCTCTGACTTGCTATTTCTGCATTTGCTTGAGCCAACATTCTCAGTGTGACTGAAAGTAAAAATCTAAATATTAGCGACAGTAGAGACGGCTGTATGGTGAAACGGTCCAGTAATTTCTTCAAACTAGAAATTACAGTGTGCAGGCTACATCTCTTCTGCATGCACCTGTGGAGTTTTTTTTTTAAATAATTAATCCAGAAAACGTGGCATAAACATGTGGAAACCTACAGAACCAACGTGGACAACAATAATTGATGTGAACCACGGAGGTATGAAGCGGGTTATCCACCAATAGAACATTTAACTTGTTCTATTTGGAGAAAAGAACAAGTTAAATGTTTCCATTCTAAATAACTGCCTGTATAAAAGTAAAGATATCTATTAAAATGCGTCGTTTTATGATTTTTACACTGCCTTACTTCTCTGTTTTGCTGACCACAAACACTGTAATTGTTCCGTTTGCAGTATGTTTCACACAGGAAGAACAAAATTGGTACATCGCCCTCCACATCCGTCTAGCAAATGGTCACTATATTTTATGCAAAATTTTGTTTTAGAGATAAGAACTATTTTATGATGATAGAAATGTACTTTGGTTTCGGACTAAACATTAGGCTCAACCTCCTGGACAAACAAATTTTATTTTTATTAAGACACTCATAGAGTCAATAACAGCCAATAGGACATCAATAGCTCATAACGTTTTACTGAAGAATCCCTTTAAAAAGTCCTAAACTATCACTTTTCGAAGCTGCTTTATATTTTTTGTCTTTGTTGTGAGCAGTTGAACAGACAATCAACTTGTCAAGCAACATCGACATCGTACACAATGTAATTTCTCGATGCTTTGCCTCACTTTTCTTTTCCGCATGTGTGGTTGTCGACAAATGTACTGTGTGATTTCCTCAGGTCTGTATTCACTCTCAGTGAAGCACAGGGCAGTGAAGCACTATCGAATCTTCAGACTGGACAACAGCTGGTACTACATCTCACCGAAGCTCACCTTCCAATGTCTTGAAGATATGATCAGTCATTATTCTGGTAGGCGGACGCCCTGAAAACTCAAGCACCGACATGTTTACTTCGAGTCGCTGAAAATAATATTCATGCCCTCAGAATAGACAATTCTTATCAATCTTAACATTACAAGTATATTTCCGGCACTCAGAGAACTTTTGGAACAAACAGGAAATTAAGTAAGCTATGCATGGCTGATAATCACTTGCCATGCACAAACCAAACTGTCAAATAAAGTGGCAATAGTTGAAGGCGTGTGATTGCTGAGGCTGCGATTGAAGCCCAGTCTTTCACAGTTTGGTTTGAGGGGTATTTGCTTGAGCAATCGAGTGTGTGAAGACAGAATGCAAATAATGCAACCTAAAATTGGTTTTATTTTGTTTATTGCACTTCCCATCTGTCGTCCCCTACAGACTCTGCAGATGGGCTGTGCTGCACGCTCACCACCCCTTGTCTGTCGGGGAAAGCTGAGGCGCCAGAAACAAACCCTGGACCACCACCTGTCGTCATGCGACACAACTTTGACTGGAGGAAAGTAGACAGGTACAGAAGAGGCGTCAAAGTCACGTTGATCTAGTTTGTTTATGTGAGGATGAAAAGGTTGCTGATCAAAAATGTTTTAAGTGGGAATAAGGTGAGGTGCATAAGGAAAATAAAGAAAGGGGCACAAAACAAAACAGAGAGCTAAGATCATGCAACACATTTTCAACGTACCACAAGTTTGTGATAAAAAGATGTCAGCAATGTGAAAGATTTACAGACGCAAATTAAGCAACGTTGTGCAAAATTGACCTCAGACTAGCTTAAAAAAAAAAAAAAACCTGCATTTTGTCGTGAGGACAAAATGCAAATATACTTCAGAAATGCAACCTCATAAAATATTACTTTATGCTAAAAGTTTAATGACTCTAACATAAAGGAAACTGTGGTTATATAACGGGTTCAAGAAAAAAAAGGCAGCAGATTTTCAAAAAATATGTTAAAACAAATTTACTGTAGACATCTTTACAATAACATATTGTTTTAAATAACTTTTGTTGGGGTGGGTCTGTCAATGGGTTCAACAGGAAACAGTTGGTCAGCACAGACGGCAACAACGACAACATGGTGAGCTACGGTGTGAGGAACAGCATCGCTGCTTATTTGTCCTTTTCTGGCCAAGAACACCCTCAGCAGCAGCGAGGTGATCGCAGGAAGAAGAAATCTAGATCTGTGTATATGATTCCAGAAAGTAGTAATGCAAACACTGAGTACGAGGACGACTTCTAGAGACGGCAGCAGCTCGGTTCCAACGAATTTACAAAGAAGGTTTGAGCAGGAGCCTGCAGAGACTCTCAGATATCTACTACAGCTCCCAAACGTCGGCTGAGGAATCCTCTGGCTCGGCTCTGGCCAGAGGACCTGAAAGTGAGTTGAAGTGACAGCACTTTGAAATCTTTTAACAGTAAGTTACACGTGTACTCATGCTTCAAAGACAAACGAAATATGATTCTATGTGAATGTGTGAATGAGTGAATGAGTCAGACGAGTGGATGCCTCACATGGCTTCAACAATAACGACAAGCATTATTCAAATACAAAGTAGTCCATAGAAATTGTTGGGATGAAGTATCTGGAATACTAGTTCTGGTTCAAACTATTTCCCTTTGTCAGTTGAAGATGAATACTTCAATGTATACGAATAAATGTTTGCTACTTTTGTTCATTTTTACCTCATGAAGTTGACAAGATTTTCGTTCACAAAAGCTCAAAAGCTCATCTATTTATGTTTACTCAGATTGCAACGTATTATGTTTTGTAGTGTAGGAAACATGACATGCTGTAAGTGCTGCAACGCAAGGACCTCTAGAGTATCATGATATGTGTTGAAAAAAATAGCAGGAATTGCATTTGCTTCGAAAAAAGAAAGCAACTATAACAAATAGTGCTGCAAAAATGATCTCATACGTGGAGGATTGCAGACTTTGTCAAAATATAGAATAAACATCTGCTTCATTTGGTGGCAGAGCTCACGTAAATGCCTTTGTTACACTTATTGTTGTTACATTTTTTGTCCTGCTGTGAATTGTTAAAAAGAGTACACATTTAACTTATTTAGTGCAAAATATCCATATTTCAAACACAGGACAAAATTTTGTGTGCCCAATATTTTTAATGTTTGTAGTGGACCCACATAACTAAAATCATCTTTAGGCACGTTGACATGCATGGCGAGATAAGAACCAGCAGCTTAGGAATATTTCTGTTGTGTGTGGGTGTGTTTTGTTTTTGTTTTTTTGTTTTGTAAATGCTATAAAATCTGACCCATTAAGACAATGAAAACAATTAAAAATGTTTTGCTGAATTCATACAATTCAATTAGATTTAGTTAGACGACTGAAATGTCTCCCCAAATGTCTTTTTTTTTTGTCTTTTTGTTTATTACTTGCTTTCTCCACGCAATTGAAAACATTCTGTTTATGATCACACCTGCTTTTCCTTTTCTTCTCATAAGAGTAGACTGAGCTTTTGACTAAAACAATTAACGTGATGCAGGAGTTCTTGTTATGTTCTTGCATTTTCAAAGTCAACTGAAGGTGTTAAAATTGTCTTGAAGTCAAGAGAAAGTGTAAAACTGCTGTTCCGCTTAAACTACAAAAATAAGCCACATTGCCTTAGCACACATTTTCCCACTAATTTCCAAAAAGTTAGTCTTATAATATTGGTATATGTATGTATAGCTTAGTTATCTTTTCGACTTGAACTACTACCTTTGTATAGTCATTTCTATATTTACTCTCAACACGGTTAACGTGAAAGTGTGCACTGCTTCTGTTAAATACATTTTAGCTTTTTTAAAACTATCTCCTCGAAATATATTTATGTCTGTTTTAAGTGTACTTGAAATGACACAAGTTACCAAATGTGGAAATTACATTGTTTAGCTTGTGAGGTGGACAAAAGAAAGAAAAAAAAAACCCACCATTTGTTACGTGTGTGAAGATTAAAAAGTGCCTTGAAACTACTGTCCGCTTTTTACTTTTCTAAAACTTTCCGTTGAAATATTGTCTTTCTTCCTTTTTTCTGAAGAGTCATCTTCTGTTTGATCAGAAGATGACCAGATGGACTCTGCATGACAGTCATCCTCTATTACAGTGGAAATAGTTGTAATGGAAAAGGAACACATTTAACAACATGATCAAACTTGTTCCTCTTATGCATAATGAACTTACGGGACATTAAATATTAATAATCACTGGTTCTAAAAGGTTTCTACGTATTGAGGCAAGTCTTGATGTGAAAATGCATCATTCTCAGCACTTCAAATGTTTTGTTATTTTTCTGTCTGAGGATATCTGTGGCTATTTATGGCTCCTTGGTGTCAGACAAAGTTTAAAGGCATCACAATCAGGCCTTGCAGAGCCTGGTGAAGTAGAACTGAGTCACATGTTGGTTGCAGAGGAAAAGGTCAAGTTAATTATATGGTAGGCATGTTGAAACACCGGTGATCTTGGGGCCGTGTTTCAAAATCAACTGTTACAAGAGGAACAAAAAAAAAAAACAACAGAATTTTGCAATATGATGAATGCCTTTTAAGGCAGTCATTATGTTTTTTCAATTTCAATTTTTTCAATTGTGTTCCACGTACATGAGCAACGTTAAGAATGATGTAAAGAGCATTGAAATAAATATACTACAGAGCAGCAACTACTTAAAGTGACATTTAATTGCACTACGGCAATTTAAATGTCAAAATGTTTTTGACATTTAAATATTATGGCACCAATAAAACCATAATATTTTCCTCACTGCAAGATGTCCTTGGCTCTATATTGTTAATGTCTTTGAAAATGAAGACAAAATATTGGCATTCTGACACCACAGAAGAGTTTGATGGGTTTGATCTTTAAAAAAAAAAAGTCCTGCAAGCATTTTACAGTTAAAACCCCATAGAAACAATGCAGTTTCTAACACAATAATCTATAAGCTCACAAGCTGTTCTTCCTCCTGACTGCTGGGGCTACACTCGTATTTGGATTTTTCCTTTTCTTGAAGCCAAGATTCCATTTGCCTGATAGTTTTGTGGAAAGAAATGTTTCAAGCAAGAATGCTATTTCTCATGGAAGATGAGAGACCCAATCTTTTCACCTATTTATTTCCTCGCTTTCCTTTGCTGGATATTTAGGTTAAAGTAAGAGTGCTCATTCACTGCTACACATATACGGAAGATCTTTTTAACAAGAGAGTTGTCTTCTCTTTGAAATATCTGCCAGTCATGCTCTCCTCCACATCATCATAAATGCTTAGAAACGTTTTTCCATTTCAGGGAGGCTTGGGTTCAGAATAACGTGTTTTCTGAACTAACGCCTCGGTTTGAGCCTCGGTTGAAGTCTGGCTTATGTTGTGCTTTAAAAACGACTTCTGAAAGCCAGAATCAAATCCGTTTAGGTTTGATTATTACAAGAAATGTAGGTTTCTAGCCCTACAATAGAGTTGCGTTATCACTTTGATGTAATGTTGATGCCAATACCAATGCAGTAAATGTAAGTCCACATGGGAAATGTATAGCGTGTAAAGTCAGTGTAAAGCTGTGATCATTGTTACAATGCTATACTGACTTTGAATGCATTAATACTTTTTTTTCTTTTTTTTTTTTTTTTTTTTAGGAAAGTTTTCATTTCTATTTGTAAACATCTGTAAATTGAGGGTTAAAAATGTATGTTCATGTCGCATTATTGCTGTCTCGTGTTTCCAGCTATTTTCTGTTGCTTTAGTCACATTCTCTTGGTTTTTACGCTCATGAAAAAGTGAAGGAGGATTCTTTTGGTAAAATATTTGGAAAATATACCCCATAAAAATTAAAATTCCTTTGGCTCCTCTTAACTTTGAGCCTCACGCCTACAGATCAAAGGTCCATTCCCGCGTCTTGTCACAGGCAGAAAAGACAGGAGCATGCAAGCTCACATTTTACCCACAATGGGGTAATTTAAAAAAGCTGCTGTTCACCCTCACATACTTCCTCAAAGTTGGCAGCCCTGCCAATCTTATTAATGGTTCCATTAACTTTACAAGCCGACAAGCGTGTGATCAGTCAAGTCGAGCTCAGCACTTTCTCGCCTGTAAAACAAAAGGATGTGAGAGTTGTGTAAGCCTGTTGTAAGCACTCGTTAAATGCCTGCAAGTTACTGGTTGGAGTAAAGTCGAAACGTGTTGAACGGAAGAGCCGCTGATGCAGACTCAAACATCTGGTGGCCCTAATGCAACATGCATTAGGGCTACCAGATGCATGTGGCCCTGCAAAGAAACTGGGGTGAAAGTGACGTTCAGGTACTGCTCTGTCTATCATTTCATTTTCACAGTTAAGTTTTAGGATTATTCTACTTTGCTTAATTCCCACTTCTCAAAATTATTGGCAAAGAGGTCTTTTCACAATTCTATCCTGAAAAGCAGGAAGTCACTCACTGCTGGCAGAAAGTTGCTGAAATCTTTGACTGTTTAAAAAAAAAGAAAAAAAATAGATGAAGTGTAATGTGCCAGTTTCATTTATTTCATTTGTAATAAAATAAATTAAACAATTTGGGACCAATTGTTTGCTGGTCCCAAGTAATGCATTAAGAGGGATTTTTATAAAAGAGATATTCATTTCTTAACTTTTTCCAGTCATAAAAAATAAATGTGCTGAAATATGCTGAGTACAAAGTTGTATTTTTATTTTTTTTAATAGCACCGTGTGATATTATGCTACTTCATGAAAGGTGAATATATTTGAAGGAATTTATTTGGGATATTCTCGCGGCATGTTCCAATAAATGGGCAGGTTGCTGTGGGGAAAAGTAATTTCTGCCTGCAGCAATCAGAAGGAGGAACACAGCTCATCATAGTTGTTTCTGGTGCAGATAGGACAGATAAGCAGAGCCTCTTTGCCAATAAGTCTGTGCACAACATGAAAATTAAAGCTTTCATGGGAGAAAAAGGGAAGTTATTGAATTTCAAAGGTAACTAAATAAACAAGATAGCCTCACAATTCTTGTCTTGTTGTGCGGAAAAGGCTCGGGGGTTCAAGCTGATTTTTAGATGAACAAAGAGGATGAAATTTAAGAAAAAATATTATTTTACAGTGACTTTAACCCCCAAATAAAATATCAAAACTGTACTCTTCTTTTTATGTTTAAAACCAACAAATGGGGCCCATGAACATTTGTTCTTTTAGGGAAGGAATTAAGGAACAAAAAGATGGGATACCTCAAGAAAATGAAGAGATGGAAGGAGATGAATCTCTCTGAAACTTGTTTCTTTTATTTGAGTTCCTGAAGTCTTACCACACTATCCCAAGGCCCAGCTGTCCAAACCTCTGACTTCACCAAGAGCTTACTGGTGAGCTGTGGACACGCACATAAATATTTTTATGGCCTCATCAAAAATACTTTCCTTTCAATTTGACAGCAGAGATATGTGGTCAGTTAACAACGGAAAAGGGGATTTTTTGTTTTAAGCATGGTACAAAAAGTTATCAGCGTATTCATTTCCTGCCAGAATACTATTAGATTGTGAGGTAAACCTACTTCAAGTTCAGTTTGGTATGCATGAACATTTTTTTCAGAGGACAAAGAGTGGACGGCAACACGGGAAGTTCAAAATAAAAATGCTCTGAACAAATTTGCTGTCGTTCCATGACGGTACCGTAAATGACTCAAACGCTGAGAACCATTTGCAGAACCTTTTTAATGTCGGTCGTAGAAAATTTTTTTTAAAAAAAGCGAACGAAAAAAAAAAACAAAAACATGAGAACACGGCCTTCACTGTTGAACTGCAGGATCCTGAGCCAATACAACCAAGGCTGTGCACGGAGCCAAGAAGAGAAAAATAACAAACAAAAAGCAAACATCCATGAGAAATAAAAGCTGCAAAGCATCCAAGTCCTTTCCAAGGAACATGGCGAGCTGATGTAATCGGCTGGAAATTTATGTTTGCTGCTAAGCCTGAGCGAGAATGTTCACAGCATTAGGAAGAAATACAGACATCTGGAATACCCTTTCAAAAAAAATCAAGTTTTACTTTGCTTGTTTATAAGCTTTATGCACATACCCAGCATAAAATGGCACATTTATTCCTCACAGATAGAGAAATAACTTTAACTTCCCAACATTTGTTATCGTTTGATGAAACTGAAAGCGGCAAGTTGAAACTGATCAGCAACTCAGAGCGTAGCTGTGTCCTAAACGACTAGTAAGTGGTTGAAACGTCCCAGCTGAGACCACTTCCTCTCATTTGTCACACGTCTTTTAGCACAGAAATTGCATCAATGGCGGGTGAAAAAAAAGAAAAAAAAAATTGTTCTTAAAGCTAACATTTCCAGGAACTTACAGAGTTTAACATAGAAAACATTGACCTAATAGAGGGCCATAAAAGGTTGTGAAAAACGTTCTCAAACT
Organism: Poeciliopsis turrubarensis; assembly: GCA_010277015.1. Lineage (NCBI taxonomy): Eukaryota > Metazoa > Chordata > Actinopteri > Cyprinodontiformes > Poeciliidae > Poeciliopsis > Poeciliopsis turrubarensis. Next base: position 1,631,097 of record VMRN01000014.1, read on the forward strand.
GTGGTTGAAAGAAGCCATGTATTTTGTTCATGGAAATAAGTCTTGAGCAGCTTTTCTATAGGCTTTCTCTAGGTCCTTTCATGGTTAGACGTTTTTGCAGAGGTTTGGAAAGGGGTCTGACAGCAGATATGCACGTGCAAAAGTGCAGGTTTTTCACTGCCTGTCCTTTCCTGCCTTTGGAGAAATGTTAAAAAAAAAATAAGAAAACAGAGACGTTCCGACTTGATGGACTGCACCTGCAAGCTGCTTAGTATCTGTCAGTATTAAAGGAGACCTTATCAGCGTGATAAAACTCCTGTAAACATGACAAACCGTTTAGAAGAACCAGTACCAGTTTCAGTTAAGAGTAACTGATTTTTGTGTGTGATTAAATGTGTCACTTAGATATAAACCTGCTAATATGTTTATTTCCACAGTGGACCTAGACAACACATGTGATGATACTATAGAAAAGTTAGAGCAGGTAATATTTGATAACCTGTATCAGAAGTAGAATATTAAATCAAATTCAACTTGTTGACAAAATTCCATAGTCAGCTTTTTGATTGGTTTAGTTTTATTGTTTCGTTTGTAATGATAAAAGGTGGAAACGGAAGTTTGATTATTTGTGTTTTTCTCTATTTTTATTTCAATTTGTGTGTCAGTGTGTTTCATTTTTATTGAAATTCTGCTGTGGAAATGTATAATTTAATAGTGTGCTATATTTTGCAATAATTGCGCAGTCATTGCGCAGTGCTGTGTCCACTAACCTCATCTATAATGTCATAAGAACGAAATGATTCAGTTTTTATCAGCTCCCACAGACGAAACCCACATGTCTGTCAAACTGATTAGTATCATCATCTGCTCTTCTTTCCATTGAGTTCAGAGCTGGGAGTAATGTAATAGTTGAGCGTACCAAGTACCTATGGGAACTGAGCAGCACAGCCAGGACAAAGTTTAAGAGATAATGAAGCTTTAGTTCCCAGATTTAACTGGACGACGTGTAAAAATAATGTGGCACTGACAACTACGAAAATCTAAGGGGGGAAAAAAAACTCGTAAAAGTTGTGAGACAGAAGTATTGTAGAAAGGCTGCTTGTGACTGAAAGCCCACAGACCTCAGTGACCTGAAACACAGTTATAAAAAGAGTGTGGCATTCATCAAGTCATGGGAAGAGCACTACAGATGGCTAAAATAGTTGTTTCTTTTTAGATGAGAACTAGCATTAACTCTATTTCAGAAGTATTTAATCTGCCTCTCAGAACAGCTAGTCTATCTCACTTGGTTATAATACAAAATTAGAACATATTAATATCTTGATTTTTAGTTAGCCTTATATTATGTTTCTGTGTCTTTCATAAGACACAGAAAATACCAGCTACACCAGAACCACAGAGACCAATTCACAGAAAGAAGCTGGAAGGCGTCCACGTGAAGAGACGGACTGCTGGAGCCAAGCAGACGGACGGCAGACTGGAGATGATTTGCAGTGACTGACGTGGAGCTATGTGTGAATCCTGAACACACACACTCGTTCAGCTGGAGGCACTCTGCACATCTGTATCATGGCCAGATGTGCAGAGCCTCCAAATGTGGAAAAGAGGGGAATATTTGGCTCATACAAATAAAAATAAGGAGTTGAATGTGAGGAGAAAGAAAACACCGTCACGAGCTCATGCAAACGTCATCAAGCATTACAGAATACCTAATGACGTCTCACATTTATTAGGTACTTTGACGGCAAGTGTTGGGGAAGCTATACATTTGCAGTGCACCTTAAATAAGGCTCTTATACTATATTGATCGTGGTTGTGTTTCTTGTTTGTGACTCTCTTCCACATCGTCGGCTTAGATCAGACTCTTGTTTATGTCCGCTTCATTGTGGAAAGTTTTTGCATGGGTCACAGATGGGAGGAGGAATGGAAAAACTAATCAGGACCAACTAAGACAGAAAAAAGTCTCATAGATTTGGAAGTGGTGAGTGGGTACACGGAAAACTCATTGTGTGGAACAAGCATCTGCCAAATAGCTCCTGGGCTTGATTTCTCTCAATTATGCTGCAGAGATGAAGTCATTACCATGTAATTTACCTCATGCTACTGGTAGCCGTGTCCACAGAGGGAAGGTAATGGAACATATAATACCAGATATGCTTGGCAGTTCGTTTGCCTGAGTCCCTCAGGAGCTGTATTCCTAAGATCCAAAGGAAAAGAAAACATTCCATAGTTTCTGCACACATCATCTATCCAAGACTTCTGCATTGCATAATACATAGATTGGCAAACTCAACGTAGACTCAATATGGCATATGTGTCCAAATTGTCAAAATTGAGCTGTCCTGATGAGATTATATAAATTCTAACCTTTCCTTGACTGGCTTACATAAACCAAAATGCACCTGATTCGTCACCGAAAAATGTCTCGCGAGCATTAAGCTTTCGGGGGATCTTACGTAAACAGTAGGCGCTGTATAGTCTGTGGTCGGAAATCTTCTGCCATCTAGTGGCGAGTCTATGTGGACACATTATGAGGGATGCTTGTCAAATCAAATCAAAAGTAATTTAAAGCAGTATTTTAATGAATGAGTAATTTCCTTTGTAAAAATTTATCCAGAATTATTTAATCTAGCTGTTAAAGATGTTTTTTAAATACATATAAATCCAATAAATTATTTCAAATTAAAATATAGGAATGTATTTATTATTATTATTATTATTATTATTATTATTATTATTATTATTATTAATATTATTATTATTATTATTATTATTATTATTATTATTATTATTATTATTATTATTATTATTAATATTATTATTATTATTATTATTATTATTATTATTATTATCTATTCTTTTTAGTTTTTTAAGTCGGGTTTTTTATGTAGACATGTAGCAAAAATTCAAGGGACAACATTTATCTATGGTCTGACCCATCGATAAATTATTTTAAAATAATAATAAAAAAGAAGAATACTTATTTTTCCTGGTTACTTTTCTGGAAATTACAGCGTCTCGTAGAATGTGCTTTGCAATAGCGATAAATAAAGTATAAGAAATGACCAAGTAATTATGAATGTCCTTAAAAGTAGACTAAACCCATAAGATCGGCGAGCGGAACCATTCGCGTTTTTTATACAGAGACTTACTTCTAGTAAGCGACCCCTGGCGGAACTTACGCCGTTATTTTCTTTTCCAGGACTCCGGAAACATTTAAAAGGCGGACATCTCTGGTGTCACTCCGTTACATTTCCGTCTAGCTAAGCGCATATGTTCACGCTTATTATTGTGTTTTTATTTAATTGTTTAAGGTTGCTGGTTGAATTGTCTTGATGGATCAGAGTAACGAAGCTCCCTCTGTTATCGACCGATATTTCACCCGGTGGTACAGAGCAGGTAACAATATTAATATTGAATGAAAAGCTAAATGTTCTTGTTTTTCTGTTTTTATACACTCTCTTTATGTTTTTTTAGATATGAAGGGTAAATCGTGTGAGGACCATTGCATCTTACAACATTCGAACAGGTAACTCGGTATTGTAATAATCGCCTATTTTTAATTAGAATATCTGGACTTTAGTTTATGATCAGTGATGCTCTCATAAGATAACGATGAGCTTGAAAATAACTGAGTGTGATGATAAAGGCGCACCTTTGCACTGATTTGTAAAAGCTTTCCTCGTTTTGACACATTACAAACAAACGTCAGTGTAATTTTTCTCCCAAATGTTTTATTATTATTATTATTATTATTTTAGCTCAACATAAATGCAGACAGTATAGTCTGCTGAGTTTATGCTCAGTATAAAACTCGAAGATTTGCTTGAGGACATTGGTGAATGTCCTGCATTTTTGAAGTCCAAGAAGCACAATAGAGCAGCCAGTGATAAACTTGTGAAGTTTAAAGCAGACTGAGGTTATAAGAGTATGCCAAGCTTAGGGTGTTTTGTGCCCAAAGCCGTTTTAATATGAACAAGAAAATGGTGTGGCCCAACTGCAAACCTGTTAAGACATGTTTGTCCACTTGAACTTAGATGCTGGCAAGGTTAAGCAGCTGAGAGGCCTTCAGACACCATGGAGATCCACACTTGAAGTGGGAGAATCTGTGGATAGGAAAATTATGAGTTGTGTACTAATTCAAATCAAAATTTTGTTCCCAATCCTATTGTCTAAAAATTCCCTTATTTTGTTGTCCTTACTTTCTTGCTTCTTTCCTCTGTGCTTCCATCCTTTTGTTTTTTCTTATCTCCATGTCCTAATTGTGTCCTCCTATATGTCCTTCACTTCTTTATCTCCTTGTTTCATTTTTTTCAAACCATTTAATCCTAAATCACATTTGAGCCCAGATTTTACTTACAACTATCCCTCAGTCTATAATGCTGTAAAAAATTCTACCTAGAAACAAATTGTCAAAATACAATTTTCCTATTGCAGGTTGTGCATTGTGACCTTAGCAGAAACTCATCCGATACTTCAGGATGGACGCTCAATCAAAAGCATCAATTACCAGATCAGTAATGGCTGCAGTCGCTTGAATAATAAAGTGTCTGGGAAGTCCAAGCGGGTGAAGTCATGAAGCTTCAGATGTTTTTGGTAGATGTGTATAGAAACTGTTTTTAAACCCAAATTCTTGGTATGTTTTTCCCCTCTCTGACAATAGGGGGCGCAGTTCCTTACAGATTTTGCACCTTTGTGCAGGATAATGTGCTCAGATGACACGGAGTACACAATCTACAGGTGAGATTTCCCCCCCACCCCACCTTGTGAACATGTTGGTATTTGACTCTTTACAATATTTTTTTGTTGTCGTTTCAGTTGCATAAGGGGGCGTCTTCTGGAGGTCAATGAGAACATTTTAGAAACCCCAAATCTCTTGCTAGAAAAGGTAAATTCTTAATGTAAATTATATTACGCCCATCATAGGTTGAATCTGTAAACTAATAACTCAAAGTATAAGCCTTTTTTTCCCCCCTTACCTTATGAAACAAAGTGCTTGAAAACGTTTTTCTCTTTTGTCATCAACTCTGTCCAGCCGTCTACTGAAGGATATATTGCTGTCATCCTTCCAAAGTTTGAAGAAAGCAAGAGCATAACTGAAAACCTCCTGACAAGAGAAGAGTTCGAGGTTGTCGTTTCCAAACGCAGTTTGTCACAACCCCCCTGATGGATCATTGAAGACTAACCTGATCCGAGAGAGTTTCTTTGGTTTTCTTCTCTCACTCTCTCTCTCCATGTTGGTTCAAAACAAAGACTGAGAAAGTAGACTGACTGACTCTCCTGTAAGACACTTTTATGCAACAGAAGCAAAGTGCCTTCAGTTTATCATGTTACAAAGACTCCATGATGTTTTCAGCTTAAAAGTGCTTTGATTGTGACTAATTTTTTTTTGTTATTTGAGTAGTAAGTAAGTAAGAGAAAACAAAGTATTCTGTGAAATGCGGCAGATCATTTGCAGGTGTTTTTGTTGTTGTTGTACATAAAAAAAACAAATGTATGAAAAATATTTTTTATTTATTTTCTCACCCTTTTATCAGCCTTTCAACAACAAAAAAAAAATAAAATAGATGGTCCAAAACTAATTATTTATTTTTTTTACATTTAAATCTGTGGTGGCATCATAATGTCCAGGATATCTAGTTGCTCTCATAAAAGATACATAATTTCCCTAAAGCCTACTACGTATTGTAGATTTGAGTCATTATCTCCTGCTCTCACAGTACCAAAGTGATAACCTTCAGATTCCCACCAACTACTTTAAGTACCACGCTATATAATTAAACATCTCAAACTATAATACATATTGGCCTGTTTGGCAGCTTCACACTGATAGTCTTCATAACAAGTACACTTGAAGGTTCTATTTGATGCCCGTTCACAACTCTTAAATCCGACGGATGATTTGGTTTCGCTTTACATGCTTTAAAATAAAATCCTGATTCCTCAGCAGCTTAAATGACCAACTCTAGCTTTTTCTCGTCACTCAAAGGAAAGAAATATCTCTGCTAATGTTTCTCAATCATTTGGCATGAATCCTATTTTTCTATTAACATGTCACATGGGGAATGCTCTATAGTAAATGCTATGGCAAATAGTGTGATTTTTTTTTTTCTTTCTTTCTTTTTTCTATGTGATCTGTTTGGAAGTGACATTATGGCAGTTACACATGTTACCACCATGCTTGTGCAACACAGTTACAATACACCAAAAAACAAAGGGGGGTCCGGACACACAGGGACATTGCGACAACAGATGTGTGGCTGAACCATGACTCCTAATAGGGTTCCAACACAGCCTGGAAAAGTTTTCAATCTGCTCTTAATATTTTTGAGGTCTGGATAAGTGTGGAAAATTGTTGGGATATTCCAGTTTTACTTTTCCATCTAAGGTATTTTCAGTCCAAAGATTCTTGAAAATACATTGATTTAACCTTGAATTGCTTTTATTATCTTTGAATAGACTCGTCACACTTGGATTTTATTGTTTCAGCGTTTTGGTTTTTCACTTAATGACTGAATCCACACTCAAAATTAAAAAAAGGGGCAATATTTTTATTTATCTATTTTTTCTCCAAATGGAACGACCTATGTGGTTCTTATGGTTAGTGGGATTATAATGCCAGACAAAGAAGAACTGCAGCAGTTGGTACCAAAGCACACAAATGGTGCTTTAAATGATCTGCTTTTAGTCTGACACTTTGACAAATCCAGGAGTTAAAGATTTTGAAATAGTCTTCGTGTAATATAGCCCAGATACCCCTAAACCACACAGAAAACTGGTGGCCAATTACATGACCTCATTTTTGTTCAGTTTATCTACAGAATGCTAGAAAAAAAAAAAAAGCTGAAAGTGTATAAAATTTGAATGTGAATGTTGAGGAACCCTGAAAATCAAAATTGAGTCAGAAATCAGTTTCATTTTAAGACTGATTGTTGACTAGTGGTTCATGCTAAGTACCTAAAGTGGAGTGAATCCAACGCATTGGACATACACAGCTTCAGTTGGCATTTCTCTCTTGGCACACCTTCAGAGTCATCTCCCACGTGCCAACTTCAATCTATCTGACCCGAAGGCAGCCATCTTTGCCTTGTAGTTCAAGTCCAGGCTACAGTGGTAGGAGGGGATGATGGGGTAATTTCACAGAGGTAAGGTTGGCTATGTGGTGCTCTGACAACAACAGTGGAATAAAAGAACAAGGAGACATTCTCCAGGATTATTTGCTCTCCAAGAGGTTGAGCCCGGCCATGTGCTGATCCAGGGATTTGACTCCAAAGCCGTTTGTGTTTTTGCTGCTTAGAGCGCCCTCCTCTTTGACAGGCATGGATGCGTCCGGTCGTTCTCCCCAGTCCTGCAGGGAACTGAGGCTCGTCCTCTCTGACTTGTACTGCAAATTCAACGGGATAAATGAATAATTAAACACGAAGAAAAATGCGTCTGTTTTCAGACATTTTCAGCTCCTTTAATGGGTTAAAATAAGAATAAAAGATGCTCGTTGCTTTAGGTGAGGATTTACATTATATGAAGCCGATTTCTATTAAATCCATCAAACAAAACAAATGTTGAATATGTTCTGAAAGTAGTTCTCGTATCAAACTGAAGCCTAAAATTGGCTTGTTTAATATAAAAGAACTTCTTTTTGAATCTGTTATTTTAGACCATTTCTGACAAAAGATTATAAAGAGTATAAAAATTCTTTAATTAGCAGGTTCAATGAATCCATTTAGTGAGTCACAGACTCAAATTAACCAGAATGATAGAGATGATAATTATAAAAGCCTTTTATATGCTAATGCATATAAAAGGCTTTTAGTCTCAAAACTGTTTCATTTAAGAAGTTTTTTTAAGAACAAGGAAAAAAAAAGACATAGGAAAAAAAAAAGCATATTGTGGATAGAACATAAATTTTTTATTTTTTTATCTCTAACAATGGTGTGTGAGAATTTTGTTTGTGGTATAACAAGTAACCTGCCTGTAATACTATTGAAGAATACAACAATGAAACCCTGCTTAGGTTTCATTGAATATTACTTTGATGGTAAGATTTTAATTAGGATTTGTCTGGTAATGGGAATTGGTTATGCTTCAACTTGACCGTCCATCTTTTTTCTTTCTAATATGTAAATGAAGCTGTTTTGTTACTTACAAAAGGACTAATTTCCATCTGACAAAAAAATATATATTTGCACCAAGATGAGTAAATCTGAACTTTTAAAAGCATAATGCCATTTTCTACAGGTGAAAGATGGAGAACTTGTTAAAATCCAGCTGTTGCCCTCAGACAAACAGCTGGATTTGCCTCAGGGCAAATATTACTTCGACTTTCTAAAGAGCGCTATATAAAAAAGCACACTTTTAACTTAAAGCAGCATGTGGACATTACCTTTTTATTTAGCTTATTCATAATGGGAAGGAGGGGGAGGACCACAGTCATGATGTTTCTGGTTGTCTGAATGGATGAATCTACCTGCAAACAAAGAAAACATCAAATCATTTAGCAAGATATCTCTGTTAAGGTTTAAATTATTCAGTTAAACTGTCTTCTTATTCCTGACCATGTAAGGAGAGAATTTTTGCATTAAAGAAGATACAACATATGCCAAGAACACAACCCTCAAATAACCCTCTGCAACCACTGTAAATTTCTCTTATTTAATAAAAGTCCATCAAGCCTGGCATTTTTTTGTAACAGTGAGTAAACAAACAAATATTGGAACTAAATTAAAATTCTAGATATTTTGACACAATTTGAATCAACTTAATATACAAATGAGTCAGTGAATAAATATTTATATATGTGATAACTGACATCAAATAATATATAAATTAAGTACATTAATCCAATGATTTAAAATTATTTAAATGCCTCCAAAAGTCTTAAAGATGCACATTTAATAGAATATGGAGCCCATATTTGATCAAATAATAAAAATATGCAACAATATAAATGTAACAATATAAATAATTTGTCTTGTGTTGCTGCACACTGGGAATTTATTTGACATTCACTGCACAGGTTAACCAATCAGATGTCAGAATCTGTTTTACAGGCCAACTACTAACTTAAAACCCTGTAACTATCAAGACAACAACGGTATCAAGATAACAACGGTGTTACTTTGTGCTTCTCTCTGAAACACAAAGTGACTATATTTCCTGAAAAGAAACAATAAAATCAAAACCCTAACAGGTGTAGTATGGTTACCTTCTGGAAGGTGGCAGTCTTGCCCTGTACAGGAGTTTTGGCCCCCATCTGCAGCTGTTGGCATAACACCACCAGTTTCTCAGTTTCTGTGATCACCACAGACTTTTCCTCATCAACCAGCTGGAACGGTGAGAATGAGACAAAAACAGTGGAAGGGAAAGAGAGAGAGAGTCAGAGATGTCTTTCTGAACTGGAGAGATTTTCTACAGGAAGTCATGTAAATGTGTGAATTTACAGTGCTCTTCCTAGAAAAAACATGGATAGTAAAAAAAAAAAAGATTAAAATGATACAGAAAATCAGAATTGGTGGCCCTAATCCATCAGCAACAGTGATGAACTGCCTTATTCTGTTAAAGCAACTGGGTTAATCTCCAGATCTACCTCACTTACATGACTGCAGTGCCATTTTTTAACTGGCAAAAGCACAGAGCAGCTTGGTTTGATAGGTAGCTATCTGAATGTAGATGCTTCATCAGTAACACTTTGCCCCTTGATTATGACTTTGTTGAGAGTCAAGCACATGGCACCCCCCTCCTCACATCCCCACGTGCACAGCAGCACAGACACCCACACCCGCATGTGCTGCAGTGACAAATGACAGTCGTTAAATCCTTTCAAAAAGAGCCATTTAAATTTACTCGGAGGACGTGGGTAAGGAGTTGGTCGAGGGCGAGAGGAAGGAAGCCACAGAGGCTGTGTTTGTTGTGGGATCTCTGCTCTCGGGAGGGAAAGAGGTGTGTGACAGCCTTAATTTCCTGCTCTTGTAGTGTGATTTATAAGGCAGACTCAATAAGCAAGCAATGCCAGGCCGGGTGACGTGGGTGTGTGAAGAAGTGAGAGGTTAGAAGCTGTTCTCAGTGCATTTGAATTGGACTAATCTCCTGAAGTATCTTGGAACATAACAGTAAAATAATATGTTTAAAATATTAACATTTTGTCCGCTTTAGGTTGAAATCGGCCCTTATGCCACTCCAGCTTCACATCGTTTTACAGAGCGAGTGTGTTGTTGACCCTGTATTCAATGGTCAAAAACTATCCAGCTTGTATTTTCGTTTTCACAAAATAATTATATTGCATAAAGATCAACACACTTGGCTTTTGTGTCATGACATATGTATACTGGTTCACTGATAAGATTACCAACTTAAAGTTGCTGGAAATTATGATTATCTGAAATGTTAGGAAAAGAATTGTTCAATAATGCTGTAAGGTTTATGTTAATGCTGAGTTTTGGATTAATAAAACAAAGCCAAACATAAGCGCTTGAGTCAAACGTTTGGAGCATTTGACTCCAGGATTTTTGGGCATTATGCTTGAAGACTGGTGGAAAGAATGTCAATCAATGTAATTCTTATGAAGTATGTTGAAGATAGTAGGTATTATAGAAACAGTAGGGAAAGAAACTTAACACTAACCTCAACTCAGGGACAATATTGCTTACAATGACATTCAGAAAAATAAGAAGAAAAATAATCACTTTGATGTCAGTGTATCATTTGCACTATGAGCCAGAATATTTACCTGAGAGGAAAATGTGCGAAGAGATGAACAAAGCTGAAGTCCCTCTTCAGACAGAACCTTAAAAATAAGTTAAAACTTGCATAAACACAAGAAAATCGAAACATCTTGAATAACTTAGTTTTTCTTAGTTCTTCTTTTCTGTATGCCTTCCCTTTTCGTCTCATTTCTCTTTCTCTTTTATCTCTTTTCATCCCAAACTGAATTAATCTTGTGTGATATATGGAGCTGTGGTTTTACAAATGACTCTATGTTACTGGCAATAATCTAAGCTCAATATGATACACCCCTGCACAGAGCTGCATCGCCCCGTCTCTCCGGCACAGCCAGGAAGCTTCTGCATCGCCTTCCCAGCAACATTAATATATTGTTGACATCTGCTGTCAGATCTGAAAAGGGGTTAATGAATGAATAGCTGTGTGCCTTTACTGACCTATTGATCTTCCTCCTCAGTGTGGTAGAATAACACATGCATTTATCTGCAACTTCAATAAATTGAGGTGGAAAAAGAGAAGACGGGGAGGGGAGCCGGGAAAGTTGGAGGATGTGGATGTCATTACCTCAGCTTGATGAAAAAGATCCAGAGTTGTCTTCAACAGCCCCTCCCCTCTGCGGTGTCATTAATAAAAATAATAACATAGATTAGAAAGATGGACAAGGACAAACTATGTTCAGCGCCACGAATAAAAAGTGTAAACAAATCACTATAATCCTAATATTGTGTCACCGTTTCCCGATCCTCAAAATGTGCTTTGTAAATATTGATGGCTTGGGGATTGAGAATCTCATTAACACTAAGCCTCAGAGGAGATTCATGTGGCTGCTTAGATTGTTTTTTTTTTTTCCCTTCTTTTTTTTTTTTACAATATATAATTTGGAAATGATTGAACCAGTTCAGCTAACTCCAGATGGAGCACCGTTCTAATTCATCTGAACCTCTTGTGAAAATGTGTCAGAAGCCGTGGAATAAATTAATCTAACAGAAAATTAAAATTCAGTTTCAGTAACACTACAAATTTTCAACAGATAAAACAATCTCATATAAAGAAGTCATCAGATTTCAATAAGCAAAATCTAAAGCTACTGTTTCCAATCTATTTTGGGTATTTTGAAACATAATTGGTCGAACATAAAGTCTTGTGATTTCTTTAAAGTACGTGCATCACTTTTGATGCGCAACTTGTGTTGTAAAACGTTCTGCAGATCAACCGAATGGAAATCGCAGTACCCTTTTGCTTCATGACTGGATACATCACACACAAGAAAGGACACAGGACTCTGAAAAACTAATAAGGATGGAGTTTTTCTAAAACATTATCTTTCAGGAATTCTTATACACATTTTGTAGTCGTCCCAATAAATATGTTGACGGCTATGTCTACTCTACAAGAGTACTGTTGGGTACCTTGTGAACAGGTACATGTTGTACGCCATGCTGGCGAGGCTCTGGCTCTGCCGCACTATGTCATGTTCCTGCTCCTCCCATTTCTCCACCTCCGAGTCCACATCTGATGAGAGCAGACGGAGCTCCAGCCCCAGCTTGGCCATGCTTGTCTGCTCCTGCACCCACGGAGATACACACAGAGCAACTGAGGTTATTTTGGAAATGCAAATGAGCATTTTCACTTGTGGATGGCCTGCAATAAACTTCCTGCTGCTTCTTTTTGGTAAAATGCAGCCAAGCAAAATTTCTGCATTTTCTGGGGGAAAAAAAAAAAAAAAATCTCCAAGAGAGTGAGGCTAACCCTGTTGGTGATGAATATGCTGCTGCTAGAACATAGAAAACATGATGTTATTAAGTGTAGCATGTAGTGAGGGCTACCTCTGCATCCAACTTGACAGCCTTGGCAGTCTTCAGATTAGCTGAGTGTTTCTGTGGAACAAAAAATATGGTGTCATTAATCAAACGGCAACACACCATTGCATCACTAAAGCATTTATAAAGATGAGCACTGTGATACACACCCCAGGTCTTGGAAGAGACAGATAGGGCCTTTTGTCACCTAGAAGAAGACATTTATTGTGATTATCATAGATTATAATCTTGACAAAAGATTGGGGTATATGATATGGATGCTGCTTTTGCTTATATGACATATCATTTTATCACCGTCTACTTTTTATGCATTTTTATCTAGCTTAATAAAGTTTATTGCCACATTTGTAGTGAAAGACATAAAAAACCCCATTATGGTGCCCATAAAGCATTTTAAGACGTCGTTTTGGCTTGACAATGGACACGATCCTTGACCCATCTGAGGCAGAGTTCAAATCATATAATGTGGTTCATGTCAAACTCTCTACTGCATTCCAGCATTAAACAGCAGAGCATTAAAAGGAGTTTCTTTCTTTGTATGGTTAAAATAAATAAATAAAAAAAAATAAATAAATCAATGCTGTAAAGTGTGAAAATAGTTTTGTCCCTTTTCACAGTCTCGTGTCTGGCTGGAAATCAGCCAGACACGAGACAATGAGCATATTTTTTTTTTTATGTATCAGACAAAATGAGAACAAATTCATAAAGGAGTTTTCAAATTATTAATTCATTTTGTTAAGAAGAAGAAAAAAAATAACCTGGCCCTCGGCAGTAATGTAGTTGCACCCCTTGTAAGGTAGAAAAAGTATTACAGTTAACTCCATTTTAATTTCAATTCTACTAACACAAGTCCACTACAGTCCAGTCTGATTACCGCCTGACCTGTAGAATCAAGAAATCACTGTCTGACAACATGAAAGAGGCTGTAATGTTTAACAAAGCAACACATCACACCAGGATCCAAAGATATTCAGGAACACGTGAGAAACGAAAGTTATCAACACAGACTGGAAAGAGTTCCAAAACTGTTTCTGATAAATTGGGACTCAAACGAACCACATTTAGAGCCATTATCCTTAAATGGAGAAAACGTGGAAAAGCTCTTCAAAAACAAACGGCTGACTCATGCATGAGGTCTCAAAAGAACCTGGTAGAACATCTGAAGCACTGCAGGTCTCAATTACCCCAATTAAGGTCAGTGTTCATGATTAAACAAAAAGAAAGAAACTAGGTAGAAATTAGAGATCCCAAAAGAAAAAAAAAAGGTCTTGATTAGTAGTGCTGCGAAAATATTCTGTGGACTAACAAGACGGAGGTTTAACATGCTGAAAGGTGTCCCTCCGTTACAACTTTCTGTAAAACTAACACGGCTTTGCGTTGGCTTTGCTCTTTGAGGATCTGACCGACATGATGTAATTGTTATAAAATCCTTGAGTGTCGGAGTATGACCTTCATTGGAAGATTAAAGAAAAGTTTCATTGTGACAAAAAAAGCAATGTGGAAATACTTTTTTCAACATTTAACTTTTTCTTGAGCTCTCAGAGTTACTTACTGAGAGTTTCAGTAAGTGACAATGAGTAAAGACACGCAGAGCAGCGAAGAAATGAATGCATAGAGGTTCAAGGGCAGTGATGATAACTCTTGCATAAAATACTCCCCACGTCATGTGATGATTCATTTTGAAAAAAAAAAAATGTCCACACTGCTTGCAGTGTCTCAACTTTCATTAATATTTCTGAAAGATTTCAAGGACAAAATGGTTCATCTGAGCTTTAACAGAGAATGTTATTATTTCCAGTGAAAAGATAATCAAGCGGCAAGACCATCAGCTGTAGCCTGAAAATGTATTCACTTGGGCCAGACCAAAAGGTAGTGCCTTTTTACGCAATGTTTAATTTAATTTGAAAAGGCTAAACTATCAGAAGATGGATTTACATATAGATCTAAAAAGAAAACTTTGCCAACTTAATTGTCTGCAGATTCAAACACACGTTTCCGGATCTGAAAGCAAAACAGCAACCGGCACAATTCCCCTTGTTTACAGCAAGCATCAATTAATCGTGAGCACACCTCGTCTTCCTTCAAAGACGTCATTGATCTCTTTGAGCAGCAGAGCCATGTCACAGAGCTGGGAGTCCCAGGCCTCGCAGAACACCTCCAGGTTTTCTTTAGCAATCTTACTGGATGGATGAAGGGCCAATGTCTGGGCAGCTGAGATGATCTAAGAGAGTGAAGAAACGTCATGTCACTTTTACTGTTATGGAGATCAGCTGAAATGCCCAAAGAACTTGTTAGTGATCAGAGCCAACTTATTTTCATCTTGAACGCAAAAATAAAATCTCTTTCCTGAATTGTGAACGCGTCGCAGCGCGCACCCCTGAAAAACTCTCTTCACTGTGGAAGTTGTTACTGACTGAAGAAGACTCAGAGCTAGCTATTTTCAGTATTCGAAACATTTTTAAAAAATAAGTGAGAGGAAGTGCATACATTGTTATGTTAAAATCCAACTGCAATTATTGGTGAAGCTAATTTGAAATCAAAACTTCCCTCCACTTTACTTTTGTTTGGTAGTATTTTGGGCGCCAAATATCTTGTAATAAATTCCAACAGAAACTCTAGAAACTTTATATAGTGCAATATTACACTCATAAAATGTGTAGGCACTGTAGACATTGTTGGGGTACACCTTGACTACATAATAATGCCAGCTAACAATACTAAAGACTCTGCGGTTGTCCTCCATTCACAACTTCTGTTACATATTCCAAATCTACCCATACATTTATAGAGATTGATCAAATTTACCAATTGTGTTTAGTTGCCCTTAGCAAAAGCTTAATTTACAAGGGCTTTTCCACAGTTTTTGTAAAAGGAAATCTGATGTTTGATTCTGAACATATGTTCATCAGGAGCCACCCATAAACGCTTCAACTTTAACAAGGATGACAAATCAAAAACTTAATAGATTTACGTACTAGAACTAAAAAAAGCAAACATTCGATGCGATGATTTCAGCATAGATACATAAAAAAATCCTATAACTGTTTGAGATTAAGCTTGGCTCTCTCTTCCACATTGTACTGAAACGCTGTTAGTTGTGGTGATTCGCTTGACAGGCTGAAGGGTCCCAAATCAAACTCTAAGACCCGATACAACCCTGAGCCAGTCCTGGAGAAACTTTTAGTTCATATTTAAAAACAAACAAAAGTACAAAAAATATTAAAATTCTTAGATTACAATTTTATCTTATCTCGTTCTCAAGAACCCATATTGTGCATCACTATGTCTCCTGAGCTGTGTACTTTGTTATACCCCTAACTTACACACATCCAACACATCCGCCGCCTACTGTGTTGGATTTAATTGCCAATTACCCTGTAGGCCACCCCTGCATTAGCCTAAGCGGACACAGACAGATATCACCAGCCCTGGCCTGTATCAC
This sequence comes from Poeciliopsis turrubarensis, assembly GCA_010277015.1. Classification (NCBI taxonomy): domain Eukaryota; kingdom Metazoa; phylum Chordata; class Actinopteri; order Cyprinodontiformes; family Poeciliidae; genus Poeciliopsis; species Poeciliopsis turrubarensis. The sequence continues at coordinate 1,647,054 of VMRN01000014.1, forward strand.
AGCATTATTGATTGGGTGACCCTTGAACTTAGGAGCTGAGTCATTACTGCAGAGTCGTGTGGAGCCTGACATTAGCACCGTGGGACAGGAACAGTCCACACTGCTGGATAATTACTGCCACAAATGGTTTTCAAGAGCAAATATAATTAGATATGTGATAGGTGAACAGCATGTTCTGAACGGATTCGAGGTGCAGAAGGCACCAAGAGGAGAAGGGAAATATGTCTCCTTCTTTTCCTCATCACCATCGCATTTACTGGTTTAACTTTTGCATTCAAAACAATATGTGATCATTCCAGTTAATCCTATAAACAAAGTGTTAAATGGACAATGGATTGTTTAAACAAAGACAAAACAAGTTTCTTTCTGCTGTCCCTGCCACACCGCACCGATATAACACAGCGTCATAATGTACAGGGAAATTTGTTACACTACCTGTGGACCAATGACATGAAAGGTCTCCTCTGCGTGTATACAGGTAATCTCTAATGGCTCCGTCCCCGACACATGGCACAACAGTCTGCATGTCTGGAAATAAACAAGAGATTCAATCTCTTTTATTCATCATAATAAATCATTTGTCAGTGAGACAATGTAAGTACACCCTATTTTGGTTGAGAGGCTTTAAAATTCAGGACATAATGAATGTTTTTATTCTTCCTATGTAACTAAATCTTAACATGTCCCTATTTTGAAGCAGTGCAAGACAAATTATGTACAATGCTGTGGAAGACTTGCTAACCCTAAAGCTTTAAAGCTGGGGTACGTAACTTTTACTAAAAAATAAAAAGAGTTGTTTTACATCTGGGTTAAAACGATTCCTTGGGAACATATTAATTTTTTACATTTTTGTATTACTCTGCAAAAGTATTGCATTCCCTCGCAATAAATATTGTGTTCTCTTGCAATAAATGAGCAAATACACCCTGGTCTATTTTGTAGACTGTAACAGTGACAACAAATGTCAATTTATATTTTCAAATACCTGTAAAGAGCCTGTTCACACATTCTTAACTCTGCGTGTCTCTGTCTCATTTATTGCCATCATGACATGGTTACAGTTTTAACAAATATGTAAAAAAAACGGTTACATACCCGAGCTTTGAGGTCATAAAACAAATTTAAATGTCTGAATAAGAATTAAAAACAACATTTCAGATTTTATTTGTTGAGAGAAAAAAATCCAAATCAATCTGGACATTTGTGGAAAACATAATTACCCCACAACAAAGAACTGGTTGAGCCACTTGGCTACTGTGTCCTATGTTAAACCATGGGACCACAAAATCTTTATTTTTTAAGTTTAAATGAATGAAGTGGGTTTTAGTTGTAATCTAGATGCACTGGAATAAGAAGAAAATGACTCTTTAGACTGTAAGAGTTGCTGATTGGTGAAACAGGGAGTCGTGGATTACCAATTAAAACGCTTATTTTATGGAAATTGTTAAGGGTGTCATCAACAAGGTGTACTATTGAGTTTCTGAAAATCAATTATTAAAAAGTACATTTAATGTGGTGTTTTAATGAATTTTTACAATATGGAGAACATACAGAAATGTATATGCTCTACACCAATTCCAATGGCATTAAAACAATGAGTCATACAAATATAATCCTAACTGCAACTTTCCACGGAAATAAGAGTTTCCCCTTTGCTGCTGACCCCACCCACCTCCACCAGCTGCTCCTTCTGCTCAGTGAGCGTCCGCGAATACTCCGCCACTGCCTCCAGGTTCCCTTCGGCGCCAGCAGCTTTGAGGGCCCTCAGAGGCAGATGCTCGCTGTGAGCTTTCAGCAAGTCGGAGGCGCGGCCCACCGCGACCTTATGGAGCTGGGCGGTGGGGAATCAAGAGGATAAACAGTGGTGTGACAGAAAACGGGAGAGACAAATGTGCTTGATGAACTTCACTGGCTTCTGTTTTACAGAAAGCCGAGACAGCGAGACGGGCAGAAGTGACAGTGAGATGACAGGAGCAGAAGAGGTGAAGTGTGGCAATATTAGAAAGAGAGGAGCCGAGCTACAGGTGCTGAACAGCTCACGTCTCCGTGTCTGTGAGGGTCTTAAGTTTTGGAGACAGACTGCTGCTCACCTCTCGTCTCAGGTCACTGATGCTCTGGCACGTCTTCAGAATGGCCACCTCCAGCTCCTCTGTGGCCTCTTTGGCATGAACAGACTGCTGCTGTGATGACGGACACAGAGGACAACAAACGTGACACGAATACAAACACGCACGCCTAGATGTTAATCTCATAGTTCACACCAAAAAAATTAAATGGCAAATGAGTTTGTTTTCAACTCACTCTAACATTTGTGAAATACAAAAGGCCCACAGCATTTCAGTTTGTAATTTTGTCCAATGAGTTAAGTAAAGCCAAATTATGTAATCTACAAATACCACACAATTTTCAAAATTTTAGAGAAGCCGTTGAAATAAAACCGAAGCCAAAGCCATCATTCACAGTCTTAAACCTGGGCAGTACGATAACACGCAAATATTATCCTTCTATCATATAAGCACTGCAGCAGCCCTGTCTTTTCAAGTCTCCACACGACCTTCAATTGGAGGGGATTAGATGAGCCACTACAGTACAATTACGCAGCTGCGGGCTCTCTGTGCACACTGCTAGAAGTTTACAGAGAGGAAAAAGCTGTGGCATAAAGGCTCATTGCATTTTGCAAGTCTGACGCTTTTTTAGACCAAGGAGATTTCTGGTGACTGTAACGAAAAACTATGTTCCGATTCCACGTTGACTGAGCTTTGGTAAGAAAAAAAATATAGATATATATTATCATTCAGGTGGGTTACTGTGCGAGGAGGCTAATGAAGAGTGTGTGAAAGGATGCTGTGCTTCTGTCAATTTCAGTCTGCAGGCGGAACATAGCAACAGCTGCCGCAAGAAAATGATGTGTGAAAAAAATTAAAGCATTTTGCATTTTTTTAGTTTTCATTCACAAAACGGTTAAATGAGAAGTAGCAGAATACTCAGCGAAGATGAAAAAAGCCTAAGTTCAGTTCAAAACCCTAATCTAAGAGTCTAGAGGCCAAAAAGCTGTAAAATTGTCTGTTTTGATTTTTGAATGGACTTGCATTTATTTATCTGTTGGCTCCGTCAATAATCTAAAATCCTAAGCAATCAATTGCAGAAGAAGACAAAAACTATTCAAATGTAAAAGGACTTAATCTGAAAAAAAAAGAATGAAATAAACTGTCCAAAAATATATTCCAATAACAACTTTAATCCTGTAATAGGAAGACTATTTTCCCCAACTTTACCAGAAAAAGAATATTAATAACAGCTTTTTCTTCTACTAACTAAAGCAATAAAAGTTGTTTGCTTTTCTACTTGTTTACCAGAAACACTCTATATCCTCAGCTTAAAAGCCAAAAGAAAACTCATTGCAGTTTAACATGTTCATCAACTCTGTTGCTTATTATTGCTGTGAAATGTCAACAACACAGAAAGAGCCCTTGTTAAACATAGATACATGTGAGTTATCTACAGAAACACCATTTACTTGCTGTCACTAACAGTCTATTGGCAGATGATGAAAAATGTCACCAGTTTTCAAAAAGATGGTTTGGGACTGAGTTCATATTATATGGTGTCCAGTGAGTTTGAAAGTGATAATGAATTAATCTTCCATTGCAAATTTGGAACTGAAAGATATATAGAACAATCTAAATTTTAATTTGAGTACTCTGATTTAGTGGCAAAAGAAACTGAAGTGTTGATTTTCCTTTGGTTGGGGTTTTTGGGAGATAGGGATAGATAAGGAAATATATGAGCAAACATTCAAATAGAAAAGAAAAAGATATCCAACTCAATTTGGCCTCAGCTGTGACCAAACAGAACAAGAAGTTCCATTTCAAAGTTGCCAAAAAGCATCTGCATTATTCAGAAAAAATATTCAGCATCTTGAAGAGACAAAAATGAATCTTTATGAAAGATCTATGTGTCCTGCAACAAATGGCATAAACCAATCAAACATGGTTGCAGTGGTTAAGGCACAACTTTAAACAGCCAATTCATAGTCAAAAACCAAGGTTGCTGAATTACAGTAATTCAACAAGAAACAGTGAGACAACATTCCTCCAAATTTACTCCCTAAAGACTCCCAGGTGTAGTGGGTGCTTGATGAAGAGCAATTACTTTCCCACAAAGAGCCAGGTTGGTTTTGGATAAATGTTTCCTTAAATTCAAATATCATATGAATATATATTTTCATAGGAAAGACTAGATATGTACTGTGGTCCAGTTTCTCAGACATATCCATTCTGTTTAAAAACAGCCTTTTTGTCAGGTTAACAGGCCCTTATATCTTTTGACTCACAGCTGTCCTTTCCTGTTGTTTCCAACAGAGAAAATAGGAAAACTGCAGCATTTTTTTAGTGCAAGAGATACTTTATACATCTACAAGTTGTCCCCATATTTGTGGAGGGTACTGTTTGATATTATGTTTCATTTTTTTAAAATAATCTCTTGTGAAGAAGTCTGACTGATTCTGTCCACTGACTGATGCATTTCGTTTCCATCAGTAGTAATAAGGCCCCGTTTTATGCAACTGAATGCATTTGTTGTGTTTTTTCAGTCATTCAAATCATAATTACACAAATGCGTTACAGTGGAGGAACTCCGTATTTTCCTCACTCAGTTTCGTACTGCTTTTCAAACACTTCTGCAGGTACGAACGTGAGCCTGCGCCAACGTACCACCTCGATCCAGGCGTGCACCAGCTGCTGGGTGTCCTGGCGGGCCAACTGGCACACGCTGAGGATGGCCTGCCGCTGCTCATGACTGGTGTAGGGCGAATCGGTGAAGTCCTCGGTGCGCTCCACCAGTGTCTCCAGCCGACCTGCCATGATCTGCGGCGTCGAAGAGTGCAGGTTCTCTCTAAGGCACTCAACGCTGCCCTGCAGAGTGGGGAGCAAGAGCAGGGTTTGTATTTATACAACATGAATAAAAAGGGCACTTTTGTGTAAAAACAGCCTTTACATACTAATTCTTCTTACTCAAAAACACAGAACAACTAAAGCTAAAGCACCCCCCCTTTACATTTTTTATTTCTCTTTCTTCAACAAAGAGCTCATTTTAAGAGCATCTGCTTACATGCTGAATGATGATCAGTTTACATAACTTTTACTAAAGTTAACCATTAAAACGCTGCGAACCCTGAATTAAAGGCAGCAGCAATCTCAAGGGCTGTCATTAAATACTTTCTCTCTTTGAGGAGCTGCCCTCAAAGTGCTTTGACGCAGGTTCATTTCTTTCATCTTCCAGCGGAGAGAGCAGATTAGCAAGTGCAATGGAGGGCTTCTGCGGCGATTTACACAACTGTATTAACAGAATTACAAAGTGAGAACGTGTGCACCGCAGTTCTGATGGGCTGAGTCTCATCTGAAGCTTCGACAAACAATGAATGCACGTGCACCGGTAGTTACTCTGCAACCGCAATCTGCCTCAACTTTTCCCAGCCAAGTTTCCAACCACAAACATCAATGCATCTTACTGGGATTTTACATTATGAAATGCTTTTACAAATTATAATCTGAAAACTGTGGCAAATATTTGTATTCAGTTTCCGTAAAAAAATAAAACGCCTTTCATAGAAAATCTTTTGGGACATGTCTCTACCAGTTTTGTGCATCTAGCGACTGAAACTTTTACCCATTATCCTTTGTCAAACAACTCAAGATGGAGAGAATGGAGAGAATCTGTGTGCATCAAATTTCAAGTCTTACAACAGAGTTAGGTTTAAATCTGAACCATGACAGGAACACTGCAGCAAAACAGAAATACTTTGATCTAATCCACTTCATTGTAGCTGTGGCGCCACGTTCGCTGTTTTTGTCCTGCTGAAAGGTGAATCTGCTGCCCCCTCTAAAAGCCTTTACTCAAGTATTGCCGGGATATCGTGGCTAGATGTTTTGAAAGCATCTTTATGCTACACTAATATTCCAGGATGTCCCACCTGAGCTGTGATTCTCTACAGCTCCTCCAGTGTTCCCATAGGCTAATGGGTTGCTTTCCTAATTGACCAGACTGGTCCTAGACTGAGCAGTCTTGGAGGTTTCACAGTTGTAGTATATCTTGTCTTTCCATATGATGTATTGAACAATGCTTTGTGGGATGCTGCCGTTGAAACCTCAAGATTTTGTTTTGCAACCAAACTACGATTTTCAAACTTCTCCACAGCCTCATTCCCGACCAAACGTGTTCTTTGGTCTTCACGATGCTGTGATCAGCAATATTCTCTGAGATCTCTGGAGAACAGCTGCGTTGATACTCATATCAACACAGGTGCACCAAGGGCACCGTCAAAGTGGTACGAATTAAACGTTTGCCACACTTTCAAGATTTTATTTGCAAAGAATTTTGAAAACCCCGTTTCGCCCCACTCCTCCCCTCATTACAAAGTGTGAAAAATGTCAGTGTATACATGAATACATTTGCAAGTCACTGTTTAATTCAAGAGTCAGGATAGTGTCTTTTTCGACCAATCAGATATCGGCTGAGCAACGTGAGGCTTGTTTCTTTTACAACAAAACGTTATTCTACCTTGAAGTCCTTGATGCTGTTGTAGATACTAGTAGGGAGGACCTTGTTTTCCCCACAGCTCCGTGCCTCGGTGACTATCTCGATGACCTGCTCCAGGGCACAGCGCATTCGGTGGAACACGGCGTCTTTGTTGATCCTCGCCGACTCGCAGTCTGGGTGCCTGAGGCAAGTCTGCGGAGCGGGTTGGATGTGAAATGTCAATGTACTCTCTTCTTCTCTCGCTCTCTCTTTTTTTTTATTTCTCTTTTAGTTAATGTGTCTTGACTCAATTACTGCACAGACCCAAGCATGTTGGAAAACTTGAAATTGAAGAGAGATTTTAATTTTTAAGCTGGACATGACCAATAACAAATGACCGAGGTCAGTTTTACCTTGGAGGCTGTGAGGAGCATCATGGTGCATTTCTCCAGCACTGCCCGGGCTGCTGCCATTCTCGCCTTCTTCTTGTCGTCTTTCAAGTCCTACAGCACAAATACACACACAAACACACACAATGACAATGGATGCCTTTACTTTAGTAAAGTCTTCTTACAACTCTCAGGGTGTCCAAGGGATATGAGGCATAAAAAGGATTCTGCTCGGTCACCCAGATATAATCAGGATTTTTCTGCAGGTTACACATGTGCAGCTTTGTGGGTTATATTTCTTTAAAAAAAAAAAAAAAAACACAAAAAAAAGAGATACTACCAGAATATAAAAAAGAAAACATGTTTGTGTCACTGTGCATGGATTCTACATGGGAGAAGCGCAGATTGAATTCTACAGACACAGGATTTGAAAACGGCAGCTGAATCAACTCCTCTGCAGGCACTTTGCCACAGATTACAAAGACGATGTGATTATCTGTCATTATTTTTGCCTCTCCGCTCATCTGCTTTCAATAGCTGAAGATGCTTTTTTTCCTTTAAAAAAAAAGAAAGAAAAAGACATGTGCCTTTCCATGTGTGAACATGGAGAGTGAATGAGGGGGTGTAAATATGACACACAAAAAAAAAAAGTGGCAAATGAGAAGAGGAAGCGTTAGGAGCGACGTGATGTGCGTTTCAAAACCTGAGCCCCTGATGAAATTCAGACAGATAGATGGCGGATCCTCACTGTTTGAATAACGCAGCCGCTGCATTTCACGTCGACTTCCGCAGGCAAAGCGCTTTAGCTACAGAGGCTGAATGTATGCGTCAAAGTGGGATTATCAGTCCTCTGACAGTACAAAGTTTAGAACCCCTTCAAGTTGGAGGGTGTTTTCGAAGCACTGAGTGCATGTTTTGTTTTGTAAATGTGCTGCAATATGGCTGATCGAATGCACCACAAGAAAGCACAGGTCAGCTCCTTTCGAGACTGAATCGTGATGTAAATATTCTTTGAGGAGTGTGAGTCACAACTGACCTGTGAGTTGCTTCTAACGGCTGGCGATGCAAAATAAATATGGATAAGGAAAGAAGCTTTGCAAAAAGAAGCCATGGCTGAGAAAGAAGTCTTACTCAATTGTTCAGATATTTTTAAAATATGTAAATATTTCATGGTTGGATTATTGATTTATTTTTTTCCAGAGTGCGCTGCACTTCACTATGCAGACACTGCAGTTCTCAAAGTCCAGCGTTATCCCATAGATATGAATTTATGAAAAGCCCAGTTTAGTGCACAGCATTCACATGAGGAGGAAACTAAAAATTTTTCAGACTTTACTTAAAATACCTGACAGGGTTTTCTTGATTAAAAACATAAATAAATGCAATTTAATAATTGCATTGCTACTCACATTCTGTCTGTCTCCTGTGAGGTGAGCAAACTCCACCATCTCGTTGCCAAACTGGCTGAATATCTGCACAAACTCCTGGAAGGTGCTGACTCTTTCCAGTTTGTCAAGTGTTACAAGAACCTGAAAGAAGCAAAATGATCAGCGAGGTGAGATGATTAGTTAGTATGCGTCTTGGAACTCGTATTTATTAGCAGATGCAGTTTTAAAACAATGGAGGACATATTATCTGATGCTCACATATTAAAAAAATGACCAAGATTAAAATTTAGACCGTGGATGTGCTTTACAAAAGTGTAATTAGCTGTGGAACATATTTCACATTACAACCACAAAATTCTGTTTTTAACTAGAAATTTGTGTATCAGATTAACACAAGGTAGCTCCTAACAGTAAATTAGAATTAAAAGGATCCCCAAAAAATCACAGGATTAAGTACTAAGTAGTAGTAACACAGCATCATGACTATAATAACCCATCAATTTAATTTAGATATGCTCGAAAGGTTTTTGCATCCAAAGTTTCAGGATACTCTCAAAGCATATTCATGTGTTAAAATGAAACACATGAAAATACAATTTAGAATCAGTGTCAAACATTTATGTCTATTGACACCATCCACCAAGTCTCAATGAGCTGTTTGGCAAAAGTATTCAAAATCTGGCATCATTTTCCCTCCATTTTAGAATTATGTACAACGTTGTGTTGCTTTATCACATATATCCTGAGAAAAATACATTGAAAATAGTGGCGGAAACCTGAAAATGGGAAAAGAAACCCGTCAAAGTTCTCTTGCATGGCTCTGTATTATATTCATATTTTTAATTTTAATTCTTGATATCATCACACAGATAAAATCCTAAATAAAGGGCTGCTGGGTGGCTTAGTTGACAGAGCATATGCCGAGGTTGTCATGGATTTAATTCCCATTTGGTACATGTCTTCACCTTTTCTCCCCTCCATATTTCCTGTCCGTTTACTGTTAAATAAAGGTCACCACAGCCTAAAAAATTCAAGTTAAACAGCCTAAAATCTGTACTTTGGAAAACAACAATCTATGCAAGCTGGTAAGTTAGTCGTTGAAGATGTGCTAGTCAGCAGGAACAACACAGCAGCGGCAACAGCTTTTATCTGTGGTGTATAAAGAGGAGGAAGAGATGTAATTGTGTTTGCCAGTAATGGAGAACAGAGGGCTGTCGACTGTCTGTCCGAACAAAGCAAACCGGTCATGATTAGGCCGCTGTTTCCATTCTTGGCCCAGTCTGAAGCGACATCCGTATCACACTGTCTGGCTAAGAGCACAGCCTGATATGAGAGCGAGGTGGTCCCTGGCCGGGTGTTTTCATGTGGTCACTAAAAGTGCTGCTTCCCTTCAATTACATCCACGGTATTCTTTCAAAGGGGCCACTGTTTACTCATCGGGAAAATAAAGGACTCAGGAGTGTTTTCCTTGTGTATGTGATTTACTAGTTTACAGATGTTGTTCAAGGCAGCGCGTCTCATGTCAGGCAGTTTTACCTTATTGCGTGATGTGATTATCTGTTTGATGACGATGCGATCGGCAAGGACGAGGACTTTAGTGACTGATGAGAGGAGCAGGCGGGCGGCCTTTACCATCCCAGTCCTGTCACTGAATACTGTGACACGCCCGTCTGTCTGAGGCTGCATGGCTGACCCCACGTCTGTCAGCTGGGCTATTGCGTCACCTAAGAAACAGAGTGATTTTGCAGTTCATAATGTTGCACTTCTGTAGGGCTTTGCAAAATACAAACAAACAAACAAAAACAAACTTTAAACTTAAAAACTACAATGGAACATTTGAGTTGTAAGGTGACTTGTTATCTCCCTGCATTCCTTATCAAAACTGTGCTGAAAGACAGCTTTTGATTTATAAGTTGGTGCAGTAGCACTTTCAGGCTGCTAACTTATGAAGCCAGTCAATAAGATTAGGAGAGCAACATCTGTCATCATAAATAACTTTAGGAAGCGGATGACAACCGTCTCTTAGGGGTCAAAAAGTGCATACAGAAAAGCTGTGGAGACCTTTTTTTTTTTCTTACTATCTTCTTTATTGTGTTTTTACGCTGTGAAAGCAGAAAGAGAGCTGGCTGAGATTTTCAAACATGCAATCTGGGCAGAGAGAGCCTTAAGGTTTGTGGGATGTGGAGCCTCTTTGTTTTTCCCGATAGCATGAGATCTGGATCTATAATAGGAAGCAGAATACAGGAACCTCCACAGTAAGTTGGTAAGATAAAGATGTAAACAGTTGTTAATAGTTATCTAAACTTTTTAACTATTGGTCTGACTTCAGATAAGGACAGGTATAGTAGCTTTTTTTGTGGCTGTTATCCGAATTACAAAGATCATTCATCTCTGCCTTTTTTAAATGTTCATCTTTTCTTGTTTTGCCCATTTTGAAGAGTAGTTCAGAGAAAATGGCTTCTGAGGAAATCATGAACCAATGATAATGAGTTGAAAATTCCTAGGAACTCTGACAAAACAAACATAAATATGCATTTAAAAAGATATACTGTTGCATTTAATTTGTTTAGGGGTATTAAAATAAAAGGTAGTTTTTTTCTAAAATTATGAGATTATCTTTCTTTTTCCTAATAAAAGAATACGCTGCTTTAAGGATCATATTTAGCTGTATAAATCAATACTTCTTCATGCCTTCTCTGTTGCATCACATAATACTGTTGAATTTTCTGCCAGCTGTCTCTTAGGGGTGATTTTCAGGTACTTTGAAGTCTGAATTTCCAAATTCAGATTCAGATGTAATCTACAATAGCTCCCCCGAGTTAAAAGTCCAACCTGGAAAGGTCCCACAGCAACCAAAAATTAAATCCAGAATAGCTTCAGGCAGCAGCACATACAAAATGCAGGAAACGTTGCAGAAATAAAATGTTTACTTTGTCTTCTGGGGGTCTGTATTATAGCAGTTAAATGTTACATGTGTTGCAATGTGAATCAACATTTGTCAGCATGTTCATGTAATGCTTGAAGGCCTAGAGTGAAGAGAAATACATCATTATTCACTTGAGTTGCTAACTTTTCTTAGCTTGGACACTTATAGCAAAGAACAAAATATACTGGCTGTGCAGCGTGCAAACTAAACAAAGTTTAGTTGGATTTAATATCATTTCCAGGTCAAAATTCTGGATTCAAGGATTAATGGAATGGAGCCTTAGTTTTAAATCAATTCTCTGGGAGCAAAAACCAATGGAGTTGTGTGAGGCAACATTGTTATGTAATGCTTTGCCAGCCTATTGCTCTCCACCTCTGGGAGTACATTTACAATAACAGAGCCAACTTGACCCAAACAAAACTGCATGCTTTGTGGAGACAATTTTTTATGCTAAAAACTTCAAAGCTAAGGAAAAAGCTTGTGAACATGCCAACTGAAATTTATAAACAACCAATCAAATGTCTCCAGGGGTTCACAGCTTTGCTTTTTTTCTTGTTTCTCATTCCTTATTTTTATTCTAAAAAAGTACCTCAAACGCTTCCACTAAAGAGAAAACAGACTTTGGAATCAGATTGCAGAGTAGAGGCTGAAAAGGAAAAAAAAAAACAAAAAAACCCAGCTCTGATAGCAAGAGGATGAGGACACAGGCTGATATCACGTAATGCAGTTCGATTCTCTTCCAGGTCTGGCTGGTCCTTTTTAGGAAGCAGCCCGGACAAAATGATTGTATCTGACAGGCTGCTATTCAGAGCCAGCTCTGTTAACAAGTTAAAATTTGTGGCCGGGCTCAAAGGATATCCAGTCTGAGTTCCTTGACTGTGCTGTAGTAGTGAGCAAAAACACAGTCAGCACTGTTTCCCCATATGTAGAACATAGGGCTTTGAAAAAAGAGACTAAGGAAATTAAGAATTGGATCATAATTTGTCTTGAACTAAAATATGTCTCTGGTATGATGGAAGGTATATATTGTCTATGTGTCAGAGGAATTACCAAAAAAATGTTAATCCCATTTGTTGAACGTGGATAACTGCTTTTGAAATTAGCTCTTTTTCAATGAATTGGGTTATTAAAATACAATCCAATTACTGTTTTGTGCTTTTGTCAGTGTTAATACATTTTTAGTTTTAAATAGTACATTTTTGTTTTTAATATATATGTGAATAGCATGCTGTGGCTGAACTCTTGAAGTCAACATTGCTAAGTATTCACAATCAGTATTTGTAATACACTGAACTTAATAGAAAAAGATGAAGACTGCAGCCGCCTGCACCCACTTCTCTCAGTATGCAGATGGGAAATGGACAACATTTTTTTCTGCAGGTTGCCTAATCTCACTAGTTATACCAATCGAGAGTCCAAATATTTGACTGGCTACATAAAATGAAAAATGCTTTCACATTTTTTTTTATTTTCCAATGTAGTTTGTATTATAGTTTAACCTTGCTCTTATTAACTGCAAAGAAAGGCTCAGATAGATGGTACAAATAAACATCAATGCCTTGCTAACTACCTCTTCTGCCCCCGCTGACTGGATAAAAGATTAAAAAAAAAAAAAGAACAAAGCTTATTCCTTTTGATCAAGATGTTTGGAAGTCAGATGTTAGAAAAGAAAAATTATAATGAGCAATGGTTTAAAGTTTTTCAGGGCCTACCCAAAGGCAGAACTCTGAAAGGAGCATTGTTAAAACTAGAGTAAATTAGTCAGGCAGAAAAACATGCATGTATTAACACATGCATGAACAGTCAGCTTCACCTATGCACATACAGACTCATAAGAACATTTTCTCAGCAGCTGACTCAACTCCTCTCGACAGCAGCCTTTTTGTTAGAGTTTTAGCCGTCATAACAAATCAGCAGTGCGAGGACTAAATGCTTTTCTACACGAGCTGGTTCCCCCAGCGTTAACCTATTGTTATAATGTTGGGTTTAAAATCTTTAGCCACTGAGACACTGTTTACCCCCAACTGGAAGCAATGTCACACTGTTTCCAGCTTAAGGGCAGATTAAGAAATGTTACACCTAAATTTGAAGTCGCAAAACCTAAACCATGAGTCTTCTTCCCGAGGTGTTAGCACAAATACCATAATAGTGGCTCATTTTTCAAAAATGTAATAACGTAGCAAACAAAGCTTTATTTAAAAGGTCCCTCAATCTTTACCTTGAAATGTAGCCCATGTGTGACAACTGTACAAATAGGACTTGCAAAGACATTGGGCTTGGGAAACTTTTTCAGAGTATTTGAAAATAAACACTTACCAAAAATGGGGTAAAATTATTTTGCCCAATTTATTAGACTAAGTACAACGTCCATAAGACTGAGCCAGATTTTTAAAAGTTGATTTAGGATTATTTAGTTCCTTGCTGGGACTAAACAAAAACATAATTTGAATTTGTATTGTAGTGCAAATGTTTTTTAAAGGAAGTAGAAAAATAGTAAGAGAGGAAAGAGGCGACACTATGCAAAGAGTGAGTAAGTGGAGTGATTGCTAAACCTTTTGTCCTTGTAGCTTCCCTTTTTGCACCACCCCACCTTCCTGCTGGCATCCCTGAACACACACAAGGGTCCCTGTGCTTGTGTGAGTACAATTACAATTTCTACAATTTCTATGCTTCTTATGGAAATGATGATGACGTTCTAAGAAAATAATGCTTCCTTGTCACATTTCTACATATTTAGAACATATGGATCATCAGATACACATGGTGGCCACAGATCTTTCCAAATGTGAAGAACGAGGTGAAGTCAGTGTCCAGCCTTTGTTTTTCTTTATTTTCAAAATCAAAGCTCACATGGAAACCTAACCTGACAAAATATCAATAAAAGGCTTTTCGCCAAAATGATTTTGGTACAAATACAGCAAATTAACCAAACATGACTTTCTACAATAGGAGCTTTAAAAAGAAATATCTTTCTTTAGATAATCTGCCTGATTCATTTAGGATGATGCTAAATCTGTCTATCTCTGCCTCCCATATGTATGAACCGATTAGTTCTGATGAGACAGGAACAAAATGCATTTTACAGCTGCTTTGTATAAACTCAACTTAAAAAGAGACATCCAATACAAATGCTTTGGGGGTTTTTTCCCCCTCAATTTAAATCTAACAGGTTGATATTTCTTCAGGTAACAACCATTGTCCAATAACCTTCAATTACAGCCCATTATCCATGTAAAGGCAGATTAATTTCCTCTTCTACACAACACCCCAGGGTGCTGCAGCTGTTTTTTTCCCCTCGCCTTCATCCCCAACTCAATAACCACAATGTCTTTAGAGCACTCTGGAGGTCTTCTGGTGTAATACTGGGTGACAGCTCGGTTGTCCAGACTAATCGAAATTTGCTAAAAGTTGATAACACGGTGAAGCCTGAAGGTGACGTGTCTAAAGCTTTATGAAACTGTCACACTTTAGCGTGGCAAAACACTGATGAGCAACTCTTAGCTTGCTGAATGGTCTGCTCAGCACAAACTGTCTGGAAAAGCCCGAAATCCCATAAACCCTTTTTGTGCTTACAACAAAAAGATAGAGTGTTATCTAAAACAACACTCCGTTTGTATTGTTTATTTTTCTGCACAGCAAAGTGTCATTTTGAAACAAAGCAGGAAAAACGTTCACCATTTTATGAAGTATAAACACACAATTTAGATAAAATGTTGAGCACCTGCAAGCTAAAGGATTCCTACCTGCTCTGCGTGCTTCAAAGCATGCCTGACCCATTTCATCCTTCAGCTCCTGGTTTTCTGAGGCAATGGCCTCCCCAACGGCGACAAAACGCCCCACAGCCACGCTCACCGCCTGACCCACACGGTGAATCGCTGCCAACGTCCGCTCCGACTTCTTCGGCCTGTCTTTGTGATTAATCAGCGTCGTGATCTGCAGAAATTTTAGGAGAAAGAC
This sequence comes from Poeciliopsis turrubarensis, assembly GCA_010277015.1. Lineage (NCBI taxonomy): Eukaryota > Metazoa > Chordata > Actinopteri > Cyprinodontiformes > Poeciliidae > Poeciliopsis > Poeciliopsis turrubarensis. The sequence goes on from VMRN01000014.1 coordinate 1,662,230, forward strand.
AAAAACGAAATGAGGATTTTTTTTCTCTTAAAATAAGCGTTAGTGTTTTATTTTGAACAGAAAAAGCTGCTCAGTGCTACATGATTTTGGTCAGCCACTAGTCATTTAAACTACTGATAGGTGGAATAGCGCTCTTAAATCAGTGAGCAATTATATCAAATAGTATTTCAACAGAAAAACTGCTAAAATTGCAGACATTTTTAAGGTTTCCTATTCAGTACAGTATAATCCAGGACAAGTGAGCGGAAACACACTGATATACGTCCTTTTGGCAACACGCATCAGCTTTAAATAGATAAAGGCAGACATTAAATATTTATTGGCTGTGTCTTCTTCTCTCCAGCTGTTGTTATTGAGTGTATGCGTGGGTGTGTGTATGTTATAAATCATTTAGTTCTTTAGGAGTTGGGTGGTCCTTTTAATTGGCACATGACCGTAGGTGGTACACGAGGGGAATCGGTGACAACAAATTATCCGTACAGAACAACACATTTAAAAGACTGGTCCTTGTTGAACCCTGATATGTCTGGAGCAACTTCTTGAGTTGTCATGGTCTTAAAGATTCAAAACGTGCCTAATCAATGAGACTTTTATACATTCCATGTTGTTCAAACTAACTTTCAGAGAATCAACAGAGCTTTCTTGAAAGTATGTATTGTTGTGCGCTGCCAGTCAGGACTGCATGATGGTCAAATTATTTTAATCTAGTTAAAACCATTGATTGCAAGTTACAGTCATGACTTATCAGAAGAGCACCACCTACTGACCGATTGACAGCAAAACTCTCAGATGTGTGAAAAAAAAGTTCTTCCCATGAGCTAAACCTACCAGACTTTATACTAAGACACAGTTTGAACAAACATTAACTTACCAGGCTCCCAAACATATTTGGTAAAAAGGTTAAGTATAGCAATAACTAATATGCTAAAAAAAACAAGTGCTTTCAAAGTAGCCCTATAAATGTATGTAGCTGGAAATAATTGATATATTTTTCACTTAGATCATTCATCATGGTGCACGTTTCTTCTGCTAGTCAATTTGAAGTGTGCAGATATTGGCTTGTCTGGCTGAAGCTGTAAGAAAGATTTCACATAAATGTGGCTTTCTTTGAATGGCAGAATGTTGTCACTTCACAAACTGGTAAAATAATTTTCAGGGCATAGCTCATGTCAGCAAAGGACTTGCAAATCAATTCCTTGTTAAGATACTGCCTTTTCTTCTGATAACTCTATTATCACTGCATTCTATCCACAGTATCTTCCTTATATAGACTGTTGGTGTCAGGCAGGGTACAAAGGGCACCAACGAGCTTATGTTTAAGAGAGAAAGAAAGCGACTGAAAAACCTGCTATACTTCACCATTTTCATGCTCTTTTTGTCTACAAACAGAAGTTGTTACATGTCGAACAGCTTTTTATGCTTTTAGCTCTACAGTCTGTGGCAACATGACAACATTTCCTAAAGTGCACATTAGACTCTTCTTTTAATCAAGTCATATTTTACTATGTCTTTTACATCTTCCGTTTTTGAATTACTTTTCACTGCAAGGCATGAATTTTTAACAACTTGGGCACCAAAACATATATTTTAGGTGCTGGTTCCCATCTCCAGCAGTCATTGAATGAGGAAAAGGAAACACATTGACATATTCAAAGGATGGAAGGATGTTTGAATATTCCACAAAAATCGAATACCCCATCAAGAAATATAATTGTACTAACATTCTAAGCAAAAGAAAGGCCTGGAGGCCTTCCTCCAATATAAATAAAGGAATGATGTTGAATTGACCTGTTTGAGTCCTGGATGCATTTATTCAACCATGCATGCACGCTTGAAGGCAGAAAAGAAATGTGAAATTTGGGATGTATAAGGGAAGAAGAAGGAAAAATAAAGTGAGGAGAGTTAAACCAAGAGACAACTGAGTACCAATTTCTATTTAAGGAAAAGTTATTGAACTGTAGTGGTCCTCATCCACTGTGACTAATGCCCACTAATCTGCATGTTTTAGATTATTTTAGATATGTCTCTGCAATAGGTTGTTGTAATGAATATGAGCTCATATTTAACTGTCCACATATATCTTCATTCGCTTACCAAAGAGGATGTGATTTGCAAGGGCAGCAGATAATGTCTTTTCTGTAAAACAACCATGATTTGATAGTCAGAACCTAACCAGTGGAGGGGAAATAAAGCAGTAAAGAGAGGCAAGAACGTTTTCCAAAGGGAGAGCAGAGAACAGAAAGCAAGCACTCTGGTGTTACCTCCGTTATGAGATTAGTAGGTTTGGTACATTTACTGGGCCAGGCAAACAGGAACAGAGCCGGGTGGAGAAAACATAATATTGATACAGTGCCATGACACTGGGGAAGGCTTTTTGTGTTTGAGCATTCTTCAGTGGAACTTTGTGGAAAGGTGAAAAGTGCACATTCCTTTTACATATGTCAGTGTGGGGAAAAAAAAAAAAAAAAAAAAAAAAACTTTACAATCATCTCAGTTAAAATGTTAAGTTCTGAAAAACATAACATTTTTAAGTTATGTTAAAAATGTTAAGTTTTAAACTGAACTAACAGCACAGCACCCCACTCTGGGTTTTGTTCAGCACAGAGGGGAGCTGAACTGAAACCATTTAGTCACGGTTTGAACCTTTCAGTAACTTAATAACTATTTTTTATCAACCAGACATTGGCAACACAATCACATTTTGAGGACAAATATATCACAATAAGACTGCAAATTGATGAACGCGGTGCATGATTTATGTTCTAACATTTAAAATTGTGAAAGGTTTGCACTGAAAAAAAAATGTGCTATAAACTTTGCTGCCTCATGCTTTTGTGGCAATTTAGTCAAGGTTTTTTTAACTTTTCAAATTTAGACTTAAAACTTTTACTTCAACCCCATTTTCTAGTAACCTTCACAATCTCTCCATCTACTTTGGTATTCAACCAGTCAATACCAAACAATTGAGCTCTCATCTCTTTGTTGTGCATAATAAGGAAGACAAATACAAGGCTATAAGAAAAAACCTCAATGTGCCTCACTGTGAATAACAATACTCTAACCAATTCCACCCACTGGTTAGCAGGAAATTTAGGCCAGTACCTCAAGGACACAGTGACTGACTATAAATCTGAGGGTAACAAAAGGTGGAAACATTTGTGGCTGCCTCCCATGGCTACAGATTCAGTTTCACTGAATGGCCATGGCAAGAGAAAGTTCGATGTTATCAGAATCACCCTGTCCCCGTCGCCCAGTTTTATTTGCCGCTGTTCTCACTCTTAATTTTTAATCCAGACTTTTCTCCTCTGTTGACATAGTTGTTGCAGTTGTGTCATTTGAGAACTGCAAAGAATCCCTCTTCTAACAAGAGGTGACTAGAAAAAAAACCCCCCACAAAACTGCGTTAGTTCAAACAAGCTGAACCGAGAGGCCCACTGGGACTTTTATTAAACACACATTGTAGATGTTCATTACAATAATTGCTTGTTTGGTGAGTCCTGTGTTGGCCTGCTTGCTCGTCTCATTTGTTTCACTGATTGCCATTAAGCTCTACTTGGCTCACAGACAGAATCAAAGGGGGAAGCGCTGGGAGCTGTATATTTCAAGAGCAGAAAGACTAAATCCGAAGTAAAACGCTAAAGAAATGGAAGAATATCCTCACATGTGAGAATGAGGGAATGTCAAGCAAAGTAACATCACTCCATCTAAGCTGACAAGATCACTAATTTTTTTGTCCTAGTTGAATCTATACAAGGAAAATACCAAGATATCATTTGTAGATGAAAAATGACAGCTTTCAGCAATTTTCAGTCCTCCTGACCTGCAGGAGCTAAAGTAAAATAACAAAAGTAAACAGTATGCTGAAGGACGGTGGAAGCTTCCACTGAGAGAACAAAACTTATTTACCTACTTTCAAACCCAAAGGCAACTATCAAAGTGATCTGGACTTCCATTACACATGTGTAGGCTGATCACCTGTGATGCTGGTGCATCAATTACTGCGTCATGGCACTGACGCAGTAATTCAAGCAAGGGGAAGCCTAGAATTTGTGCTTAAAACGTCTGTTTTAGGTCGGTCTAGTGTGATATTCTAATTTTCGGAGAAACTCATATTTGGGTCTTCTTTACATGTTAACCAAAAAATAAAAGCTTAAAATGTTTCTAATCTATGTGTAAAAAATCTCTACAAAATAAAACTTTTACTTCCTGAAGTGTCTGGCAAGATAAATATTATTATGATATATAGTTACACAATATTCTAACTATTGAGATGTTCTAGTATATTTTAAAGTTTAGAGAAAAATCTGCAAATCAAAGCTCAACAAACACTAGAGCCATATATTTTTTTTTTTGTTTGTAGATAACATTTTGCTGCAGCAGAGCAGGGTTTGGAAAATAAATCATTGAGCTCAAAAGAATAACATGACAAATGTAATGCCTTGATCATGCTTGTTGAAAAGACCAAATTTGCAGTTAGGTTTTTCCAGAAAAATATTTTTTTTGTGTGTGTGCTTCATGAGAAAAGAAAAAAAATCCCTGCTTGTCACTGTAGACAAGCAGTGAATCACTGAGTTAAACAGAAAAGAAAATATTTTCAGATCTTATTTCAGCCTGTTACAACACAAAGGGATCATTGTTGCACCCCGAAGAAAAACATTTCAGAAAATTAACAGTGAAGTTGAATTTAAGGCATTTAAAAAATGGTAAGTGACATGAACAAAAACAAAAAGATGTTTCAAATGTTTGTCTCAACCACGTGGGTTTGTCCAAAAAGGTTCCCAGACAGTATTAGCATCTCTTTATCTGAGCCATGGCATCCTTGACAAAAAGCCAAGTTTCTGTTTAGCCCGTATTCATGCAATGAGATACATGACTCGCTGTTCACCAGAGGCCATGTGTGTGGGAAGCAAAACAAAACGCGCAAGGAAAGCTGCTCTGAACATGCACTTTAATAAGAGAGTAAATTCCCAGCAAATTGGCTGCAAGGAGAATGGAGTTCAATCTTGTGCTGGTCGATAGCCAGACTCTAGAATATAAGGAGATGAAAAGGGGGGTGGGGGGAGTCATGTTGGTGAGAGCAGATGAGATAATGTGAAATAAGGAGGGGATTAAAAAAAGAAAAAAAAAGAGGACACTGTGCTTCTACTGAATGCCTCTCTTTACTTTGTTTTGTTTCTGTATCACTGAATTGTTTGCTTCTTTTCTAACTTTCTGGAAACTTCTCCCTCCTCCTCACTATGCAGTCAAGGGTCCAAGTTCACCCACAGAGCTAAGCTGCTGCAGTACAGTACAGTGTGATACAGCAGCAGCTTGCAGTATTTAAGCTGCATTCTTCAGGGAGCAGGGTAAAACCCTGCATAGGAGAGAGTAGAAATATATAAAACCAACATTACCTCATCTTTCAAAAATGTATAGCAGGCCTTCAAGCTCTTTCATTCTAATTTTAGCTGCAAAATGCACTGCAGATGCTGACAACAAACTGAGAAATTAACCCAAATGAGCAAAGCCACTTTTCTGGAGACCACTTGGTAATTATCATTAAAAAAAAAAGCTTTAGTACAACTTACCAAGCCAGCAGCCAATTAAAACGAATATTCTGCTGCGATAAGTCGTGTCCTCAAATTAAGGAAGTGCTCATTTTATGACCTTTCAGTTTCCCATAAACAATGGAAAGAGTTGCTGAGTCTGAAAAAGTTTACAGGGAACCGTGTTACATTAAGCTACAAAACTGCATCTCATTGTCGCTCCAAGTGAAACCACATCCATGTGTCACATGTCCAGTCACGTGTGCTCGTCTCTGGAAGTGAAACTAATGTGTCAGTAAGTTAATTTGAGATTAGTCTGAAATAATACCGAGCTGCTGTGTCTTTATTTTACCTTAATTTGGCCAAAGAGCTAAGAGAAGTGTTCATTTAAAATAAATTTGCTGGAAACATCAAGTCAATCAGTTCTGGTACAACCTAATCTTAGGATGTAGCTCAGTGCCTGGCATTCGCCAAAGGTTGGTTGGACTTAGGAATATGAAGTTTGAATACCAAGAAATCAAATATTTTAGAAACGTGTAATGCATTTGAATTTCTCTGTACGCCTTTTCTACAACTTTCAAGAAATGAAAGTTTGTATCGTCGACACATTTGATAATTATGTTGAGAAATAAACTGAAGCATTTGACAAAAAACAATCCTATCACCAGACAAGTGTTATAGTCTGGGAACTTCCTATAATTCAGTGGTTCCCAAAGATTTTCTGCTCCCCCTGTGGATTACAATAAACACTCCCCCAAAAAGAAAATTTAAAAAAATCAACTAAGCACACACATCTTTCAACCAGACATAATCCTATGTACATATTTTGTCTTCAAACTCCACTGAAGTTTATTTCACACTTTATGTTGCAACAAATCACACTACAGACCATGTTTACCCTTTTGTGTAACTGTTTTTTTGTTTTTTTTCATTCAACCATACTGCTTCCCCCCCCGCAATGGCACTGCGCTCCCCATAGGGGGCGCGTCCCACACTTTGGGAACCACTGCGGTAATTGATGGAACCATTAATCCTACACAGCAATAGACCGTCCTACTGGTTCTGATTGGTTGTTTTGGCCAGAACGTAGCATTACTTTAGCTAGCAATAGTAGTTCAGAGAGAAAGGGGAGGAGATTGATTGTTTTTACAGATTATCTGTCTTACAACAAACTGGCACGATATGGTGACAGCTTTCACAGATATGGAGAAAATATATTTTTTAGTAAAGTTATATACTGCAGCTATGAATGAAATGCAACACAAGCAACACAACTGTTGCTTGTGGAGAGAGACATGTCAGTAAAAAAGCAAGGCAGTTGCAAGCCTTGTGATGTGTAAAATTGTGATGCTTTTTGTGGGTCAAAACGACTGAGAAAAACTGTAACAGCAGCTGCGCGGGGGGCCCTAAGATTCCTGTCAGTGCCCCTACCTACACACACACACACACACACACACACACACACGAGATAAATATATTGATATCTATGTACATGTCTACATCTATATATCAATATCTATATTTATATAGATATTTATCTATAGCTATATATGTAGATATAGATATTTATATAAATAGATATCTATATAGATCAACATATATATGTAGACAGAGATAGATCTATATCTACATAGATCTACATAGATGTAGATCTATCTATAGATATCTATCTATATAGATGTATATAGATTGATCTATATCATCTATATATAGATATCTCTATAGATATCTATAGATCTCTCAGATCTATAGATATCTCATACATAGAGAGATCTATATAGATCTCTCTATGTATGAGAGATACATCAATATGTAGATATCGATGTATCTACATATCGATATGTATCTATAGATATATATATATCGATCTATATATAGCAATATCTATATATAGATTGATATATATAGATACATCTATATATTGATCTATATCTATAGATCTATCCACAAAGATCTATATATAGATATCTATGTGAATAGATATCCATGTATAGAGAGATCTATATAGATCTATTTATTTATGAGTACCATGAGTACTGATGTCCTGGCTTTTCAATATAATCTGAAGCATCCAATTAACAACATCTGTATCTCTTTTACAATTCCAGCGAATCACTCGACCCACATGTGGCCCCAACCTGCTGACTTCCCGTTTTGTCTTTGGTCCGAGAGTACTTTCTTCAACAGATCCGTCTGATATTTGAGTTTCGCATTTAGTTTGCGATTTATGTCAAACATCTCATCAAGTTGTCTCATTAAATATTTCTGTAGTTCGATACTTTCTGATTCAGATTCCTTACATTTGGCCTGACAGGTACACTTTGCTTGACGTGTTGTGGAAATCACAGTGTCCTTGGAAGAACACTGCTTTTCCAAGGAATCTACCTGTTCACCGTCTTTTGCCAGAGCTGAATCATCTTGCCGTTCGAAATGTTCTGCAAAGAAATTTAGGTCAATGTGAGCTTCTGCTTCAGGTAACACTTTCCAAAATGTGTTCTTTCCGCTGCTGGGCAAAGCTTCCTGATAACTTGGTGTTTTCAGCAGAGGACCGTTATTGACGCCACTATTTTCTGTCAAAAACATTCGATCTATGGAAGCGTCTGACTCGGGGACAGATTTCCATAATAGCGGCGTCTTCTTGATGCGCTTCGCCTTTGATGTCTGTTTCGCCCCTTTTTGATCCACTTTCCTCTGTGATTCGGAGATGGATTTCTTTTTGGTGACCAGCTGTGTTGTAGAAATCACAGGTTCTTCTATACAACACTCCTTTTTCAAGAAATCTTCCTGATCACCTTCTTCAGGCAGAGAAGTGTCCTGCATATTAACATTTTCAGCGCAAGACTTAAAGGATTGTTCCTTCTCCTGCAGTACGGAGATCGATTCCTATTTGGTGCCAATTGAAGCGTCCTGCAGTCCAGTATTTTCAGCTGAAATCGTTAGGGCATGTTTCTCCAGCCAGATTTGGAACGGTATCTTTTTCTTCTTGTTGCGCCTCGTCGTTGGTGGCTGTTCCTTAGACGTAGAGGGCTGTTCTTTCTTTGTTATATCGATTGTCTCCTGCACTCCAGTGATGGATGTTGTGACGAGCTTATATAATTGCTGGTAATGTCAGAATTCTGCTTTTGGAGTTATATTGACTGATGTTTTTTTTTTTTTTATTAACACAGCAGATGTGCGCACAACTGGACTGCAGAAAGCGTCAGTGAGCTTTTAAACTCACTGGTTGCTATAGTTACCCACCATTAACTTGTTGTTTTGACATTGGTCAGCATGTTGTCAGCATAGCTACATAGGTAGCTGTTCAAAACTGAGTGATAAAATATGTTATGCTACCCAGCGGCGCTTTATCAGGGGGAAAAGTTAGGACAATTCGAAGGGCCCCTGACCAACAGGGGGCCCTCCATAATTTTTATTTTATTTTATTTTTTTCATAAAAATTAAATACAATGGGGTTCTGTCAATTACAAAATTAATCACATTGTGTTTTCTCAAACTGTTTTTGTCAGTAAAAATTAAATGTTAGCACTCCCAGACCAAAAAGCACAGATCCATAATTGCACTGAAGCCTCCACTGAATCTGCATGAAATGCTGCGTTCCTGCTTAGCGTGCTTGACAGTGGCGGTGTTCAGCAGCAGTCAGTAGAAGACAAGAACGACTGTGGCGGTTATTTTGCTACTGAAAAAATTTAGAAAATCAGGTTTTCAAAACAATTGAGAGATAAGAACAACCCAGTTCTCCGAGAGAAAAGTGTGTGAGATTATCAACCATTCAACACAGTTAGCTTAGCTACAGACTACTGTTTGCCTTCATTTCAGTAGCATTTAATGAATTAAGGAAAGAAATTACCAAGATATTCATGTATTTAACTTACCCTTTTACCACGCTTAACAAGTGTCTACATATTCATATTTTAACATTTTCTGGCTCAATTCTCTCACTGTAGCTATACCTAAAATATATTGAGCTACATTTTAATTCCTAATTTTTGAGTTGATGGCTTCCATTTCCTTAAAGCAACTCTGCTCAAAGAAAAGGCAAAGACTTGATTGAACGTTACAAACACTATTGACTGTTGTTTGTCTATGTCATTGAATCTGCAGTGTGCTTTTTCATATTTATAATGTTATCTTATGTGTCAGTCTGACCGGTGGCTTACTGAGCCAGTTTCCTTTGTCTGGGTCTGGACCGTGTTCATGTTATTGTAATCAGTGAGGAAGTGGGGAACATGTGACAAAAAGACTACAAATCAGACAACGAGCACATGACATGAACTTTAGCCCACTCGCTCATGTAGGCCAACAGACATGCAACCAATGAGACAGACAAGCATGTGTGGACACTGATGCAGACAGACAGCGAGGTGGGGGTGTAATGAGGCTTTCTGATACACAGGCAGGCAAACGGGAAGGAAAAACACTCAGAGACGATCTGAGCAGAATACAGGGGAAGCAGTTGACTTTGGATTCCTATCAGACTGTACCCCTCACTGGATATGCATGAGAAAAGGGCAGTGCTTGGCCTTCCAGCTTGAGTTCAGCAATCACAGCTGACATTTGAATATGTGGAAGGGCGAACAGACTCCACGGCAAACATGAGCTGGAAAGGGTTGACTGAGAATAATAACTAGCTGCTTCCCAGGGTGCAAAATCAACTACTCGGGAAGGACAAGAGACACAGAAGTATCATTTCTCCTCATCAAGTGCGTGTGGCATTTGATGAGAAGAAGAACTACTTCCTGCTGCGAATTTATTTACTGATGATGCCCCAGTTCTTCCTTACTGTTATTAAAAGTCCCAATTTTATGGCCAAATAAAGTCAATCTAGAAAAAAAAAAAAAAAACACAATTTCTCGCCAAAAATGAGTGTCTAAGTAGATCTTTACAAGCGTGTGTGATGCTTTTCAGTCATTTTCTGACAACAAATAAGAGAAGCAGGTTATTCATGTTACAAGAAAATCAGCCTAATGCAGGAGCCAAAAGACATTTTATACACTAACCTTTGATTTGCAGGAGACTTCTTGAAAATATAATGAAATGAGATGAGAACCAGGCTCAATATGAGTAAAACCTATAACTAAAACTATCATCAAATCTGTAGTTAAGCATTTCCCTTTGAAAAGCACACAATGTTCAAAACAAACAAGAGTTGATTTCTCCCAGATGCAGGCACAACACACAATGAAGGCTTGTTTTGAGACAATGACGTGACGGCGGGACGCAGGTCTGAGATCTGGCTACATTTAAGTCTCAATAGGAAAGCAAAAGGAAAATTACAGGATGCTTGCACCTGAAGAAGTAGCAGCAGAAAGTGAAAATAGATTTGTAGTAAATAACCCACTATGTCTGTTGCTTTGGTGTGAATGTAACTCAAGTACCCAGTTGGTATTAAAAAAAATACGCCAACTGACAAATGTTTTAACAATTAACAATGTGCTAATATGTTTTTATGCTTTTTGGATGTCTTCAGCAGAGTTTAGCAAGAGACAAAGATTCTGTATGACAAGATAATAGTCAAATTTACAATTCCACCATGTGGCGGTGACTATAATTCTCACTTTTAATTTTCTGAGCAGCACATAAAGTTTCAGACACAAAAATGTCCTGTGAATGTTCACACATATGGAACCCGGGCAAGGTCCCAAAAATTTATGTAAAGTCCTCATTACAAGGCCACACAGCCTGGTCAGTAGAAATTTTCTTGGCTTAGCTCCAACAACCAGATATGCAAATAGGATTTTTTCTTTTCTTTTTTTTTTTGTATAAGAATGCATTTTGAAACTTCTGTTTTCAGGAGCACAAGTTCATAGCAGCTATTTCTGTTGTTTACATAGAAAACCTCTACGTTGGCTGCATGAGATGCTGGACTTATATTCAGAAAACATTAAAACGAGTTTTAAAATGTCCTTGCTTCGTGCGTCCAAACGCCAAGAAGATCATATGAATAAAAAGCTGCAAGGAAAAGCCTCAGAAACACACTGAACACACACTCGCATTCACAAGAACACAATATGTCTTTTCATGAGTGTCTGCTCACGTAATTCTCTGGATAGAAGGTAGGAGGGAGACAGTGAGATAGAGAGAGACAAAGAGAAAGTCAAGGAAGGGGTCAGCAAGCAGAAGTAAGATGTATCTTCAGCACAAAGAAAAATGCTGTGTCAGATTCACTTTCACTATGTTAACTATTCAGGTTCTATTTCTTAAGCTAACCAGAGAATGGAGCCTACATTTATGCATAAATGTTAATATCAAATACAGAGAACCTGGATTGTGAAAAGTAACAATCCAGGTTCCCTGTATTTGATGAAAACATATATATGGTTGACATTATTCTAATGTTTTATCTCTTTAAGTTCTAATAATTATGTTTGTTCTGTATGAATAACACTTTAATCCCATTGCTATTTCTTTCTTCGCAATATATTCCGTTATATTTAACCATTTCGTGTGTCTGCCTTCAATCAAAATTATCTTCACATCACAACAAAAAGACATTGTTCTGTCTTGACTTTTGATTACAGATGAGTCATATTATGCTAGTTCACAAGCACAATCACGTCTTTTTTGTGATCATGCTAAACAACATCCACTTTTCTTTTCAAAATGAAGTGTCCGTACAAGAGACACACCAGCTCCTACAGATACATCTTGATAGAAGGAGTCTTGATCTTCAAGAAATCATTTTAGGATAAAAAAAATTATTTTTCAAAAACTATTTCATAGGTAACATCGTTAAAAATGTACTGAAACAGAGCAGGGGAAAAAGTCATGTAAAGAGCTTATGAGTCCACCGGCAGTACGTTGCTGCTTGACAGCCCGGGTCTGCCAGGACATGAGCGTCTCCATGGTGGGCAACATTTTCAGGAAGCTTGAACTCTAACATTTTACAAAGTTCCCTGTTATCAAATTGCACCAGGAAGTACAAGCTAGTTAGCCAGGACTTATGCTATTATTGCTGATTCATACTATATGTGCGTTCTTATACTCTTTGACGGACTTTAATTGGGTACTTTGACTCTCCAACTCGGGATAAGTGTGGCAAATAAAAACTGGAGTTTGGATTTCCAGGCTTTCTACATTTCTCCAATATAAAAAATATAACCAGTTTTTGAAGAACAGACTTTCTAAATGTATTTATATTTAGAAGATTCCACATCACAAACTTTGTCCTGATCATTATTCATGTTGTTTTTAGTCTCATTGATGCACTCCTTCAGAAATGAGAAACTGGTTATTTCACGTAATTATTTGTAAATTAGGTTCGACTGACATAAGTAAAACTTTGACATTTATATGTTTTATTATTTTCGTGAAATAAAAACAGTGACTATAAATAATCTCCATTTACACTGTGTGCACTTTAATGGCTGCTTGTCTTCATTTTATAGCTTAACTGAATATTTGTTCATTAAATTTTCTGATTTCTTCACTGTTGAGTAAAATATAAAAATATGTTTATCTTTTTCATATTAATTAATAAAATATTAAACTGATCTAAGCAATAAAGCAATGACTTTAGAATAAGAGAGTGTCAAAATCGTCAATTGTTTTATTATTAATTATTATTATAGTTTCTTAATTAATATAGATAAAAGAATCTACTAGAATCAGCTCAGAGATTTATAAACTAACCAAGTTCTGACAAACTGAAACACATTTTGGATTAATATTGCGGTAAACATCATCCAGTCACGGCGTCAGCTTTCTCATTAAATCTGGAGTGACGTCTAACCCTTCGGTTCTCTGCTGAAATCCTTCCTTACATGACTAAGCAGGACAGTTTGTGAGATCTGCTGGTTCTTTTTCCTGTTCCAGTTTTTAATCACACCACCAAAGAGCGCTGAACACTGCTGCACTGTGTGTCTTATTGTTTGTGTGTTAACAAATTCAGGTTTCGGGCAAATTGGGATGAGTAACAACAGTCCTTTGGATTTAATGGAGAAGACAGCGAGGATTCAGTGGACAAAGTACTTGCATGATTACATTAATCAAGAAGACTAACGGTGCTTTTGATGCACATTATATTCAGAAATAAAATTAAAAGTATGAATTTGTAAATTCAAAAAAAGTTCAAGTTTGAAAATAAACCCTCATTCAGTCCGATAAATATTTCTCTGGTGCTTCTTGTGCAGCAGAGGAACACGGCAATTTTAGAGTCAATTAGTTCTGGCGGCACGCACTGAGGCAGATAAGACAGGACAAAATAACAACAAAATAGATTTCAAGGTTGGCACAGAGAAGACAAACCAATAAACTCCTCTCAAATCTCCCAAGAAACCATTCGCTGTCAAATGAACAGCTAAAATGCCACTTATTGTCGGGTTTTAAAGCTTGGCATCAACTCTCCATGCTCTGCCACAGTTGGAGAGCCCAGAGTTGCCCTGAAACCTCCCAGGAATGAGAATTCAAATAATGGGATGGAAGCGTGGCCAAGGGATTTTAGATAACATGTTTGAGATTGTTGCAATAAAGAAGTTTTTTTTTTTTTGTTTTTTTTGTTTTTCTTCTCTGAGGCTGTGCAAGAAAACTGGCTTAGCATTTGTCTGCAAGAGTTTGGTAGTGTTCCTGTTCCAGAAGGAAAGCGGAGAGGCCTTGTTGCTACCTGCCGCTCTATTACTGCTGTCTAAAAATAAGGGGAAATCTATCAAGTCTTAGCGGGCACCTAGCTCTTCAAAACTGCCCAAAGTCACTCTGACCTGAGTTTGTGACAGTCTGCAGTGACGAGATTTATCAGACTGAACATGAATAAAGCCTTTGTCTATCTTCACTTTGAAAACACTGTAAGGCTTCATAGTTATAGGTTTGGAAAGCTTACCTGATTTTCAAGCAAATGCATTTCTACATAGCTAAGTAAATCTAGAAGCTGTTCAACCACGGTGACCTGGTAGTGCACTCACTGACGATCACATATGATCCTTACTGAAAGCAGAGCACTGCTACAGTGTAATCAGTCAGGCCGATATGAGGAGCAGGAAGCTTACAGGAAGCAGAAACAGATAAGCAAGAACGACAAACCTGGGGGAAAAACAGACGGGCAGCTGCGATAGAGCGATAGGCAGGTAAAAAAGAGCGGACACAATAAATAAAGAAAGATGGCAGACATCCGAGACTGACAATAACGCAGAACATATCTGACATAGAAATACACCAAAGCAAGTCTTTATCAGAAATCTGGATTCAGATAACAACTTTTCATGAAAGATTAGTACTGTGTACGGACAAAATGTGAATGTCAGAATAAACATGCCCTGAAATTCCTACGTCTTTGCTGAAAAGTAACCAAACACAAAACGGCTGAACATCAAATGTTTCTTTGCTGACCACCACTCAGGCTAAAACATGAGAAATTCTAAAATCCGACTGTTTATTTAAAAGTGCATTTTTTCTTCTTGGATCAATTGTTAAACACACTAGAGTGCAGTGAATGCTATGCATTTCAAGCAAGGTTAAAAAAGCCCAATATAGGTTTTTACATAAGTCAGTCAAAAAGGGGAATTGGTAGAAAATTTTCAGTTTCATCAGTAACAAGAAGCCTGATTGGTGCATTTTTTTGGCTGACTTATTTTCATTCAACACTGCCTGCCTGGCCCAGTTTCACCCAAGCGTGACAGATGACCTTACATTTGACTTTACATCACCTACACAGCTGAGTTCATGCAAGGCTCAACGATCTCCAGTTGAGTGGCTGACAAATAACCAGAAATTATCACCTCTCAAGGCTCATTTTGTTTGGATGTTCTGTCATGAGAGGATTGTTAACTGTAAGAAACGTTGTAAAGTCTTTCTTGCTGGAAACAGCCTTACAACCCTTTCCAGATTGATTGCCAGCAGCATATTCTGCCTCATAAAGATATTATGATAAAAATATTACGGCTAGATATAAATACTTGTAGAACCGGGTAAAGACCAGTAACAATATGCTTGTTTGAACATTTTTTTCAGTAAGCAGTTAAACTATAAATCACAGTTCCTGCACTTGTTCAAAATTTAAGCTGAAAGTTTTTTTTTTCTTATTGCTTATTAATGAAATCTGAGCAGTCAGATTGAACAGACAGCTTTGGATGTAAGCTATTTTGTTCTTCCAAGAAGAAATATTAAAGGCATCCCTGTCAGAGTCAGCAGGGCAATGGAGATAAAATGCAACTCGTTTGAAAATGTACACTCCATGCTGTCACACATCCTTCAAATAATGACCTCATTCTTTGATAGAAGAATCGTTTCCCCTGTCATCATTTTCACTGCAAGACAGTTACCATTGTAGCTGTTTAATCTCACAAGAAAATGCAACAAAAGCAAAAAGGCACCATCAAAGATATTAAATGTGACATTTGAAATGTAATCTTTCGCTTCTACTAAGCTACTCATATGTAACTCAAACACCTAGTTATGGGTCTCAGTGGCTCAGTTTCAGACTGTACTTCCAATCAGGGATCAAACCGATTCATAATGTGGGTTCAACAGGTCCTTTCACGGGTTTACGTAACAAGAAACTTTGGAATTAATAAATAATAAACCGCTCAAGTCTCAAGGTTAGTAGCACTCTGTTTATCTGAGATGGGAATGCACAAAAAGTCAAACATGAAAAAGAAAAAGTTGATCATTTCAGTCAGTTTTACCTTGTAAAATTGAAAGAAACAAGCAGAGGTAGGTAAATGAAAAGATTAAAACAAGCTGCAGCAAATCCCTCCCAAAGCTTTGGACATTGCAACCAAAACGTGACGTTGGGGCATATTTTTAACATTGTTCTTGCAGTCCTATTACACTCCAGATCTTGAATAGTCCCCACTACATTTTACTTTGTGAGAAACAGTGTGGTTTCTGGTGAGATGCGGTTGTATTTTCCTCTCAGCTTCTCAATTATCTCAGAGTGATGAGTACCTGTGTGACCTTCACACACACACACACACGCACACACGCACGCATACGCCCACACACACACACAAAAAAACAACCCCAATCAAGTCAATTAACTATGCAACATCAAAGCATTAACCGCTTTGTTCGTAAGTGAATTGTTACAAAGAAGTATCCTGGGGACAATAAAGAGATAGAAAAAATATATAAAGAGAGTCAGAGCGACACCAATACTGATGCCACACATCAGTAAAAACTGGGTTATAGCTTTTGCAGCAGAGGCATCTTTAAAAAGCTGAAAGTGTGGTTAACCTGCCTAGCTTTACCAAAACAGAAATCCAATTGTTTTGTATTGGATAAAAGTCTGCTAAAATGAGCCAAAACCAACAAAGACAAAAATTGAACCCTCAAAAAGATGAAACAGCATAACTTTGCTGGAATCCCATTAGCCTTCTTGTTTTCTGCTGTAAATCTTGCTCTCTCTTATAGCCCAAAACACTTGCTTTTAAATAGCTCCTTCAGTGTCTTTGCATAGTCACACTTCACGTTTAGACATCATAGTGCTACTGAAAATCACTAACATCGACCCTTTCTGACTGAATAACAACTTCTACATGACAACACTTGCTGTCAACATGTTGAACCTTAAGATCAGAGCCAAGAAGAAAACCAGCATCAACTTTATTGGTCAAGATTATGCACAAAACAAGAGGCAATATATATACTTTTTAACATGAATATGATTATGTTAGTTATGCATATACACTGTTATTACCATGTTGAGTTAGTAAAAATATGATGGCCGGCAGAGTAGCAGTGATTTCTTATGCTAACAACATACATAAATCATTTTCACCCCCTTAAAATCCCTAGCTATTTTCCTCCATGCTGAGTCATATTTAACAACTGGCTGATTTTGTAAATGTATCAACAGAACAACTACAAAATCCTGATATCAGCCATAAAAACCTCCCATCAGTCATCATGATGGGTAATTACAAGCAATCGACAAATAATAGAGTGCAGTGAAACAGCGTTTTGAACGCAGCCAAAGGAAGCTGACAGATTCAATCACAGACTGAATGGTCTGCAGGGCAAAAAAGTGACACTTAAAAAACTCAATGGGTTTTCTTTAAACAAATATCTGTTCCTGTTGATTGAAAAAGCAGAAAGATGTAGGAGATACAATTTTGTTTGCAACACACTTATTGAGGGAAAACACTTATTAGAGATATTTTAGAAGGTTCATTTAGAAATCCTCCTCTCCTTTATGGACTGAAGATTTTATCAAGATGAGAAAAAGCAATAAGAAAAAGTCAGGTGTTGAAAAAAAATCAACATTGGCATAAACATTCACCAAGTAGCTACATAAGGTGAAAAAATTGGCATACGAGGAAAAAAGATACTATGAAAATGAAAGAACTGTGCTCAGCTTATAAAAGATGGGGGGGGGGAAACAAACAAACTTTGAATGCCGTTAGATCAAACCAGGAAGAGTCTGTGAAAGTGGTAAGCAAACTAAAAAGAGTCAGTGTCGAAGGGTTCAGCATGCCTGAGAGTCTCACCCTTTGGGACTTTGACTTTTAACCCCAGCCTTAATACCGCCATAAAGAATACAGAGACATGTTTTTAGATTCCACACACACACTGATGCGCATTGTAGGAGCTTGAAACACGAACCCTGGAAGGAATGCAGACCCCCAGACTTCTGACAGCATAATAGCTTGTGTTGTGGCACACACAGACTTTCAAACACATTTATGGCTTAAGGAACATGCTTTCACTTCATGACACATGCCATATTTTCACTGGCTGAATTTCAATATTTTTTGGAGCCTGGACATGGTGGCACAAAATATGCAATAAGTGACCTCTAAAAACACACCTGTAAATGACTACATATATGTCCTCTCAATTAGACAGATGAAGGTTTTATCTCCAATAACTTCTTCCAGTGGTTCAGACAACAGATCAAGTGGAAACATCCTGAATAACCGCAACTTTATTTATAGGAGTTAGACAACTTTAACTTATTTATAGGATTTGGCACTGACTGTGTGTCATTGAGAACAGACTGGGCTGCGTTTCCTGGATGACTGGCCCCAGCTGTCACCCACTGACTCCAGTCATCTACACACAACGGCAAGATAAGGAAACCTACATCACACTGAAAAGGCAAGGTGTAACGCGTTTTCAGTCTGTCGATAAGACAGGAGATGAGTGAACGGATGTGCTCCATGATGTGCTCAATACTATGAAAATGAAAGAACTGTGTTCAGCTTATAAAAGATGGGGAAAAAAAACAAACATAAGAACTTTGAATGCTGTTAGATCAAACCAGGAAGAGTCTGTGAAGGTGGTAAGCAAACTAAAAAGAGTCAGTGTCGAAGGGTTCAGCATGCCTGAGAGTCTCACCCTTTGGGACTTTGACTTTTAACCCTTGAGATTTATAAACTTTCATTTAAATTGTAAAAGTTTCAGTCCAGATGTATATGCCCCCCTAGTTTACAATACAAATTATTCTATGCAAATGCAATTAACAAGAAAATCCCTTTTATTTGCCTTATTTGTAAATGTTCCACCTATTTTATCAAGGTACGACTGCACATTTAAAATTATTTTTATAGGTTTTTATGGGACTGAGTAACAAAAAGAAGCACATCATTCTAAAATGGGGGGAAATTATATGTAGTTTCCAATATTTTATGCAAGCTAGAAGGTATAACAACAGTCTGTGTGTGTTTTAACTCTGCATCCCCAGAGAATAATGCTGGCACCATCATGTTTCACAACAGGGATGATGTATTCAGTGCTGTGTTATTCTCCACACGCAGTTTTTAACAGGCCAAAAAGCTGTTTGCTGTTAAATGGCTTGTTGAATACTTTACATATGACTTCTTATGTCCTTCTTTGAGCAGAGGCCTTCTTTCTGTCACTCTTCTCTTGAGAACAGATTTGTGTTGTGCATGACATGCAGGTGTTGATTTTGAGACCTTCACTGAACATCTTGTATTTATATTTAAAAGTGAATTCCACACAGGTGGGATAAATTTATTTCTTGCAGTATCAAAACAAAGGGATTGCTCTGCAGGTCATGCTTTTTGGATTTTTATCTGTACAAAATGTTAAAACTATGTGTTGTTTTTCCTCCATGTTACTGTTATTCTGTACTGAGCATGGGTCTATCGCATAAAATCCCAATAAAAAAATGAGTTATATTTGTGGTTGTAACGAGACAATTGCGTTAAAAAAATCATCACTGGCTATGAGCAGCCACTGTGTCTCAATCTTTAAAGCAGCCTGAGAAAATAATGACATTTTAAATCCCACTCCTTCTACAAAGTCTTTCAGTGAAAAAACAGATTTGCTCAGAGTCCCACGTCTCTGTAATCTTTACAGTGCCATGTTAGAAATCATTGTTTCAATTTTGGTGTGAAGTCTTTTCACAATGTTTAAGATCCTCTCCCCTTACAAGTGTGTTCTGAGGACTGTGTCGGCTTTATAACATGATTCCCCTGAAGATATGTGCCGATCATACAAGAAGATCTTAAGAATACCACCATTGTGATCAGTTTTGGGTACTCTCTGTCAAAGAGGGGACATGTAAATCTGCTTTATACATATATATCCCTTTTTCTCCATATAATTCATGCTCTTCCTGTTGAAGAATAGGTGCAGGGCTTAGGATTGTGTCTCAGTTTACAGTGATGTAGAAAAGGGAACTGATTCAAAGAGAAAATGTAAAGCTGAGCTTCTGAGCTCTGAGCAAACCTGTAGCCCCTGGCTAAGGTTTCGCCGGGACGCATAATTAATCATGGGATATGGGGACAGGGGACTCTGGTGAAGTTGAGATTAAAAGCAGGGGTGGAGTGTGGCGGGGGTTTGTGGAGTGAAGGAGAGAAACTAAGGCTGAAGACAAAACCAAAGAGCAAGATTGTAAGATGTGTGTGACAGGAAAACAAACTCAGGAAATTGAGCAGAGGAACACAGGAGGGACAGAAGGCATACAAAAGAGGTACTGCAGCATCTTGCATCCCGATACGTCCTACCAGCTTCTTCCTAAAGTCACCTCATGAACTGAAAGATTCCTCTACAGCTACTTAACAATGCTCTCAATGAAAATGATAGTATTACACAAGGTCAGAAGTGGCCCCCCTGATAATCAAATATGTGGTGCAATTTTTTCCGTCAACATTGGTGAAATAATGATTATTGGAATCTATACTCTCAAAGTGGCATTGTCAATTTTTATATTAAATGAACATGCTAGTTTTCCCTTTGTATATTTATTGAAGACATGGGTTTTTAATTATGTTTTTTTTTTTCAATAATAAATTAAATACAAATTATATTTGATTTGCCACTCTGGTCAAACCGAAGAGAAAAAATTGCTACTTTCTATCACAGCCTGATCAACTGGTGTATTACTAAAAAAGCTTACATAAAAGCAAAACATCTCAATAGGCAATTCATTTGCAATGGCAGTACAGATGTGTTAAAAGTAAAGCTTGACTCAACTGAAAAATGTACCTTTGCAATTTCCAAATATCTAAGCTAGAGAAGAAAATGTTTGGTATTCTCAGCTCTGTGTCCTTCACACTGTCTTTGTTCTGGCATGTCAAACTTCATTTCTTTAAAAAAAATCTATTATGAAGAGGGGAGAAGTTCAAAGATACTTGAAGAAAGCAATTAACACATAGAAAATTCCCCGGTGGCAACGTTCGCCATGTTTCTGCAGGAAACAAAGAGGACACATGGGATAGCCTCAGGGTGAATTTAAATATTTCTGCTTTGTATGATCCTAAAAGGCTTTTTTATTTTTAAAATTGATGTAACATTTATTATCAAAGCAGACATAAGTTTTTTTTACTAATATCATAGATGTAGATAATACAGTTTCGTAAAGCATTTTCCACCGATTCCCAGCGTACTCTGGTCCATTTCATGTTCCCGACACCAGAATCATCATTGTGCTGAGCAAAGAGAGCATGAACAGGAAAGCAGTGGGAGACGAACAGCTGCCTGCCAAAGAGAAATGTGTTTACCTGGGGTTGTCCAGGCAGCAGAGGGTAAGATTATGCCGTGCACAGTCCCCTCCAATTTCAGTGAGTGGCCTTTTCTTCCTTATTCGTCTACGTCCACAAAATGTTTTATTTTCTATATTATAATTTAGTGGAGTATGTTATGGAGTGACCGAGACAAAAAAAAAGACAAAGACAACAGTAAATGCTTCTTTTGTTGATATGTCTTTTGCATTAGGAAAATATAGGCATGGCTGAGGTATCCATATGATTGTGAAGTAAGATTTTAAAAAGTTTACATCATAAGATTCCTACAGTTTCAATTACTTTTATTGTTAATGAGACATAGAAGAAAGTGTCTGTCTATATGGAGGGACGAGTTGCTGTACAGGTGTTGCAAAAAAAAAAAAATGAGCATGTGTGGTTTGTTTACCACAAAGAGATTCAACCATTTGGAAATATTCGCTACGGTGGGGAAGTTACATGCAGCATGTCTGTGCGTCAACTGCAGATGGCCCTTTCAGACAGACAGCCTGACTACTAAGTCAATAGCTTGGTATCTAACTCTATAAACAACAGAGAAAAAGAGATATTTTGAAAACAATGTATTTATTTTATTCTATTATTTTTGGAGTTGAGTTGAGTTCAGTCATATGCTCTACCCTTTTCTATTTATATTTTTTGTGTTAATGTCATGAAAGTATCAGGCTTTAACGCATGGTAATGATACCCTGAGAATCAGGCCCAGTTGATATTCTACTCAACAGTTCGAAAATCAACATTTCTGCTAAGAAAACAATATCTAATTGTTTTGCTATGCACCAAAGCGAAACCTTAACTTGTTTGCGATACATTTATGTGCCATTAAAACCATCTTGAACCACAAACTGGACCCTATTGTGCCTTCAAACCTTCATGATTTCCTGTAGCACCAGGATGTCAGAAAAATATCCATGATGCAGCTCTACCTTTCCACATGTCAAATGTTCCCTATTTAATTGAGAACTGGTCGCTGTGGAGGCTGTTCTACAACAGTCTGTGGACAGTTCTTTGTCATATTCAAGAAACCATTTGAAAGTACATTTTCCTGCTGGACATAATCATCAGAGCATGGGTACACTGTGGTTTACAGGAATGGACATGGAGAGGAACAAGGATTGGCTGAAGCACAACACTCTTTTCCCAAGGAGGGGCTTTAACCAGTCCTACCTCAGTCCACCCAAGCCAGATTTGTTTTCATTAGGAGATCCGGCATGGTCCCTCCCCATTTTTCACAACTTCTTTAGAGGTAGTACAACAATTGCCAAGATGTATACTGCACAAAAGTGATTTGGTTGATAGACTGCTTTTGTGGATTTAGATAACTACCTCAGCGAAGGCCAGACCTCGCAAACTCCAAACAGCAGCATCTCAAGCAGCAGACATGACATGTGCTATCAGAGAGCTGCTCAGTGTGGAATAACGCAATCATAAATTTAAACTTCTTCATATAATGCAAGATATAAATATTTGTTCACCACATTTGTGACCCTGCCACCTGATTGTCGCTGGTGAAATCAAAACCCATCTGACAAGACAATGTTTTTGCTGCTTGTTATTGTCTACTTTTGGTAAACCTTTGAATACAAGTATTGTGCATTTAGATTTGGTGTTTTTCATACATTAAACTTTGAGAATTTGTTGCCCTTTTGTCATCTCAAACCAATCTGCCCAATCTTGTCTGATTTGTTTTTTTTTACATCAACAAGGCATTTTAGTCCACACACTGCACATTTGATTTTCTCCTTTTTTTTTTTTTGGACCATTCTCTGCAAAACATTTGAGGTTGTATGTAAAATATGTCACGAGAACAAGAGTTTCTAAAAAACTAGGGCCGTCCCTTCCGGAAGCAACTTCAGTAAGTCATCTTCCTCTCAATTAAAACACTGAAATTAAAGGAGTTGACTTGCTTTTGTTTTAAAAAAGAAATTAAAAATGTGGACCAAATAAACTGGCCGGAGTGAAATTTAACCTTGTTTTGCTTCTGAGCTGTGTGTTTGCATCTGTTTCAGTCTACTCTTGCCGCTCCCACACAGATGCTAAACATCATGCTACGTTAGGCACCATATAACTGCTGGTTGGGCTCTCCATCTGCGCTCTCCCACTTATGAGATATCTCATCATCATAAAACAACAGTGTACTGTAAATACAAGCTGGTAATGGGCCGGATCTCTCTACAGAGATAGTAATAGGGTGGATTTCAGTGCCTAAAAGAAGCTGTACAAATTCAGAAAAAGAGTCAATATGACTATGGGCCAAAACACAAGCATTTTCAATAAACAAAGAGTTAACACCCCTCAAGCCAGTGAGTACAGGTCATTCCAGTTGTTTAATCAATACTTAATCAGCCTTTAGTGGATAGGTATACACCTTTGTGAAGAGTTTTTCCACTGAAACAGTTAAAAAAAACAACTTTGTCTCTTAGTTCAAGCTTTTGAATAACCTAAATAACAGAATGTGTCAGAGCTTTTTTAGCAATCTTGCTAACTCTCTTGTGTCTCTAAAGATCAATTTCCTTTTACGGGGTTATTTAGGGGCTATGTGCAGTCATTCAATCAAGTGCTTTAAAAAAAATACAGTTTTTTTGTTTTTTTTACTGAAAGTAAATTGTCTGATGAAAGGTAAATGCTGCAACATCTGAGCCAGACCCTGTCATAGGCACTTAAAGAAAACAGCTTTGTAATGACTCCCATGATACCAATAGTGAGAAGCTTTCAAGATAGCCGTCAAAGGTTAACCCTGGTCATTCAAGCTTCCCCCTGCATCGGGGAAAGCTGATGCAATATGGGCAATTAAGGGAAAATGGAAAAAAAAAAAAAATTAAAGTAGAAAATAAATCTCTGAGTTTTCATTAGCTAGCAAATGGTCCCACTTTTCCAAAAGCAGCAATAAAATGGACTTTAATCCTAATCCTGTTTTCAAAACTCTCATGTTATTCAACAATTGTATAAATTAAGCTCTTGGCTAAATTAATGTTTTAACTTGGAGTAGGAAAGAGGAAACGACAATAAAATCTCTCAAGTTAGAGAATGGATGTGAAAAGCACTGTTAACACTTTAATAGTCATATGATATACAACTCCCTCCATATTTATTGGCAACCCTGGTAAAGATGTTTTTTTATTGCAGAAGCCCAATCTAAAACTCAGCAGTTTCCTAAAATGTCCCCTTACATCCTAATCAAGGATCCAAGAAAAACTTGGATCCTTGTCTGACTTTGTCACATTTTAAGTTGTTTTCAGTTTTAATTACTGATCTAACTGTAGATATAATCAAGTTTGCTTAGGCACAAGGCTCCTAACACATTCTATGTCAAAATTACAAACTCAAGCATTTTTCAGCCATTTTAGATTATAAACATTTATGATTAATTCATATTTTTGCATTTTTATAGATCATTTTGACCCTGGTTGTGTAATAAGTAGCTCGCAGGCTGAACAAGTGTGAGCCCCCCTGCTCTGAACTGAAGTCTGACAAAACAACCAATTAAAAACAGCTATGGTAGTTATCTTGAGGACACATTAGGAGAGGTTTTTTAACTGCCTTTTTTACCCCAAGCAACCAGCAGCTAATATGCGTCACCCATGTTACATAAGCTAATAGCATAAATAAAAATAAATACTATTAACCAAGTGGCAATAAAGCATGTCAGTGTGATCACAGTTGGGCTGCTGAATTTTTTGTTTCGAGAACACAGTGATGCTAGTGTAATAGCATGCTGCTTTGCAAAATTGGACTCATACAAGACTTATAGTTGTTTCTTGCAAACAGCAGAGATGAATAAATTGCATTTGTTTGCATGAAAAAATATGGAAGATATATCAAGTAGTGCTACTTGAGAGCACTACTTTAGGCACTGCTCTCAAGTAATGCCTAAAAAACAGACCAGCTGATGAACTGTATAGGTGTGAATTCGCTTGGCTTACAGCTGTACATAGTTTTAGTATTATCAGCATTTGAGATTAAATATCAGTTCAACAAAACTGGCATAGTTGACTCCGTACTACAAGCGCATAGATAAAAACTATGGAACCCCTCCTCCTTTTCCCATAGGTTCTAATACATACAATGAAGGTTTATTGTGCCCCATATTATCATGGGATTAGTACATTTTGGTTTGTGAGTGTTTATGCGCGCGCGCACACACACACACACACACACACTCACAGACACACACACACACACACGCTGTAATCCTTTCATTCCAGGGCCTCATTTGTCTTCATTATCGTCATGAGGTTCAAGGAAGAGGATCTGTTATAGCTCGTGGCTACAGTGCTGCCTCTGTGCCTGGGTATAAAAATCAACTTTAGCTCTACCTGGAAATTTGTCATGTCACTGTGCCACAGGGCTAGGGATATTATGACAGAAGTACAGTGCTGTGCAAATTATTTGGTAAATCTTTGTCTTGCTGAAACCAACAGCATCAGAGTATTTTGATGGGATGTTTTTTGTTAGATCGATGCAAAGTATTACATAACTACATAATTGTTGTTTTTAACTGAGGTTTTGATAAATACAAAAGCAAGCCACACTTTCTCCCCCCCATCAAGATTCGGTATCATTTTACTTACAAAGAGCAATTATATACAACTTTTGTTCTAAGTCTTCTTTTTTCAGGAGGCGGTTTAGTGCAAAACTTCCCACTGAGTTCTTATTTGGGTGAAAAATATGCAACTGAACTTCTGTTTGAGCAAAAAAAGAAACGTAAAAAACTGCAAAACTGCCTCTTCTTTTCACCCACTGCCCTCTTTAGCACATTGGAAAGCAATATTGCATGTGCTACAGAATCCCCGGAAGCACAGCAAAGTCGATGCTAACAGACTTGGACAGAGAACGGATTTTCCCGGCCCAATTATAACAGCAAATCTCCATGCTTAGTCCTGAAGAAAAATGATGGAGACAAGAGGGCTGTGTAACCACAAGGCTTAATTGTCACACGTATTTAAATGTGCGCTGAACTGATCAAAGCCTTAGATATTATTCCTGTGCAACTATGCATTCCCACGCATTTTTTATTTTAAATTTGTCCATCACCATGTCTGCACCCAGGCTTTTATCAGGGAAGCACGACTCGATTAAAAAAAAAAAAAACAAATTCAAAGCTGCTAGTAACCAACCATCACATAAAAACAGGGGTCAGATCTCAAGGAAAATACACACCATATTATTGCTAATTGCTTTCAACTGTTGTGGAACCACATCACAGGTAGGACACACGCACAGATCTGCAGACATGCTTGTTTCCTTCCACTTCTCTCTGTGTGGTGCCCAGTGCATTTCTGACCACCACCAAAGCAATTAATTTGCTTCATCAGGTCCTTCAAAGCAAATCTGAGGCTGGAAGTAAAGGAATGCACATCTGGTAGAAAAAAAAAAAAAAAAAAAACTTTCTTGCTGAGAAAAGCAGCTTTGAAAACTGCATGAAAAGGTAATTGTGTCTTGAAAAGAATCTATGGAAAGAAAAAGAATCAAAATGACGGAAAAGGACCAGGAAATCTATTACAAATATTAATAAACGGGGAACTACGACTAAAAGAAAACTTTGTAAATGACGCTGACATGTCGCACCCTTCCCTAAAATGTACAAACCACGAATCAGTATGACAGGTGAACATGCAGGCATGAAAAGAAAGACGTGGGTGGGACAGAGAGCTGTGAGTGTGTATGCAAGAAAAGTGCAAGGCGGGGACACTCCCAGGCCTGTAATTACAGCCTGGTGGGAGTGAAGCTGATAACTGAGGCTTGGGCACATCAACAAGACAGGGAGTGGAGAAGATTTTTCCTTCTCGCTACTTATACATTGACCTATACAACATATATGTTGCATAAATTGACAATCTCGATAACATTTGGTGTTGCTTTGGAAGATTGCAACATGCTGCCCACATAATGATTTTGTGCAACTTTAGTATAACAATTTAATAAAATCACCTCAAATGTATTAGTTTCTCAGAAATGCCACTAAACAATTATTCTACCAACTATGTAAGGGGATAATTGTCTTAAAGTATGTGTAAATTTCACTGCTAAATATATGTTTTTTTCCTTTGAAGTAGTCATTTTATGTGTGAGCTTCAATATAAAGGGTATAGGGACATGTGTTGTGCCCAATTTGCAATATGTGATTCACACTCTGCTTCAGCCAGTGTGCGATTTTCACAGTATGAGCTTGAGAAAAACACACACACATACAAATTCACTGTACTATGGTGTACAGTCAAAAATCCAACCAAAAAGATAAAACAACCCAAATGATTTTATAAACAACAACATTTAAGTTATTTACTTCAACTTGCTAGCCTGCAGTCTGCTGCTTAACTCCTTAGACACTGACTGTGTTAGAGACCACGCCTCCAACAGGTAATCGTTTCTCAATAGCTGCAATTCGAGCAATTTTCGTATCTAATGACAGTTGAAGTTTTCAGCTAGATAGACAGTCTATTTTTTAATTACTTAATCACTTGGTACACTTACCACAAATTGATTTAACATGCAACATATGAAAAACTTTCTTAACAACAGCAACTGATGCCATCACTCTAACAGTAGTTAACAATTTTTGAAGTTGATAGTCTTTGAAAAGGTAATTACTTTGAGCATTTGAAAGCTCTGTTGCTATGGCGACACGTCTCACAATGCGAACAGAAAAAGGAAAATTACGAAGATTGTCCTTGAGGCCCACTATTCAACAGGACGGTGATATGCTGAATGCCACCGCAGCGTACAACACATTTCTCTTTGCTGTTCACCAGCCTACCTCAACAGGAAGGAGTTTAAACGTCTGTATAACATCATGCAGGCTTCTTTATGAACTGTAACTCTATCTATAAATTCACCAGGACCTGCTCTTAATTCCCTTTTAGCTTTCTTTAGCGTTTCTTTTTTTTAATAAATGACTGAAAGTCTAAAGGAACATCCTACACTGAAAGCACACCCCTTTAACAGATGTGCTTTTCTGATAACCAACACATCCATTCAGCACTGGATGACCTTATCTCTCAAATGAGCCAGAGCAATGAGAGGGAGGAAGCTACTTGGGAAAGCAGACAAGAGATGGGAGGTGGTGAGGGGATGACAGTCTCATGGACACCTCTTGCATGCCCACCATTCTTCCACCCACTCTGTATGCCCAACAGTGAGGTGCCTCTCTTTCTCTGCCACTGTCTTTCACTGAGAACAACAGGGCTTTTACATGCCTTTGTCCCTTTAGCCTTCTACACAGAAAGGCATTCAAAGGATTAGTGTTTCTTTTTCCCCAACTTCGTGAAACACAGTTGTTCTCGGTTTGGGCCCGTTACTGGAATCAAGGTTTTCAAACGTTCTAAAAGTTATTGAAACAGTTTAGAAAATGTTTTATCACACCATTCCTACACTTTAAAGTCCTTTCAATGAGATGTATAAGAAGGTACAAGAAGTGTGACCAGAGTCTTTTTTTCACCAAAGAGATTTCAGTTCCTAGTCAGTGTTATTGCTATAGCCAGTTCTTAACTGTTCTATAAAAGTGCTGGTTTCCTCTTCCACCAACCAGGGCTGAGTCAGAACAAAGACGCCTTCTACCGACATTATGAAAGTCTCATCCAGTTAATATTTAATCTTTCCTCTGTTTCATCCTGCATAAGATGGGACAAAAACATCTTATGTTTTTGGGACAATTAAGACCACAAATTATTTTATTTATCCAAGCATACCTGCAATAGATGAACTAATATCACCACCTAATGTCGTTTTAAATTACCAAATGTGCTTTGTGAACACTCCTAACCTCTGGATCTCCCACCAGCACACCAACAGCTGATTGAGAGTTGGACAGAGCTCTTAGATTAAGATTTATTGACAACGCCTGGAGATCTTAAAAAATTGAAATTGCTAAAGAACCTAATTGGAAATGGAGTTAATAAATTCAGGAGAAAATCATCACCTGTGATTGAGCTGTAATTGGTGCACTGACTTACTAAACCTCCATTATGAATGACTTCAAAATAAACTGAGAATATCAAAGACAGTCAGATTATGTTATTCTGATGCTAATCCAACATTTTATCATCATTGATGTATTGTGTTTTCAGTGTTTAAAATTCACTAGTCAAACTAAACTCTGGAGTTTTAAACAATTCCCTCTTTTCAATTCACTACATTTCTCCATTAGCTTCCCTCTAGTTCCAAAAGAAAGTGATTCTTTCCTCCGGCCCGGCTGAACACAAGTGCCAGAATAGAACCAGCCTCAACAGAAACACAAAAAGCTGCCTCTTATTACTTAGGACTATTTAAAAGACTGGAACCAATTTGGAGGAGGAGTCACACAATGATGCCCCTCTCCCACCTGTTGTGACAAAAAGTGAGAGTAAATCAATGAAGAATCATCTATTCATCACTCCTAGAGAAGAAATAGTTTTGAATTCATCAGCATGAATGTTGCGAAGGCTAAGATGCGCCAAAAACAAAGACGCCTTATACCATCTTAATCAATCAATTAAAAACCAATTCAGTTCAATTCAGTTTTTTTTTTTCAACATGGCACCAATTCATAACAAAAAACTCCCATCTCAAATACCTCACTGCAGTTTACTATAAAGCTCTAAATCATCTTTCTGCTGGCAGTGCACTGTTATTTATACAAAATCCAACGCTTGTTCATAAGGCAAGGAACGAGAATGGGACATTTAAGGCATTTCTTGTCGGAGTGTCTGCTATAAAGCTAAAGTCCAAATGTTTTACTGTTGTTTAGGGGAATGGTATTCTATTTATTCAAATAATTAACAGCTCCTGTGTAACAGGACGACAAATTAAAGGTTCAGAAAACAGCATTCCCATAAACTGTAGGGACATTTTTGAGACAGAACTTTTACGATTGTAGACCTCTCAGGTCAGCTTGGAGGTAAACAAGTAATTCCTTGCAATAAGGGCACGGAAACCTCTCGTAAACTGATTGGGTTACTGTGCATTGTTTTTGCATTATGTGTCCTTGTTAAAGTGAAAATAAATACACAAAATGACAGTGGCTCTTTTTCTTAAATGAAAGCAAAGGAATCCTCTTACAGATGTAAGCTGTGCAAATTTAAAAAATGGGACTGTCTGTGTGCATTATTATGAAACTAATTGACCTCAGTTCCATTGGAAGTACAGAAGAGTTGCTAAGCGCAAATTGAAGTGGGTTCTTCCATTTCGCGTGTTTACTGACGAACACAGCACGTGCTCCTGGAGGTGGGAATCACGGCTCACCTCCGGACCAGGAACTTCTAGGAAACTCTTCTGGACTTTGACACGTTATTCCCAAACTGACTCCGGGGCTCAGGAAAAAAGAAAAAAAACTTTTGCAAAGAGGGAGTTATGACCCTAATCCTTTTGGCTGTCTGGAAATGCACTAACTTGCTTTATTAATAGTTATTCTTTTTTTTATTTAGAATCGTTTTAAAGTAATACGTGGGTCCCGTTGTGTTTCATATAAAAGTAAAAAAAAAAACAAACATTCAATACTCTAAAAGTTTTGAGTGTAACCAACAAGTACAGCGGGGGAACATAAGATTGGGTGTCACGCTAATGTGAATTGACTATTTCTCAGTGACACAACTGAGATTATCCAAAGTGTCGGAGCTGCTTTTAAACGCCGCACCAGAAGGGAAACACGCAGTCCGGACACAACCCGGTAAACACGAGTTGGCCTCATTTCATCCCCTCAGAACAGCAGCGGGAAAAGTTACAAAGCTTCCGAAAAATACTCACCTGCGACACCAGCGGAACAAGCGTCTGCTCCACGGAGCGAGTTTTGATCTCCAGGCCGGAATCAAAGTTACTGTTGCCGCACGGAGATGAAGCCATTCCCGCCGAGCTTTTTTCCTCTTTCTCCCCCTCTCTAGCTCTCTCTCTCGCTCTCTCTCTCTGTGGGCTCGCGAACACTCAATCACGACGCGCGGACGAACACTTACTGAGTTCGCTCCTAATCTCCGCTGCTTCAGCAGCTGCAAAACCGACTGCCGCGGACTCGAGATTTAAAACACCGAGCTTTTTTTGTGTGTGTGTCTTCTTCTTCTTTCTTGCTTTTTTCTTTTTTCTTCGCACTTCGTCACACAGACGCTAATCGAGCAGTTCTCCACACGCGCACGCCGCTTTAATCTCCCTCCGGGTCGGTGGTTGCGCCGCTGCGCCCGCTAATGTCCATGTAGTTTACTCAGCTACAGCAGGGAGCGGACTGCAGCACACCACTGTGGGCAACCACATTCACACACAGGCACGCATGCACAGCATGAACACACTTGCAGGTTCTGGGAACTCTGAAAAGTCCGAGTATAGGCTCAGTGGATTTTTGATCTGGAAAAAAATGTGAGGATTATATTATTATCGGGTGGTACTTTCAACTGATTTTAGGTGAATTAATTAATGCATTCTTTTTACATTTTGGTGGACTTTCACTATATCAGCCCTAAAGTATGAAGTATCCTTTGCCTTTTGTAAATACAGAGAGATCAAACTCCACTGTGAAAAATCTCTCCTGAATAGCAGCAGATTGACTGAAACACAATGGCCAACGGCCAAAGTCCTTTTTTGTTTACCCAGACAAAGCAGCAAGGTTCTGAAGCTGACAGGCTGGGATTTCATTATGCTGGTTCTTATTAATGAAGTTTTAAAACTGCAACATTGACGACACAAAACAAATGTCTGAATTATTTGTGCTTTCGCTAATAGAAACATGTCCCCCACTGGCATTTCAAATAGCTTTCTAAATCTATTTACAGTTGCTTCCCATAAGCCCTCAAACATAATTTCAGATCAAGAGTGATAGAGAGTTGAGTAGCTGAACAAAGAGCTTGGCGCTTTTTGTTATCTTTTTGGAAACAAAGCCTGATGCTCTACCAAGCAGAAAACTCTGAAGTATTTCGACATATTAAGTGATCTATGCCATAAGCCTCTTCCATAACAATGTTAAAAGTTTTACTCTATTGTTTCCACTTTGTCATTCCTTTATTTGTTTTGATAAATTGCTCAGAATGATACTCCAGATATGTCCGCTTGTAGTACGTCAAAGTGACGTACATTCTGGTTCGTCACTTTGATATGAAGATTTTCAGGTAAATTCACTTATACCAGTTCCGGAGGAAATAAAGCGCTGAAAAACAGAATTGATTTACCTAACAATTGTGTATTTGGTTTTTCAAACCTATGAGTTGCGCTGCATTCTTTTTAAACTCTGGAATTTGATTATTTCAAGCTCCCACTTGAAAATAGATGTAAAAAAATGAGTTCATTATTCACTGAAAAATTTAAGATATAAATTATTGAGTAACACTTCTCACTGTTTCTCAGTAAACCAGCAGCACAGATAGTGCTGTACAAATGTTATTTATGAATGCGTTCTTTTAATGTTTGACTGTATGAAAAGGAAAGAGTTTGTTTTTCCTTTGTATTTCCACTGTAGTTATAATCACAGCATTTGCCAAACTGCACTGTCTTTCCAGCTTGCAACTGGAGCTCACTCTACTCTGATGTGTTGTCATTCCCAGATTGGAGCTCTGTGACTTCAGAGAAGATCCCAGTCAGCATAAATCTTTTAGAAAGTTATTAGATCATGACTTAAGACACAATTTGTTCACAAGCAGAACAACAGAGCCTGGGTGT
This sequence comes from Poeciliopsis turrubarensis, assembly GCA_010277015.1. Lineage (NCBI taxonomy): Eukaryota > Metazoa > Chordata > Actinopteri > Cyprinodontiformes > Poeciliidae > Poeciliopsis > Poeciliopsis turrubarensis. The sequence goes on from VMRN01000014.1 coordinate 1,695,279, forward strand.
CTGAGACTTGACTAAAACATGGCACTTAGCTTGTTGTAATCTCTAGTGTTTTAATGAATACCCTGGTTGTTGTATTTGATGCAAGTATTACATCTTCTGCTTGACTCCTCAGCAATTTTTTAAATTGTGAAACAGATATCAAAGTGTCAAAAGTTGGAAATGAATGTGAAACTTTCCGTCAGTCCGTCCGATCATACATAGATACATACATATGCATGTATGTATGTACATACATACATGCATACATACATCTATTCCTTTTAGTTGGTTCTGGATCTGCATTGCAGACCCTATCCAACGGGGACTTCCCCCAGATCAGAGCAAAGAGAAAAGAATAAATCAAGATCTTTGCTTTTTGTCTTAGCTTTCTTTATTTCAACAGACACCACGTTACTGTAGACAAGGCCACAATTGCCAATAAAGAATCCATTTAAAGATAGCATGACTCATGAAATAGAGGTCTCTTGAACTCCCCTGCTTGGACCCAGTGATAAAATATTTGAAAAAGTGGGAAAGCACAATAATAAGAAAACCTTGCAATCGTAGGCAACTTGGGGCAGTTATCAGGAATCACCTCACATGTCCCCACACTTGTGATGTTGGTTGCCATGTCAGCTGGATACCAGGATGGGGCCAAGGCATACTGTGGGCATCGGCATCTGACTCTATTTTAGTTGTGTTTAGGCAGCCCAGATAAAGAACAAAGCATTTCTCCAAAGAGTGTGCTACCTCTTTTCTTTGGTGACCCTATGACATAAAATTATTTCGCGTGCATCTGTATTTCAATTCAGGTAACCTAGTTCCAAACTCTTGTTGGTCCTTGAGCTATATATTGCTTTACAAGCAGAGTCCTTGGGTGACACCTCATGAAATGTTTCACAGTGTGAACACAGTGGATGACTAAAAGCACATGAGGTTTGGGAGCTGTGTGGCACTGAGAGTCATGGCTTATTTTGCTGCCCAATGTGGATAGGTGGACTTGTGCTTTGTGTCAGAGATGGGTTTCATTTAAGTGGGTGTGCCAACCTAGTATTTATGTAAAAGCACACCCTAAAGCTGTTTAGCCATGTCTTCACTGGTTTCTCCACAACACCACAGACGTGTACACACATACAGTGGATCATTAAAAAGGTATGCGAGCTGTTGAGCGAACAAGGATACTCAGCTGTGATGAATGACTCTACTACCACTTCTAGATGATATCTGGGTGTTGTTTTTTTTTTTTAATCTGCACTTGGGCTCTCAACCAAATGATAAGCTGATAGCAAACCCAACTTTAGCTACTTGCACCGGCTGCATTGACTTGTGCTGGCATGAGTCACTATGGTCAGAGTAGATAAGTCAAAGTGGTACACTGAGATAAGAAATGTGATTATCCTGTACTGCTGCAGAAAATAGCTTAGTTAGGGAGCTGGTTGGCGTTCTGCATGTACCCTCAAACACAATGTGTCACAGGCTGAAACAGACTTGTTTTTCTGAACTGTGTCTAATTTGTTCTGCACTTTTTGAGATTTGCTCCTCAGTTTGTACTCTTGTGTTGGCCCTCAGCATTTTGAATGTTTACTTCAAACTCAAGGGAGCGAGTCCCTTTTGTGTATTCCTGTCCACACGGTCCAAGGGTATTACTCATTAAAAAAGAGCTGCTTATGCTCAGTGTGACTGTGTTGCTAACAGCTGCTACAGTCTCTTTCCCTCTCTGTGTGTGCTTTGGAAGTGCTGACTTCCTCTTCTCTCTTGATCATCCCATTTTTGTTGTGCCACTCCTGGGATGCTGAGCCTAAAGAGATAGATATTTTGCATATCAGAATATGTGAAATGAGTGCCCTCAGTTCTATATTGGATAAGAAGATTAAAATTAGGAATACAAAATGACACAAACAGTTTATGTCTGCTAAAATTGATTTTAATGGTTTGCTTTTGCAGTCAAATCATTGGCATGAATGTCACAAAATAGTGCGTTTAACTGACTATCTGGAGAAAATGATCATACACTAAACAGCTTCCCAGAACTAGAAAAGTAAGAATTAGGTGAACAAGTCTGAATTTGTTTGAGATCAGCTCTGCGAGGAATGCCTTCATATGAGCAAGTTTCAAATGTCAGGTTGTTGAATTGTGGAAAATTTGAAGAATTCAAAGATGGTTCAGTGATTTATTTTCTGTCCATCCAGTGAGTTTAATAATCAGTAAAATTTGCAGCATGATGATGCTGCCACCTCTGTGTTTCAGACTGTGCACAATCTTCCTAAATAGAAAAAAAAAAACCCAAAAAAAACGTTGACTTCTCCGAATAGAGTATCTCTATTATCATCCTGTCCAAACAGCTGAATCTCTATTTTAACAGTTTTCTCTGTAAGTCACTTGGCTTATCCACACACTTCACAACAAATGTCAGTGTAACTTAAAGTGTTACATTTGCAGCAATTTTTTTTCCTTGGCTGAAACCTTCTCAGCCTGTGGTCATATAAACCTTGCCTGATTGAGGAGAGTAAGACAGGTGCTCCAGTATGTTCATAAACTTATGCCATCGTAGTTCCAAATTCCTTTTATCTTGGAACGTTTTCTTTCATTTGAGAATGATGGTTAAATAGATGGTTAAAACTTCAAACAAGTCAAAAATGGAGATGTCAAAGTAAGGCTTTTAAACCTTACAAACTATATCAACCTTTAAGCATGGTGGTGAGGACATCATGCTGATGGGCCAGTGGCACTAGTGCATATCTAGAAAATGTTAATATAAATTTAACAAAGAACTTTTGAAAATGTGCCTCAAAATTCTACAACTTTTCAAATCACATAAGTTGGTGGTTGAAACTTGGACACAATTTGTTGTTCCAACAGAGCAGTGAACCTATTTACATTTTCAAACCTGTGTTGCCAAGAATGCATCAGGTAACATTAAATTCAGTCTAGTCTTGGGCTCAACCCTTCATTTACATAATTAAGGGTTGTAAGGATGTATTTGTGCCAATGTGTAAAAAAAAAAAAAAAAAAAAAAGACAAGAAGTTATATTTGTTTGGTATATTATTATTCTAACCCTGGAAGAAAAATGATTATAATAAATCATTAAAAGTTAAAAATTAACTTGACATTCACAATCTTGATGAGTGGATGAAACCCTCTCACCAAAATTGTACATTAAAAAGTTTCTTCATACATATTTATACAAGAAAAAGCTTTGTAGTTATTATTTCAGTGCCGTCCATTTCAGCGTTCTCATTAACCTCCAGGGGGGGGAAAAAAAAAAATACCCAGAAAGTGCTGGTTAGTTTGATTTTCTTGCACAATCACTCAGAATACTTCTGCGTGTTAGACTGCTTTGTCCTTGTCTGAGACCTCCAGCTGAACTCACTCTCTTAGCACGATACAGTGACCAGAGAAGACCCCTGTGGAAGAGAGGAGTTCAAACAGAGGTAAGGAGTCACAAGTATGAGCCCCAACAGTGCTTTCATGTACTGATCTCAAAATGTTCTATAATTGTAGGTTTTCTGACATCTTCAGTAAAATAACAATGAAAATAAAACACACTTTTAGGTGAGCATGTGTCAACCACATGGCTGTGTGAGCTATACTTCTTAACTTAAGCCCAAAGGGTGCCTATCAAAGGTTTTAAGTATAGACTCCCCCCAAAGAACATAGATAGATGAGCTTTTGAAGGTAAAGTGTCAGCCACACTGACTGTAAAAACTGCATTGTATAATTAGGATTTAAGCCATTGCAGTGCTGATCCTTTAATCTCAACATTATGCGCTAAATAAGAAAGAAACGCTGTGGTCTATTATATCAAAAGCAGCACTGGGACCTAAAAGCGCTGAGATGAATGCATTCAAATGAAAAGCAAACGTAAAGCAGCAATGCTGTCAAGGATAGGCCATCTCTCAGTCCTTTTCAGCTGTTGTCAAGAAGGCTCTCACAGGAACAAGATAAATTTAATTACAGGTAAACAAAACCGACAGTTGCAACGTGAAATGCAGACACCCGGCATGGGGGGGCCTGGAATTCACTTAATCTGCGATTCTCTTGTTGTATAATCACATACATCTCACATGGGCTCGTTAGAATTCAGATTTCATTTTTATGACAGCTGTTCTCAGTTTGAAACAGCAGCAGATGTAAACATGACGGGATTTGTAAACGTTTTTTTGGAATGAACAGGCATATTTTTAAGGAATAATGGTAGACCATAAACTTTTTTTTTTTTTTTTTATCATAGACTCATTTTAAAGCAGAACCTCTGAACCTTCTTTGACAAGCATGCACAAAATTAAGCAACTTGGAACTTTCTTTGTATGACCCTGTCAAGTGCTGTTATTATAATATGTTGAGCTGGAAATTTAAAGTGACTCTATCACCATGGAGCAAGAATATGTTGACTAAACATCACAGACAAAAAAAAAATGCATATCCTACTACTCTTTTTTTTCCCCTGGCAGTAGAAACAAAGAGGATTTTACACAAAACACCCTCTTCTCCTGCAATGATTTGATGCATTTGATCATATTAATCCCATGTTACATAAGCAGCTATGGATGACAAACACAGCACCTAAATAAAACAGAAACTTCCCAGGTATTGCTTTCCTGCTGCTCCTGACGTAAGAGCTACACTCTGTCGATGCACGGGTCGTCTCACTCTGCCAAGTCCGTCCAAATTTTGTTTCCCTGAGACTGAGGGAAGAGGGACAATGGCAAGGCAAACAGTGGCTATTTTCTACCCGGAGAAATGGTGACAGCGAGCCTATTTTGTCTTTGTCACGCAGATATAGACTGCAAGTCAGCATGGTCAGAACGGAGCCAGAAGAGGCTCAGCCACCCATCCTCTGTTCCCCCAATTTTCTCCTCTTCATGTTGTTTTTCTCTGTCTGTTTTGTCAATGTTTGTCAGTGGGAAACTTGTGCTTACAGTAATACTCAATGTACAAAATTTTATGAAATGTGTGCACTGTTAAACTTCAGAAATTATATGATCTTGACGGTAAAATTAATTCTTGTTATTTATTTATTTATTTATTTATTTATTTATCTATTTATCTTAATAAGACAGAATGTCTGGCTGGCAGCTAGCTCAGCTGTGACCAGTCAACCTCAATCAAATCTCAGAGAGGGGATAACACACTCTGACACAACAGTGTATTTGTGTTTCAGCAATATTCTCTTTAATTGTAATTCACTTTGAGTAGCTTTAGTCTGATTCTCTGACAACCTCAAAGCAATCTTGTTATTATGAAGTCAGTTCTATTTTTCAATAATTAAAGGGCAAAAATGATACAGTGAAAATGGCTTCATGCCTTCTATAGAGAAAGTGCAGTTGACATTTTCCAAACCAAGCTATAAATAAAAATCAGCCCTTTCGTCATCTTGTTCATGAGAAGGGAACAAACCCATATCTAATTCAGCAAACTATGTGACACTCACCTCATGAGATCATGATGAGATTCAAATTGTAATGTACTTCTATGATTTAAGGAACACAATGCTCATTTTTAGACTTTGAACAATTAAAATTTAAAGTGGCTCAAGATCATAGACTGCAAGGAGTTTGTTTTCCTTCTATTATTATCTTGCGCCACCTAGTGGCTTTTAGTGGGCGGTGCACCTCACAGTAACCATCGTTGCCAAGCAGGTGCATTTTAGTAACTTAGAATATCAGTCAAGTGTTAATTTAAAACATTTGATATGCTTAATTTATGGTGCGCGCAATCATAAGGATGACTGTTGACTTGACATTTCTCCCCCCAAAAATAAAATAAATCCAATAGCCTCAAACCCAAATACATTTAAATGTCAATTTCAACAATGGATTAAAGATTTCTGAAGCAGCTAAATGCATATTTTTGTGTATATGTATATGTATATATATATATATATATATATTTTTTTTTTTTTAACACTGAGCTTTATTGATGCACATCTGCTGTAGTCACTGCCTTTGCTACGATTCTGAAAAGTTGTAGTGTTGAAAGAAATTTAATTCAAATCAAAACAGTTTTGCGATTCCTATAACAATTAAAATCAATGTATTATGTGTCTTAACTCCTGTTCAGTCCAGTTCTAGTTTGTTTTTGTAGATCAACCAGCTTTACAGTTTTTGTGGCGCATTTGTTTTAACGACAAAAACCTTACATTTACGTAACTTGGCTGTGGAACCATTGATGCCCAGAAACGGTTCACCCTCGGACTCTTTTAAAGTAACCCCACAACTTCTCGAGCAAAGATGGCGGCTTCCATAATTGAGACATGCCATGTAGCGTGCAGCGCAAACAGGACTCCAAATGTTGTTTCTTGGGGTCGGGGAGGGACAGTGGCTTTCGGGACGTGCAATTCGGTGGCCTTGTACGAACCCCAGGTGATAAAATCTGTGAAATGTGTCAGTAGTTTAGCTGTTATCTCGCTGCTTAGTGCTGATGCTAACGTTATTCGTGCGGAGAGTTTGTTTAAAACGCCTAAAAACGTTTGGGTTAACACGAATAGTTTGAATTTCAGGAAAGAAGAGTTGTCGCTTTGCTGAATGGACACAAAGGGAGAGTAAATGCAGTCAAGTGGGTTCACAAGAAAGACAATGGTGAGTGTGGATAAGTTTGTTTCATTATTATTGTTAAGCACATTGAACATTTGTACAAAACTATGAGGTGTGTGTAGAGTGCGGGGAAGTATGCAAACTCATTACAGAACCATTACTTGAGAAATGTAACCAAATATGACAGCAGTGTGTCGATACTTGTTAGTTATGCTTTAATGGCCAAGATAATCTTCAGTGCATCCGCAATAATTGACAGTTATTAATTCTTTGTCTTTACCACTTCTTTATATAACACGAGTTTACTGGTTTGTGTGAAAATCTTTTTCTAGGAAAAAGATAAAACTTTGTGTGGAATTCCTTGGTAGTGATAACTGTGGGTGAAAACATCAGGTTTGTACTATTGCCCAATCAGTCAATCAATCAATCAATAAAACCTATAAGTTAGTGTTTAAAGTTTCACTAACAAGAAAACCAAATCAACCACATCAAAAAGGGGTGAATATTAAACATTTTCTGTTTAAAGTAAATTCATTTTGGTGTAGCAAGCAAAATATTTGATTTTTTTGGTAGGTTACGCCACCTGCTGTTACAAATGGAAAACAAATGGTCACATCTTCGCATCAGTTTCCTCATCAATGTTTCTCAACGTGATGCTTTTCCGATGTACGCTTCTCTTGTTTAATTTCTTACATATCGAATGGTCTTCTGTGTGGTGTGATGACTACTGAGGCTGCAAAAATGTTAACTTATTGTAATACATTCAGACATACCTTAGTTGTTTTATTTCAAATTATATTGACATTTAACACACTTTTTAAGGCATATACACTTGTCTATTTTTGGAAAATAGACAAGTTTAGCAAAGAATAGTCTGTACTAAGGATTTAAAATAAATCTATGGTATACCATGAGGGACTCAAAGTTGTTTGGAAATGATCTTAACGCCATTCCTTGAATGAGGTCTGTAAGGTCATTGGTGTTGTATTCCTGTGTTGATTTTGAACACACATGAATATCAACAAACTGCCAGAGCATCTTCTTTATGTGGATACAAACACTTACTGGTGACCACTTAATCAATGCAGTTGTTTAGCTATCATATATTTGTTAAATTGCTATTGAGTTTATTAGGGAACCACTTACTTGTTGAAGTTTTTTAGTATTGTTTTTTTTTTTTTTTTTTTTTCTTTTATTGTAATTTTAGCTACGGTTGAAAATAGGCAGAAGCAAAACTGAATTCCCTGGCTGAAGTGAATGTGAAACACAATACACCAAGTTTTACAGTGAGTTCAGCAGTTTTATTTTGAAACCAATAACTTCATCACACATTGGAGTTGTTTTTAGTTCAACTGCGTAATATTTTATACAAGTCGCAGTAAAACACTCTTTCACTCTCTGCTTTTGTGTCATGAAACAGTTTTGGTTCAATAGATTATGGCAGTTCCAGATGGTTTATATTTAGGTTTTGTTTAATTTAGAAAAAAGATCTACCTCTCAGGGTCTTTTTTTATGATTTTACATTTCAAAAAAAGGTTAATTTTCTTTTCACCATGATTGAGAATATTACACTCACTTCGCTACTTCCTTGTGGAACATTTGTATTAATGTTTTGTTTCTACAATTTAGGTCCTCTCACTGACCTCACCTAATATTTGCATTTAGATTTAAGAATTCCTCTTTGCTGCCAGAATGTCATGTATGAATTTATTTATTTATTCAGTTATTTGTTGTTTTTCTTGTAAGGTGACCCTGTGTTTTCCTAAAGGACTTTCTAAAAATGTTTTATGTACAAAGCTCCGTACTCTTTGTTGAACCAATTTGTTGATAACGAGTTGTAAGTTGTGTTGATTTTATTGCCGCAGCATCAGAGAGTCATGTCGTCTCAGGAGGCTCAGACAATCGGATCATCCTCTGGGAAGCTCAACATGGGAAGGTAAACTGCCTACATTTCAACTTTTCAACTTTAGCTGATTAGAAAAAAAAATATTCTGTGTTTATCTGAGTGTTTTGTGGTGAAAATGATATTTTTATAGTACACATTGTAATTTTAGTGATGAAAAATAGAAGCCTTGAATACAAATGTTTTGTGTAATGTCGTAGTTCGTCCAGTCAGTGGAGTGTAAGAGCCACACTGGTCCTGTCAATGCTGTGGATGCTGTCTACCTGGAGGACTCTAAGATCCTCATAGCATCTTCTTCATCTGACTCCACAGTGAGATTATGGCTCTGCAGTGACGAGAAAGAAGGTAATAAACAAGTAGAACAGACGTTATTTATTGTCATCTTTAAAAAAAAAAAAAAAAAAAGGAAGTTAACAGTGATGTGTGTATTTTTTATGAGCCTCACTGCTTATTTTTTTAATACACTCCCTCTAAATTGTTCACATCTGTATTTCACTACTTAACAGAAAGTGGAGAAATAACTGTTTCTCATAAGGGGGCATTATCTGTTATTTTTCTCAGGTGTGCTATTATGAAACCTCTGCTGAGGAAAACAACTCAGCTCCATCGGTAATCAATGTTTATAGACCAGTTTTTAACTTCCACTTTTCTTGGTAAAAGGCTTGAATTGTTTCAAATGATAATTCACTTTACAGTATTGAATTACAAGCCAGTTTTGTCTCCAAGCAGAATCATTGAAGAGAAATGGCTCCAGTTAAAATCATCATCAGCAGTGACTCATAAAGAGCTCCTAGTTTCTATTTCAGTCCTGTTTGATCTTATTGCTGCATTCGACACTTTCTAATTTGATGGCTTCATACTTCAATAGCTTTAACAGGTTCCATTTTTAACTGCTTTTTGCTATACCTTAGACAAGAGTTTCCATGTTTCAGCTGGTAATTTGTAGTCTGTAGAAAGATAAAGCTAAGATTGCAATTTGGGTAATATTTTGTTTGTTTTTTGTTACTGTTACTCTGAGCCATGTTTTCTGTTCCCCTTTGGTTTTACTACAGAAATTTATCATAACTCTCATAGGTTTACAGTGGCTGATAGAATTACTATTACTCTAGGAGAAGGTGTCTTTCAGGACTTAACGAAAATTCATCCTTTGAATGGGGAAGCATAAGTGATATTCATGTGATGCTCACTGTCTTTGGACAATGCTCCCTGCTTTAAATTTGAGACCGTTTCTGGATTCAAAACCCCACCAAAAATGTTAGTGTTTCTACAGGTAGTTGGTTTGTTATTGCATTAGTTTGTTTCTTTGTTGTGGTCTAATTTCTGAGTTTATGTACTCTTCTCCTTTTCACCCATATCTTCAACATGGTTCACATTGGGCTTGAGCCAGTATGATCTACTCACTTTATGCTGTGGTTTTATGGCATAAAACAAAACAAACAAATGATTTGTATGCAAACCATTTTAACCAGCTGTGAGCAGCTTCATGTGGAGTAGGGGGATGTTAAACCATAGAACTGTTGTGATCAGTTTGAACTGTAGCTATTTTATTATTATTTTTTTTATCCCTGGCTTTTTCATTTTAAGCAGACCTTGAAGAGTTTATGTATGATTTATTTGAATTGCAACACTGTCAGATGCTATTAATGATATTTTGTGTTTGGTTTGTAGTTCATTGTTCTCTCTGTACCTTATGACGAAAGTAGATATCAGTTTCACTATGTGCAAAACATTCTTCTTGCCTGGGCTGATTCAATCTGTTAAGTGTGTATCATTTAAATGTTTTTCCTTCTTTTTAAAATATTGATTGAACAAATATTCTTTGGTAGATTTTATTTCAGTGGTCAGTTGATGTTAGAGGGTCAAACTGAAAAATACAATTCCAGTGATTCTTATGTGGTTTTGACAGAAATATGTTTTGACACCTTGGTGTCAGTGGAGCTTCAAGTTATCGCCTTCATCTGCTTTTCCTCTTTTCAAGTTGTCTGGGATTTGAGTTTCCTTTTCCTGGGTGTATTTTTTTTTTTTTGCCTGCCTGTCACTGGAAAAGGACACAAGTGAAGCTTTAGAGGTGTCTCTGAAAACTTGAAATAAGTTTAGCTTGAACTTTTTTCTCCAATGTAAATATTACATTATCTAGGTTGCTCTTTTTACGCATAAGGAGAAAACATACTTAAAATAGACATTAGAAGTTTTTTTGTGTCCTACAATCCATTTGTTTACAATTGTGTGACTGTATCGTTGTAGCACATCTGAAAATGTTTTCGTGTGGATGTCTCCTCAGTTGAGTGCCTCCATAATGTATCATTTGGGAGCAGTTTCATGATGGATGTCTCTCTAACTCTTTTGCCCGACACTGGAGGTAAGCACAAGCTGCTCTTTCAACATCCTTTAAGTTGCACACACATTTTTCCTTTTACATCATTCTTCTACTGCCTCTGCATATTAAAATTAATATTCTGATAGTAAGCCCATGGTTTGTGTGTTTTGTCTTTATGTGCATTTCAAGTTCCCATACTTGCCTGTGGGGGTGATGACTCTAGGGTGCATCTGTATGTGCAGGAGAGTGGTCAGGTAAGCTTGCCTCACTACTCCCCCAGGGGTAGGTTGTTCATGAATCCTAATTGTTTAATCTGAGCTTCTGAGGCTTGAAGGCAACTACTGACTCTGTGAAATGGCTCCCTTGCAGCTGCAGAAGGCCATGTCACTGCAAGGGCATGAAGACTGGGTTCGTGGAGTGAAATGGGCATGTACCGGTCAGTTTGTTTGTTAAGGTGCTATCAGCACACTGTAAACTTGAAAGCCAGTTTCTGTTGCCTCATTGTCGGATTGAAGGAAAGAAGAATTACATGTATTTATATGCTTTTGAAGTATTAATTATGACTGGTAAAATACATAAAAAAACATGTCGCTTTAACTAACAAGCTTAAGACATCAGGAACTTCTAATTCTGCACTTGTAATGTACCCTTTATCCTTACCTTTATTAGTTGCAATACTTGATAAAGAATTATAATGAACAGATTTATTATTTTCAAGTATTACCTTATCTATTAAGGCATTGAAAGAACTAAAAAACAGACTGAGAAGATGTATTTATATTTGGACTGGTATGGCTGGGTTAATGGTGTAGTGCCAAAAATAATAAATTGAAATAGGATTATTATTTAACTGTCTTTTTTATTTGTTTTTGTTTTGTTTTTTTGTCCCATGTAGCTTGGTCGTCAGATAATTGGTGGCTCTACTGGCCTTAGGTGAAGGTTACAACCTGATGCACTGGGTTGGTCATCAGCAGCAGTGCCAGAAAAAGAAAATTCTTACTTTGTAATTAGGATTCAGTATGTCAGTGTCACAAAAATGTAATTCCTGGAATGATGCAGATGCTTTCTGAACGGTGTTTAAGCCATTTAAGAATAAACATAAGCTCTCTTGTCACAATTATATGTGGTTTTGGCGGACTTTCAGTCAGAAACCAAAGCAAATTGTAGTTTGTGTTATCAAGTGTGGGTGCTTTTATTGACTTAATAGCCTGACATCTTTCTCAAATGAGGAATTTATAGCATTATGATAATATGTCTGTCTTTTTTGGCACGGATGAAACTGGACTAGTCACCACAGAAAAAAGCTGACATGCATTATGTATAAAGACAGGGACATTCAGCAGAAAACCAGCCTGGGCTTTGTCTGCCACCTGTCTGTGTGTTGGCTTGTAGTCCTGCTGTCTTATTGGCTACATCACAGTTAGATGCTAACCTCTCATTGATCCCTGATGGAGCAGCTGTTAAATTCTCTGGACATGATACCTTGGGGTATGATGATAATTATAACCAGGAAATTAAGGCTAGGTCCCTCTTTGTCCAACATTTAACTGCATAATCACAATCATCTTTAAATTATGCTGAATTCTAATACAGTCTGAGCTCATCGCATTTGTTTAATTTGGCCATGTTTTTCTTTTTCTCCTTTGTTTAATACCCCAACCTTAGGCCCATGGCTTCCAAATCAAACTAAGCAAAATATTTGCAAAGATTTCTCAAAACTTATAATGCAGCTTAGAAAAAAAATAAGAATACAAGAAACATATTTAAAATTAACAGTGAAAAAAAACTTCAATACAATTAAGAAGTTGATGTGTAAAACTGCTATTATAAAAAAATATTTAAAACAGTAAAATAATTCTTTGATGAAGGGAAGAAAAAAAAATCAATCCATTAAATGTAAACTGTACAAGTTTCAGTGTACACATGTCTGTGTGGCTCATTTTTGTCACATGAGATGTAAAACTTCTGAGGCTAGAAAATTGTTTACTGGTGGCAAACAAGTTTGAAACTGGGGTCCTTTAAGTGAGACAAATGTATTGAGAACTATTAAAAAAATCTTAAAAGATAATACCTCTTCTGGATTTTACAATGATGCCACTTGATTGGCTCTTGATCTAAAACTTTAAATGCTTAATTGTATAAGGACAACATGGGCTTTAAAACACATTGACAAATTTGCAGCAATTTAGTGCTTTCAGTCTATTTCATTGGTCTGTTTTTACTTTATGATACAGAATATTTCCATTCTCCTCCTTTTTTGTGTGATTAATAAAACTCAGCTGAATTCACTCTTAACCGGTCTTGCATTAAAAATGTCATTTTACCAAATTACATTTTATGACAACAGTCATAAACATTTATGAAGACTCCTTCATGTTCATTACAGGTGTTATGTTTATGACAGTGTCATGTCAGTCTTCCCCTCATCTATTATATGCATAATATGAAGTAGATGTTGTGCAGTGTTCCACCTTTTGTGGGGATTTCACAACAACATATTCAGTGTTAGACCTTGTAACTTTGAGGCTTCTCAGAGAGCAGATTTTCAGGTTTTCTCTCTCCGTGTCTCATTCAGGGGACGAGCTGTTATTAGCCAGCTGTTCACAGGACTCTCTCATCAGAGTGTGGAGGCTCTGTGCCAAATCTGGCACAGACACCCACACAGAAGATGATCACACCGTCATCAAAATGAAAGAGGACGTTTTTGAAGTGAAGGACAGAGGTGAATGGGCCAGCCAGACTTGATTACAGAAAAATGTGTTAATTAAGCAAATGAGGAAAGATGTTTTTTTTTTTTTTTTTTTTTTATAGAGAAAGACTTTCATGTATATTTGTATTTGATTTAATATCAGGACATGTTTACCTGATATTACTGACATGTTTATTGTTGTCATTTGGCCGTTTTGCTCTTTTCACAGGACTGGTCTCCAGGTTTGCAGTGTCCCTTGAAACTGTCTTGGCAGGACATGAGAACTGGGTTTATGGAGTCAGCTGGCAGCCCCCCATCTATAAAGGTAGTTTAAATTAAAAAAAACATTAAGGCTTTTTCCAAGTACTCCTGCACAGTAATGAGTAATATTTGAATTTGTCATTTTGCAGTTATGGGAAAAAAGAAGTTAATGTGGTATGAAATCATGTTAATCGTTTCTTATTTCTTATTCCATAAGATAGAAATTTCTGAAGAAAAAGCAACACTTGAATTTATTTATGTTTTATTTATTTATATTATTATTTCAATTGTGTTAAAATGTCAAATATCAGAAGTTGAGATACACATAACGTGTATTTACTTTATGTTTGTGTATTTAGGTTCTGAAATAGAACTGATCAAAGACTTTCCAGATGCCATAAAAGCGGTTCATCCCTTTGCGACACTGCTGAATCGAATAAAATCTGTATCATTGTGCTCCTTCTCAGTTTGTTAAACATGTAAACAAATAAAATCCAATTATTTAACTTTTACATTAAATAAAAACATCTTGACATATAAGGTTGTAGAAATAATGTTGGTCTCTAACAACGCACATTTTTTAGGATGCTATGAAATTATAGTCGGTTGGTCTTTATAATTAGAATTCCTGCTTTGCTTAATCTGTTACTCCTGTGACTGGCACAACATGTTATGTTTTTAGATTTTCTAGCATAGAGCAAAATAGTTTTATGGGCAGACTGAAATAACATGGTTGGATGAACAAGAAAACATTCACTCTTTTGAATTTAAACTTGGAACAAACAACTTGAAACTGGATCTGTAAAAAAACGACTTGCGACTATCCGTGAGAGCCCCTGTCCCAATAGTCTGCTATGAACGAGATTAGCTGTGAACGTTCATCTTGTAAGCATCTGAGTGTCTTTGTCTCCCCCTGCAGGTGGTGAACTGCAACAGCCTCTTATTCTACTCTCAGCCTCCATGGACAAAACCATGATCATCTGGGCTCCTGAGGAAGGATCTGGTGTCTGGGTAGAGCAGGTAGGTGTTGACTTTAGTAGTATGATGGTTTATGCAGACACATACACACTCGCACACACATCAAATAAGTCATTCTCTGCTGCCAACACGGGGCTTTCACAACCCAGCAATAGAGCCAGCCTTCCTTTCATTCTCTTCTCTGGCCACAGTCCATCTCTCCTCCTTTGTCTCCACTATCTCGGTTCCCATTCTTTCTGACGTTGAGGTGTCAGAAATAGCATTGACAGACAGTGATGAGGAGGAGCTGAGACTTGTGCTCCACTGAGCTTAGACAAGCTGATATCGTCCCCTCCGATGTTTAACCCTTTCACCCTCTCACCCCTTCTTTTGGCAGCACATTTCCCAATGCATAAAAGTAGAGGGTGATGAGAAGCTTCTGTTCTAGCTCATTTTTGGTTTTTATTCATTTAATGAATGACAAAACATGTGAGAAAAGCAATCCAACAGTTACATGTGCTTAGAAATAAAACATAGAAGGTGAGAGATTTTGGTTACGGTAGGCAGTTCTGGACAAAAAGACCGTGGATTAACTGGTTGTTTACAATAATTGGGTTCAGAAGATCAAAGCGAACAAAGCTGGAACGAGAGGAATCGGCTCTCAATGAATTGCAGGAAAGGAGACTAGACTTTATTGAACTGGATTAAATGATCTCAGAGGGTTGTTTAGAGCTTTTTTAAATGTTCAACAGTCTGTTAAAAGATTAAGCCATTGATTTATTGATTGTTTTGTTTTCTCGTTGCAGTTGAGTGATATTGTTTTCTTGGCCCCGAATTAATGCAATTGTAACTGAGGATAGTAATGTCTTAGTTGTTCTCCTACTTCTCAGAACGAGAAGTAGGAGGATGCTTTGGATTCATATCGTGCAGTTTCTAATAAAATCTGACCAAAGCAGCTGAAACAGAGCCAGACGTTCTGCACAGGATTTACTGAATGTGGAAATGTACAGATAAAGATGCTGATTTTAGTGTTTTCTGAATTTGAATGAGTGGAGAAAAAAGTGTGGCAAAAATCTCACATTTCCAAACTCATTGCTTATCCCATTGTCTGAATGCCTTGTGTCCTTTCTTTCTACATTGTGTCCTTCCTTCCTTTCTTCCTTTGTTCCTAGGTTTTGTAGCGTTTTGTTCACTTTTGATAGTTTAAAAAGAACCATCAAAAACTCTGAAAAGGCGAGTAAAGAAAAGTCAGGAGTGTTTGTCGTGAAATTTCCAAGCTGATGATTGTAGACAGATCTGCTCATTTCAGAAAAATAAATGACTGAAGTTGCATGCTGTATAATCAGTCAGCAAAGAAAGAATACTTCTAATGTGTCACCGAAAGGCCTAAAGGATCTTGACATCCATGCCCATGGTAAATAAGTATAAACTTTCAAATTTCTGAAATGGGATTAAACAAATGAAACATAAATATTAAAGTACTGTTGTGGAAGGACATTGAATAAAGCGCAAAACAAAAATATTTATCTTAATAGTACTTAATAGTTGTATAATTATTACATGTAAATAAGTCCCTTTTTCCCCAGAACCTTGTTTTTCTTTTATTCCCAAACTAAGCAGTTAAAAATTTGTCTCCTCCTCTCCCCCCCTTCCTCCTTTTCTTTGGCTCTCCTGTTTTCTCTCATTTCAATGGAAACTTCCTGTCTTTGTGCTCCCAGCAGCTGAGGCTGTGCCAGAGTGGAAGCTCAATTTAACACAAGTGTGGATTGGGAGGAAAAAGAGCAGTTCTCGCCCCATCTGCTCCACACCTTTTTTTTTTTTGTTCCAAAATGCATCGTATTCTCAGGTGGTTCAGGATAGCACACGGCCTCTTGCTCAAATATTGGTCCAAAATCCAAAAATAAAATCAAAGACGTGTTCACATATGCACATATCCTGGAGTGTGTCCTTTCAAATGAACACACACGACTGCGCGAAAAGAGACTCGGTGTCTGATTGCACTCCAGGCTCACTGCTTAATCTATTACTTTTTGGGACCTTTGATCCCTTGGTTTTATTTCCACAGCGATTAGCAACAGAGTTTAGTTTTCTTTCTCTGAAATGCAGGATGATTAGGGGCCTAAAGCCACCGAGAACTTTACATATTCTCTTAAAAAAGAGGTTGGTTTAGGTGAAGGGAGGGAAAAAAACTGTAGAAATTTTGCGTAGGAAGTTATTTCGCACAACTGGAGCCTTTATTCTTCCAAATAAATAAATAATCCTCAGACCTGGAGTAACCTTTGTGTTATTTGTGTGAAAGTGCATGGCATATGAGTCCTCTTTCAGTCCCTTTTTTTCTGTTTGAGAAGCAAACCCTTTGAAGTGACAGGATCCCTGTCTACAAAGGGAGATTAACCTCTGAAGCTGTGTGACACACAGACACAAGCCTCCATATACAACAGCAAAACCTTTTTAAGAAAACATTTCTACACATGATTTTAAATATTAGCCTTGAAGGAGCCTTCATTAATGTAGTTGAAAGATCCTCAACCAAACTAAGGCCGAAGTTTTTGGGCGTAGTAGTTTCTGCGGCACGAAATGACCAGCCTTGTTTGTCTTAATTAGTCGATTTTTACAGAGAAGCGCTTCACATCTTCACTCTGATTAGAGTAATTGGTGGGATCTAAAGGACAGCGGGATTAGCAGTGGGGCGGTCAGAGCTTACCGCTGTGGGGAAAAAAACATCTCGCCACATCGACGCACTGGTAATTAACATCTATGACTGACCACAGAGAGCCACCAAAGGGACTTTTACTGTGTGTTAAAATGATAACCTTTTCTAAGCCTTACTTCAGACTCAAAAAAATGTCAGAAGACCAAATAAATAAAATTTAGATTTAAAAGCGATTTGCAACAACATGTAACTGATTTAATGGGAAAAGTTTTCTACATTATAAGTTTCATTTGAATTTTAAAATGCATATTATTGATATACATTTAGTAATTAGGTTGTGCCATAATTTCAGTGGGATGTAGGACTAGACTTTGACTAACTTGCACCTTTTTTGGGTCAATCAGAAGAGGTGAACTGGCCGGTCAATGTTCTGCTGCTGCTTGAGGTGCTTGAGCTTAAGGTCACCAACAGATGACAGGTTGGTAGCAAGCACCCTTAGGGCATCATAGCATCACCTCCGTAACTGTTGGTATGTTTGTTTGTTTTTTCTGAACCACATCTTCCAAAACGTAACCTTTTACTTCATTAGTCACTCATACGTTTTGTATGTCCTCAGTGTGTGTTTTTGGGGCACTGACACAAAATTATACTTCTGGGTTATTGTCTTTGGCCTCTTTATTTTTTATTTTTTTTTGTTGCTGGAACTAGAGAAGGTGGCCTAAAGCAAGTGCTTTTGAATTTGTCCAAGAAAGAAATCACTCTTTGTGCTTGGCTATGCAATAACCTGAAGGGTAGATTTGAGGACACTTTGTGGGGCTTTTTCTGCTTGGTTTAGCCAGTTTCATGTTCATCTTAGATCTCTCTCCAGGAGCCATATATACAGTCCTATGCCTGCCATCCTTGTTGTGCTCCTCTTCAGCACTGTCCAGCATAGGACATGTATCCATATTGTTTCTTTTCATAAACACGACAGATGACAGCAGTTTGCCTTTGTGTGTGTGTGCATTTTCTTTTTTGTGATTTATAGCCTGCTGGTGTGTGCCGAATTTTAAAATCAATCTGCTTAATGTTGCATCTCTTCCTCTCAATCTCACCATTTATGTCTCTCCCAGGCTATTTCTCCTCCCCCTCTGTTGTCTTTCATCTCCCTCGCCAGAGGATCAGGCCATTCAACCTAAAGACATGCCTTTATCGCTGCCATTCGTTCTGCTGTGGTCCAGCATTCTTTCAGACATTATTTAGAAGGTCACTGATGACCATGGAGAAGTCTTGATGATTGACGAGACTCACCTCTCTGGATCTAATTTTTGTGTTTCTGCTTGTGGCAGTGAAATATTTCCTCCAGGACAACGTTCATGCTGTAAGGCACAAGTTAATTAAAGATTGAATAGATATTAAGCATTTTGATTTGGGTTCAGAGTGCTCCAAAGGGAATAGCGAACTATTGCCTTCTGATGATCCAGTTCTTATCGGTCTTCCCTTTGGCTTCGATGTACCTGTCAGGATTTAAGGGTCAGAAAAGGGTTTTATTGGTTTTATTTCTAATTGTTCAGGGTAGTAAGTCTAGCGGTGTCAAAGAGCAAGCCCTTCTCAATGCCAACAAAGTGTCTTCCATGAGACTTACACTTTTTTTAGTGAGTAGAGAGAAAATCAGGTCCTTGTGGCTTAAACAAAACTTCATTTTATTGTAAATATTTCAGTAAGTTTCAATGTTTTGTGTTTATTTAATCTAATTTCATATTTCCAAACTGAATCAATACTGTATTGCACATAACAACATTGGAAAAAAAAATAAAATAAAAAATAATGGAGTTCATATTCCAGTTTGGTAAATTCAACATTTATTTTGTGATTTTGTATTAGTTCTTTATGTGGTGAGGAATCTAATTTGATTACTTTAATTGGAAAATAAAATTGAAGAATTGGCCTCATTATGCTTTTAGGAGTTTCTTTAGCCTAGAAACACAGATACTCACATTCTTGCATCTTACAAAAAAACCCCAAAACACTTTGGATATTTTTGTGGAGTAAAACGTTTTTTATTGCTTTGAACATGCATTTCAAGGAAATTCCGACTACCTTTTACAGATCGTGCTGGACTGTGAATATTATTTCAGAACTAGTTTTTCTTCAATCATTGCAATGCCGAGTTTAAAGTGTTTCAATAAATTATATTTGAGATCATTGTTAATGGGAGTAAAAAAAAACAATAAGAGGAAATCTTTTTATTGGAAATATTGTATCGCAACAGCAGTGATTATGATTTTCAGTATTTGTTGTATGATTTAATTTAAGATACACTTTACGACCAACCTCTGAAAGCAGTCAAAAGAAATCTCTCCTCACTGGAGTACTTTCACATCTGTATTTGGCAATATCCAGACACAATCGGGTCACTCACGCTGCCAGGGTCTTGGTGCCAGATGTGGGCAAGATTGGAGGGTACTGATAATTTATCAGTTTCAGTCACTACCTGAATTAAGTGGTGAGAGTTTGGAGGCTAAGCCCAGGAAATGGGATTCAGCCCTTTTGACACCAAGATGAAACTCTTTGCTGCAGTTCTCGTAACAAATAGCCTTAAAATAACTTTTTTTCATCATTCTTGCTTATATCGTTCCTAATTTGCCTTATTTTCTTTTTAAAGGAGCTTCAGGACGTTTAGAATAACCTCTGCTAATGACCTCTGATGACGTCAGGCTTGGAAAATATTCATTTGTCAGTGTAGCTGTTGTTTTTACTTAAATCAAAAAGTGCTCTCTGCCCCTGGTCGTCATTTGAATCCACAAAGCTGGTTACATAACTGTCTGTATGAACAAAAGCACGGTGCCTATAATTGGAGAGGTGGTGAAGATCCTAAAATAGTCGTTTTTTTTTTTTTTTATGTCCCGGTATTGTTCTCACCGCAACCGCACTGAT
The DNA here is from genome assembly GCA_010277015.1 of Poeciliopsis turrubarensis. Taxonomy (NCBI): domain Eukaryota; kingdom Metazoa; phylum Chordata; class Actinopteri; order Cyprinodontiformes; family Poeciliidae; genus Poeciliopsis; species Poeciliopsis turrubarensis. Next base: position 1,715,488 of record VMRN01000014.1, read on the forward strand.
GACTTGTGTTTTTAAAGTGAACTAGTTTTTCAGTGGAAATTCAGCCCAGATGGAGAGTTTGTTTTGTGTAACTGAGGATGACACTGCGGTCAGAGACTCTCATCCAAATCCAGTTTGTGTAAAACCGTCAGGGTTCTCAAGCTGTGACATTTTTCATGATTAGTTGTTTCATGTAATATGCTGTGGTGAAATTGCTTTCATTATTTACCAGACAAATCTATTTTTGTTTGGAGGAAAACATGGGGTTTATTCAAGTCTAATGAGTCCCATTTTGTATAATTTCTCATCTGAGTTGTCAGCTTAATCTCATTTGCCCTCTTTTTAATTCCCCTCCTCACTTCTGTCCACCATCATGAAGTCTGTTAGTTAATGAGACTTTAAGAGAGACTGAAACAACATTTGAGAAGCTTTACTTCATCCTTATCTTTTGTTTTCTTCAAATGCTATTGTTCAGAAGGTTGAGAAAAACAGTGTACATAGGACTAAAGAGCAGTTGTTAAATCCTTCATCAATAACTGTTTAGAAAATTCTGACATAATTAAATGGGTCACCTTTTTTCCACTTTGACACTTACATGATTTTATTCATTTTTGTTTGCAAGGCACATTCACTTGATGAGTGACCCAGTAACTAAATGTTCTCCACTACTTAATGCTCCGTTTTGTAAATGTGTTGAAAAAGCAGATGACTCAGTGGTTTGGTCCACATTTTATTGTCTCTTCCAAACCAGGTGCGTGTCGGGGAAGTAGGTGGAAACACTCTGGGCTTCTACGGCTGCCAGATGAGTCCGGATGGTTCGATGATTCTGGCTCATGCTTTCCACGGAGCACTACACCTTTGGTGCAAGAATCAGGATAAAGAGGTGACAATCACAACTGTTTAAATGCATAACCATTGATATTAAATCTTTTAAAGTTACTGTGTCACTGTTTTTGAAAATGTACACTTGGAAAGCAAAAAAAAAAAAACAAAAAAAAAAACTTTATTTATGAGGGGCTTAGATGTGGAGTTGCACAATTTGAGATCATTGTAATCTAATCTGTACAATATCTCAATCACAAAGGTCTGTTTGGATTTAATGATTAGTCTGATATTGAATTTCAATTCCCATGTGTACAATTTGGGAATTGTATATGATACAATTGCGACATCTTGATAGCAGAATATTATTGCACAGCCTATTTTGAGGAATATCAAGTCCCATCATGTCTTTGAAGTCTATGTTTCACTTATGAACAGCCAGATTTTTTACACTTTGACATGACATTTTGACTTCTATTACACCTGGATGGATGACATTAGTTTTATCATAATGGCACTTTTTGAATGTCCCATATTTCTTGATCGCTGAACCATGTCGGGCTGCAAGGAAAGACTAATACTCAATAAGCAGTATGTCACATCCCCCAAGCGGTCAAAGAATTCTTCGCTGAAATAATAAAAGTCCAGAATATCAACTTGTTGGCGCATTTAGAATGTTGAGGTGAGTGAATCTTCATCAGTGCAGATAGAGCATCTGCATTGGATGACAGGAAGATTAATTATTGTAATGTAATGTTTGTAAATGCTGCTTATTTGTAGTTTTCATTGCATTTTTAATTTCTGATGCTTATGGAAAAAATGTTTACATCTCCAAAAAAATATTTAACAGGCAAATTTAGTTTGAGGTCACATCACGTACCCACAGTACTGACGAGCAAACCGGGATATTATTTTCTTAAAATCACACAAGTTTGTACCTCACTGAAATACAATATTTAATATATGCAATATTATTATGTCAATTTAAAGAATAAATCAAACGTATATATCTTTTTGCTCTCCATGCAGGGAGGGTGGAGACCGGGAGTTGTGATATCAGGTCACTTTAATGCTGTCCAAGACCTGAGCTGGGATCCTGAGGGGGAGTTTGTCCTCAGCGTGGGCTCAGACCAGACCACCAGATTGTTCACTCCATGGAGGAAGCAGGACAGCAAACAGGTAAAGGCAGACGCAAAACTGGATTATAAATGATAAAACAGAAAAGAACTGTGATCTAAATGTAGAAAGTTTAATTTGGTAGAGGACCTTTTTCCATTTAGCCACATAATTACACCTAGATTTTTTTTATTATTTCTTTATTCTTATTTATGTCTTGTGGATTTCAACTCTGCAGGCAACCTGGCATGAAATCTCTCGGCCTCAGATCCACGGTTACGACATGCAGTGCCTGGCCATGGTCGGGCGGTTTCAGTTCGTATCTGGAGCTGATGAGAAGGTCCTCAGAGTGTTTCAAGCGCCTCGAAATTTTGTGGAGAACTTTGCTAGCATCTCTGGGATTTCAAAAGAAAAGCTGCTTCAGTCCAGTGTAAGTATCCTCTGTTCTGTGATTATAATGCCGGGACATCTCTTGAACATTTCTGCATTTTGTTGTGCTACAGCCACAAACTTCAGTGTGCTTAACCGGGATTTTATGTTGTAGGTTAGCATAAAGTCGTATGTAATTGTGAAGCGGCAGGAAAGAGGAACATGGTTTCATGCTTATGTATTCACCCCTTTACTTAGTATTTTGTAGAAACACTTTCTGCTGCTCTTACATCTGCAAGTCTATTTGAGTTCACCAACAGCTTTGCAGACCCAGCTACTGAAAGTCATTTACATTTTTCATTGCGAAATAACTCAGTCTCAGTCAGATTAATGAACAACATCTGTCAACATCAATGGCCAGATTCTCAATTTACTGTGGGCCTGGACTTTTGAACACATAAATATGCTTTGATCCAACCTTCTCATTGTAGCCCTGGCTGTATGTTTAGGGTTTGTTGTCAAGGTGAAGCATTGTACCAGTCACAAATATCTCACAACCTAAAATGCAGTGTTGTCCAGAGTATGTTGAATGGTTTGATTCCTTCCCTAGTTCAATACACCTGGTGCTGTGATCCTTTGTCTTTTTGATGCTGTTTATTCACTATTGTTCGCTGACTAACAGTCAGCGTATTGCATTTTACTAACTAGCTGGATTCCAACTGAAATTGTTGCCTTGTGTTTTTATTTTGGGGTGTCTAGTTGACGAGCTGAAAACAAATAAAACACTGCATCTTTAGATTTTTGTTTGTAAATACTGTTTTTAAAATTGGACACTAACACATAAAATCCACACAAAATCCATTGAGGTTAATGATACTTGTAACATGTAAAAATGTGAAAACGTTAGAGGTATAAATACTTCTGATAGAGCCCTAGAGATGGAGACCTGGTTGTTCTGTAAATGTGTCTCCTCCTCCATCTGTCTGCTTTTTCCCAGGGCTCAGCCAGCCTTCCAGAAGGAGCAAGCACACCTGCCTTGGGTCTTTCCAACAAGGCTGTATTTCAAGGTAAAATACTTTCCCAGCACAGCAGTTAAGTGTTTCACTGCTCCTTCTGGGGTTCCGTTTTATCTTATAATCACTTTTCATTCAAAAATCAATTTCACTTTAACTATGTAGTTGGAAACAGCTGTGCCCAATCTGGCTTCGAAAGGTTTGTTCGGTGTTTTCATTCCATTAATGTGAATTTACAGGCGACCTTGTCCCGAAGACTGCCGAAGAAGAGGAACAGTTCAGCAGTATATCTGACCAATACCAGGAGTCGTATTTCCACCCGCTCAGCCTGACTGGTACTGTAAAGCTCATATTTATCTTCAAATGTGATAAACCCTCCAGATTTAAAAGGGGGTTCCTATCTTTTTGTACGACAAGAGGCAGTGATGGCAGCTAAAACGAAGAATTTGGAGGGAGAAAAAAAACAGGTTAATGTCATCACTGGTTGTTCACCTCCAAGTAAAAATATCTTCTTAGGAACTGAATTTTTGGTCAGGAAATAAGTTATATGTTTTGGATGAGGCCAAAATTCAAAATGTACAAGAGCCAAACAACGAGGCATTTTGTTCTCCCTGAACTGGAGGGTGTTGAGGGCTGTCATCAGCATAAGTGAAGCCGCTACTTAATCTGCAATGCTAATTATAAAGCAAGCTTATGGGACTGCAAAGCTTAAGTATCGATGACCCAGGGCGGTGGGGGATCTACGAAGTGTGCCAACTGCTGTTAACAATGCATTTTCTCTTGCTAGATTGGCTTCTGTGGGCAGGAAGAGTGAATTATTATGTCTATATGACGAGTTGATGACCAATAACAATAACTAATAGGACAAAGAGCGTACTTTTCTATTCCATTAAATTTCCCTGCGAGATGTGCTTGTACAGAATCTGTTACTGATGGCAAAATTTGAGTCTTGTCTTGAGTCCATCCCCTGGAAAACTAGTTAGTCTGAAATGTTTTCAAATGAAAACTGTGAACTTCTTCACATTCACAGTCTTCATTTTAAACTTTGTCTTGGTCTCACTGTAGCATGTAGCTTTTAGTTCAATCTTCTTATGGTACTCATGCTCTTTTCCCTTTTAAATTAAACTCCTGTAACATTTGGGTCCTGCCTATCAGTCTTTAACAGTACTGGGATTTAAGTAATGGAAATGTATTCATTTGAGTATAATCAAAATTTTTTTTAACTCCACATTTAAAAACCAGTTTTTAGAGACTTGCAAGTGATATTTTTAAGGATTTGAAACTATGTTGTTCTCATTTTTGTATGTGGCTGTGGTTGACAGAGCCACCCCCAGAGGATCATCTCCTCCAGAATACACTGTGGCCTGAGGTCCAGAAATTGTAAGTATCCATTTTATTTCTTTTCTGTTTGGGACCTACTGTTAAATGAGTTCAGAACTCTTTTTTTCTTCACTTTTTAATGTCATTTGTCACAAGTAATTTGTCCGTGGCTTACACCGGCCTTCACTTTCATTTAAAATCAGGCATTTCAAATTAGAATCCATAATTCTAGCGTTACAAGACCTTGCAGAAGTAATCGTACTCTTTTGAAGATTTTCTTGTTTTCAATTTTACTGTTAGAATTATAACAATAATAGTACATGAATATGAATTTGAAGGAAAATATCAGCAGTTTTCAATTTTCAGAGGAAGAAATCGCTTTGGTCAGATGAGAACAAAACTGACTTACATGCGATATGTCGTGCATGGAGGAAAACTTAACACTCAATATTATCCTCAACCTACCCTCCAACTCTTGACTTGAGTCATGTTGTAGATTCAAATGAATCTACCTGCCTTATCCAAGGCCAAAATTGCTGTATTTTACCATTTCAGCTAGCTTCTCATGGCCTGTTTCATTCTTTTTAACTACTACCAGCTGTCGATATTATAGATCTTCAAGCTCCTCAGGATCCATGTGAGTCTAAGACTAACTAGGATCTCAGTTTGTCTTAGCAGTACAGAGGCTTGTCTGGTCTTGAAGCCTCGGCTGACGGCTTTGCCATTCAGTAGCTAAATTTTTCCTCCTGTTATCAATTGAACTATTTTACCACTGCAACTTCTTACAGAACTGCAACTATGTTCTAATCTTTCAAGAATATCCTAACAAATTGTATTTTGAAACATATACATGCAATTTCTTTACATTCTCAAAACCAGTTCAAACAGCAAAACTTCTAATCCCAACTATTCTACATAAGTTTTGTGTTTGAAAACATTGTCAATCAGAACTTATTGTTATGATTGTGGTATGGCTGATTTTTTTTATTACGTATCGGACCATGACAGTATTATTTATCTCCACTGACACATGCAGTGGGAATGTGTTTTGCTGTTGTTTGTTTTGTACGTCATCTGTGTGGAGTTAGCCCAAAGCCGCCCAGGAAATACGAAAATACATGGAAAATTTGAAAACCGTCTTGAGATTGAATCTGTGTATGGTAGTTCTTTGTCTTGATGATGTTCATGTTGTTGTATGCAGAAACAATTAAGAAAATATGCATTAGTGTTTTTCAAAAAAAAAAATAAAATGTTAAAAATCAGACCTGGGAACCCAATGTGGCCTCATGTTACTCTTCAGCAAGCTGAGGGACCTTTCTCTTTGTTTTGCCAAAAGCTTTTATAGTAACTGAGTGAGGGATTTCTAGAGGCTCTTCAATGCTGTTTGCCCTCCGTTCTGTCAGCCAATCAGAATCCAACTTTGAGCCGTCCCGGGAGCCTCCTCTCTAGGATGAATATATTGCCTCCATTTGTTGCCAATGCTAAATCCATTTTCTAGTCAATCTTCCATAAACATGACGTATGGCGCAGCCTTTTATCCGAGATGTGGACATCATCTGTGTTGAAAAGCAGTTTTTTCTGCCTCCATTTGGCTGCACCTCTTGAATCATTTAGTACATAATAGAAACATTAAAATGAGTAAGTGGCCACATTATTTTTGTGGCATAAATAATGCTCTCACCATCCTGGCCAAATTACTGTCGTGTTTAAAAGCTTCCTGGTCGAGAAAGATGGGAGTTTCCCCCCCCCTACTGAACTGCAGACTGTGATTTTAGTTTGTTGACATTTTGAAATGACCAGGTGATGGTGAGCTAAAAACAATTAAGCTTTGAGTGACTGGCTGCTCCAGGTGTCATGAGTCAGAAGAAAGACCAGATCATTATTGTTTTTTTTTTTTTCTTTTTTTTTCTTAATTTCACACCATAATTATTTACCAGCTGTCAAATGATGGTGCTTCGAGTTTTAAAGCTGGTATTTAGAACAAGTCTGATGATCGCCTTCTGCTTTTTCTATTTCTCTCTTCTTTTTTTTGTGCCCTTTGTCTTATCATCTGCATGTCCTCCCAAATCTTTCAGGGCAGTTAAAGATTAATCTGAGAATGATTGCCCTTCTTTCTCTTCAGGTATGGTCATGGATTTGAGATGTTCTGCCTCGCCTCTGACAGCACCAAGACGTTGGTTGCATCAGCATGCAAGGTCAGTGTTGCAGAAACAGACTGGCTCACAGTTTGGATTACATGAATCTCCTGTGCATTACAGCATTAGGTCAGAGAGGAAATGTTCTTTTATGGCACACATGTTTCACCTCAGGCTGTGAAACCTATCAAGCACAGTCAAACACACACATGTGCACACAAAGGTGGCAACAAACAATAATAATATTTTCTGACTTCCACTGGCATAAATCGCTTTTATTCTGATTTATGTTGTTTCTATGCTCGGTCATTTTTTTTTTTTTATCTCTGAATTTTATATGTCAGTTTGTTTTATGTTACTACCAATTACAAATATTAAAATATAAGTCATTGCTTGGCAGGTCATGTAAAGAGCAAAATTGTAATTAAAAACAGCATTAAAGAAAGTATTTACAAGAAAAGTAGGAGAGCGAATTATACAACCCACAAGAGAAACAAACCGTATGTAGTGACGGAAATTACAGCTTTTATTTTTTCTGGATAATTTTACACAGTTTAGTAAGAGACACATTTTTTAAAAAGAAAGAGAAAAGTACCAATGATGTTAAATTGAACATGTAAAATTTCAAATGCTTTTTACATCAATTTTCAAATACTTTCTATAAAGTAGGAAAATGCTAATAGAAATCAGATCAATTAACGTCCATTAAGCACCACATGTAAACATTAGCTGGCTGCCCTTTTTAGGTTGAATTCTGCTTTAGAGTGAAAAAATAATTTTCAATTTGGTTTGACTGCAAGAAAGAACAAGACTTTCAGCAGATTACAGAGTTTCTCTGTTATATTCTTTTAAGTTCTCAACTTTTGTCTGTTTGGAGCATCCTGGATTCGGAAAACCTATCCAAAACACACATTGCTATATCTGACATTGTGAATGATGTGTACTGATGTGCTGAATATAAAATGATATCTTTTACTCTTACTTAGGCTTCTAAAGCTGAACATGCAGCTGTGCTGCTGTGGAGCACAGCCACGTGGCGTCAGCTGCAGACGTTGCCATATCACACCCTTACAGTCACCCAGATGGCCTTTTCACCTGACGCAAAGTTCCTGTTGGCTGTTTCCAGAGATCGCACCTGGTCGTTATGGAGACGGAAGCTGCCAACACGAGAAAATCCAGGTGTGAAAAGAAAAACGTGGCTAAATTTAGCCATCACTGTCTCATGGTTAAATGAAGTGTTGAAATCATTTTTTTTTATTCACATGGTCAAAGATCAACTTCCCTAAGGGGGAATAAAAATTTCACAGCAACACAAATGTCCCACTAATTACCTACATAGCAATGGAACAGGAAGGAAGACTGCGACCATCTGTTCTGAAGCAGAATTGTGGACTGTAATTTTTAGTTACTCATATCCAAACCGTAGTGATGCTTTGAGTTGTTTTCTTGTGCCAGGTTGGTGTGTAAAGTAAGGAACATCTTGTATTATTTCTGTCATCCATATTTCAAGTGTTTTGTCATATAATGGTATCAAAATGAATACTTTGTTTAAAACTGTTTTCTCCCTTGTTGTTTTCTTCTGTTGTTGAAATCTTTTTTTAATTAAATATTTGAGCTCATCCTTCAAATTTGACTAGGAAAACAAAAAAAAAAACCATGATCCTGGAAGTTGTTTTCAAATGGTGATTTTATTATTTACGAAAAAATAGTAATACAAACTAACATGGCCTTTTTTAAAAATTGAATTGCCCGCTAAACTTTTGAGGAAAGCACGGCGATAACTAAGCTGCTTTAGTACTCGGCGATGAGTACAAAAGCAGAAAATACTTTTTCACAACACTTTCAAAAGTTGTTAATAAACCTCCCAAAATAATGTACTGATTTTTTTTCTTTTTTTATTTCAGAAGTTTGGGCAGATGTGAAGTTAAACTGTTACTATTAACCATTAGGTGATAATTGTAGCGATTAAATGCAGTACAACTCAGGATGAGATAATGGTTCATCATGGCGCTATGCACATAAAGTTAAATTAATTAAAAATCTGTTTGATGGAATTTCAACTTAAGACAACATCAGTCCTTTTGGCAGACACAACCCATTTCAGCTCAAATTAATTAAAATAAGGTAAACTCAATGATTACATTTGTGCCAAATTAAATTCTAAAGTCAAGCTGACTTTTTTGGAAGGACTCCACTAATTAATACTGGGAAGAGCCAAGCAAATGATGTGTTGATTGAAACTCGGCCAAAAGGAGCTAATGCAGGAATGACTACTTTTAAAGATAGCTTTTATGATTAAACACATTTTCTCCAACTATTCCCACACTGTATGTAGCCAAATGTGCTTTGAGAATTATTCATAGCCATTTGAATTTCTTAGTTCTTGTCATGGTACAACTCCAAACTCTGATACCACTTAATTAAATTCAGTCCAGTCAGTTTAGCCATTAGAAGTAATTTATTTAGAAATCGTCCACTTGGGTGTAATTCATTAACGGATGCTTTTTTGTCAGGTTTGTTAGACGACAAACGGCAAAATGAAGACCCAGAAAAACTAGATGTAGGTTGGGATTCATACCTGTCTTTCAAAATATATTTCCTAAAATCATCTATCTTTTTATCTATCTGTGAACAAAGTGAAGTTAAGTTCTGAAATATTTTATAGATTTGTTGTATTTTGGGCTGTGTTTTTCTGGCAGTCGCAGGATTAGTTTGCTGCTTTACTTTACACTTAACCCAGTATTACTAGTGCTTGTTTTCTTCAAGCAGTCATCCAGGTAGGTTTAATTAGGATTGCCAGAGTCATTTGGATATTTAGACTTGGGCATTTATATGTTGGTCATATTCTGTTGAGATATGACCAACAGAATCATTAGTCGCTGTTATTACTTAACAGAAAGAAGAACAATATGCTTATAGTTTGAAATAAACGGAAAAGCAAGCTCTACTGAACCTGGATTTCTGTTGGCCTTCTCAGTGGGTCCCAGTTGTAAACAGAAATGCGTCATTGATGAGTTAACTTGTATGTGAAAATCTCTGCTCCCTAATTCAGACAAATAACTCAATCCTGCATTGACGGTGAGCGAAGCAGGACATTTAAGCCCACAGGATTACCTCCCACCTTTCCTGGGTCTCAGCGTTTCTGGTGGCTGCCCTGCCTTGGCCTTAATGTGCATTGACAGAGGGATAACCAGGCCTGCGCTTTCCGTTTCGCCTGTGCAGCAGGGCTGCATGGAGGCGCAGCAGCGCGTGCGTGTGGTTTAAACAGAGGAGGGTGAGCGAGGGGAAGGTCGGGACTCCCGTCTGCTCTGCTTGACTGCTGAATCACTCAAGGTGATTGTGGAGAATGCAAACACAGCCTCGCCGGCTAGACGGGGGAAGGTTAAACGAAGTCACCGCACATCAAACAAACCGACTTCCTTCTATTCGCACACCTCCCATCTGCATGTTTCATCTTCGCCTTTCGGTTCCCATGTGGATTGAGCACCCCTGTATCATATTATTCAACTTATCCGTGCCCTTTTCTATGTTTTTGTGTAAATACATTCGGCTCTGTATCGCTTTACTGTGGACTCGCTGTGCCCTTCTTTTTCTTTTCTCTCTTTGCGAGTAAGTAAGTCTCGTTGAATAAAGAGCCGTCCTGTCCTTCAGAGCCCTGCTAATGGACAAAGCTGCTGCACATGTTTGCCCCCTAACAGTAAACCTGTGAATTTGCGCTTGTTTTGCTGGGGGAGAGTGTTTTAAAAGCACCACAAAATGCTCAGCTCGGTCTTTTGTGTGTACTCTTAAGATTTTACAGCTACATGTACCTGCCCGATTAGTTTTGTGTGTGCGTATGGGCGTCTGTGCAGAGCGTGACGACTGCAGACTCACAGACAGACAGGCAGCTGCCAGCAGCATACAAACAAGCTCTCTGGGGAAAACCAATCTAGGCTCTAAAATGGTTTAGGCCTAGGAAATAAACGGCAGTGGCTCATAAACCAAAACTGAGTGAAATGGAGGGGCTGGAATCAGGTCCTCCGTCTTGTGGGATTGTTTATTTGACACCCAGGAGAGGCTTTGGTGACCGCTGAGCAGGGATCCAGACATGCTGATGTGATGTTGTAATAATCATAACAGAGTTTGGCCATCAACTCATCCTCTCTGCTGAAAGGGAGATAAATGAAACATGTTATTTGGCCTATAACACCTTTTGTTTTGTACATGAGTAAAATTTTCCCTGTCATCATTCCTGTTTGCTTCCCCCTGCAGAGCCCCCGTTCTCATTGTGCGCACACACATCCAAGGACACAGCCATGCACAGCAGGATCATCTGGTCGTGCGACTGGAGCCCCGACAGCAAATACTTTGTGACATCCAGTCGGGACAAGAAGGTAAACATCAAGTCTTGATCCAGTTCCAAAACCTCTGAATATAATTTGCTTTGAAGGTAATGAAGTAAGGAAGCCAGATGGCTGCAGCGAGAGGGGAGTACTTCTCGACGCTCAGGCAGGGTTTCTGTGTGTTAATGTGTGTTTAGGTGATCGTGTGGGGGCCGTGCATGCTGGAGAACTCTGAAGAGCCAGTGTTTTCTCTGGAGATCAAGCCATGTTCCTCCATCTTAGATGTTGGGGATTCTGCTACGGCCATAGCCTTTTGTCCGTCCCTCTGTTCTGATCGCAGGTACATGCTAATTCAGTGTTATTTATAGTTTCTTGTAAGTATTTCCAATAAACTTGAGCAATAAACACTCAAGTTTATTGCTACAAACTTGAGTGTATCTTATTGTAGAAGCATGCAGTTGTTGGGAGCTGGAAAGAAAACATTACAGTAGATTTATTAAAATCTAAAAGGGTTGGAGTGCATTTTTATTGAATCCCTTTTCTTTGATACCAATAAATAAAATCCATGCACTGATTTGAAAATTATTTGTAAATTGGAAAATCTGGTCTTTTGTGGATGAATAGCAAAAAGAAAAGCACTGTTGATCTAAAGCCATAAGAAGCTCTGCATGCAATTTACCTTAAACTTCCTGTTTCAACAAGACAAAAGTTTGACAACTTCAGAGGCTGGGAATACATTTGCAAGTTGCTGTATTATAACACAATATGACAATTTAAACAAAGCTATTACTTTATTGCCAGGCTACTACATATTCAGTTATTTTCTGCTTTGAATCCATCAGCTGTTCTCTTTTTCCCAGTGAAACCTAATTTATTAATCCTTGGAGAAACTTTGCAAAAAGAACCAAAACCTTCCATTTCATCTGCTTATTTAATCCTCCCTAACATGTGAACAAACTGATGTTTTCTTCAAGTACATTTTTGAAACAATATTTAAGGACACATGGAGTCCATAATGCAACAATTAGTTTATAGTTTACTTTCAATTTTATTTTTATTTTAAAGACGTCTACTCCTATTTCACGTTTTCTAAAAACGACCACTTTGTGATTGTGAAAAAAGCCATAATCTAAAAAAGAAATGTACGTTTGAGGTTAAAGAGGTAATGGAGGATTCTGCTCTACGGTTAACAGACATGCATTTGTTCTCTTCTGCATTTCACAGCTACTTACTTGCAGTTGGTCTGGAGTGTGGACAAATCCTGCTGTACAGGTGGAGACCCGGTCAAGAAGGGGTTTCAGGGAGTGACTGGATTAGCGGTGGCGGGACAGACACCTTGTATCCTTTCAACAGATGTAAAAACCATGTTTAAATTGCTAATGGGTTAGATATTAACCTTTTTAAAAGTTTACGCAATGTTTTTGCCTGTTGATTTAAAAGTTAGAGCAAATTGGTGGAATTTTCATGTGTTAGACTCAAATATAAACAAGTACAGAATTTTATTTCCTAATCTACAGCAGTGGTTAGTTATAAGTTGATTTAATTTCCCTGCTGAGTTTGGAAAACTTGTGTTCCTGTTTTGCTAGAGTAAAAAAGAAACAAGGCAGCAGGTACAAACCAGTACTTCAGTGCTTCGGTGTGCTGCCTCGTTGCCCTCTGTTTTTATCTTAACAGTATTTTTCTTGTGACGTAATATTAGACGACCCGGTCTCCTCAGCTAACCCTCGCCTGCTGTTTTACAACCACCCTGTATTTTTCTCAGTTTGGCAGTTTTCTGTATGAAATGATATCAGGGTTTTACGTCCCAGATGAAACATTCAGGTGAACTTTTGTTATTTTTACTTTCTTCCCACTGATGATGACAGACGGAACCGTCTATACTGCACGTGTGCTGGATGTTTGTCTACATTTTGTCTGTTGTTTCCCTTCATCAAACGTCCTTTCAAAGACAAAGCCACACACTGGCAGTGAAGCGGCTACGCTGGAGGCCGCGGGCCGGTCGGGCAGGTCTAGAGAACAGTGAGATGGATGAGCCGAGTGACACGGAGAGAAAACTCGAAGAGAAGAGCTCCTGGGTCCAGCTTGCTAGTGCCAGCGCGGACCACTCTGTCAAAATCTTCAACATCAACAAACAGGCTCTTTAGCACCACCACCACTGACACTATTATGTCTGTTGCAAGAAGAGAGAGAGGCTTGGACTGAGGGCCAGAGGCCTGTGTGGACCACAGAGACCACAGCTGCTCTCTCCCAAACCATTCAGTCCCTGTGACAGCAAGTTAGGCCATGGGTCAGTCAAAGGACAGAACCTGCTGCACAAAAGCCCCACCCATCAAACGGGTTTGATGGGTGGAAGCAGGAGGGTAAAAACACCAGAACCGCAGGGCGGCATTTGGTTTGGATACTTTACAGAGAAGAAACCTTTGCTCTCCAGCTAGCGCATGCCTATGGAAATATTTGTGTTGGACTGAATTCTTTAAGACGACAACTTTGTTAAAAAAAAATTAGCTTTTCTTGTTGCTTGTGAATATCTTTTTGTATTGTCACAATTAGGTTTTCACTAAATGAAGAGAAATAAGAATTGTTTATTGGATAGGTTTTGTGATTATTTTTTTTACATTTTTCTTCTGAATTGTAGCTCTTCTTTCCAAGTCTGAAGTCAAAAATTAGGTAAAAAAAAAGTAAAAAAAAAAAAGAAAAGAAAGCAAATACAAGACAGGCAAGTAAATAGCCTAAAGTTGCAAAAGTTCTGCTAAACTTTTGTTTTTAAGAGGAAAGATTTTCATAGTCACTGACTTGATATAATCTCTTTCCTACATTAGATTACCTAATATTAATTAGCAATGTGGTCAACTGATTTTCAGTTGCACTACACAATAACTGGAATCAATTTAAACTGAATTTGCTTGAATCCTGTGATGCGCTTGTGGGTATCCCTTGAACCCTGCAAGTATTGGTTGGTATAGACAATGGATGAGTTGGTATCAGGACCAGGCTGACATTATGTGATTGGATTTTATTGGAACAAATTGACTGGTGTGATGCAGCACAACATAAATGTTTTTTAATTTAACAAATTCAGCTAGTGATGACTTTATGTACACAACATAGAACTGGAGCGTGAACGCATAACACCACAGCCATGTAGGAAGAGAATAGCAGTATTGAAAAATAGAACTCGATTGAATTGAGTTCTATTATTTTGACGTTATTTTGAAAACCCAACAGTCTGACATCAGCTGTCAGCATTTTTTTTTTTATCTCCTCATGCAGACATTTTATGAACTGTATTTAACTAATTGATCTTTATTAAATATGTTTTACCAAAGATTCTGTTTAATCACTTGGAACTTGTCCAGTTTGCTCTTTGAGTTTTTCAAGGACAATCCATGTCACCAAATTTACTCTAAACCTGGCGTGCCGTCACCATTACCTATCCATCATCTATGCCCGTTGGTGTGTGTGTGAAGGGTCAGCTATCTCCAGCAGTCATTGGACCAGAGGAGGGGTATACCCTGAACAATGTGCCAGTCCGTGAAAGGGTAACATGGTAACACTCTCACCAAAGGTTGTGACATGCCATGTTTTTGGGGCCGTGGATGGAAGCCAGAGCACCTGGAGAGAACCCACACACGCACAGGGAGAACATACAGAGACCGCAGGCTGGGTTTCAAACCCAAGAGCAGCCCTCCCTCGTGTGCTAGTCATGAATTTATCTGGGGTCGGGGGTTGCCTGCAGCCTTACGGTATGTCTGTCCATTCACAAACTGTGTGCAATCACAAAAACAACTGCTCTTGGAGTAGTTCCCTGCTTTTCAAACTATAAAATGAGCTGTGAGGACACAGCTGCCATACATCATGAGGAATCCCCAACTTTCATGTCATGCTATTATGAAAGCGTTATCTTCAATATTTTATTTTAAAATGGAACAGTCTTCTTGCTTTTCATCGTCATTTTTATGTTGTGAGGTCTTTACTCTGGCTTGCAGACTAATTTAGACATTGTGCAATATATATATGTATATATCGTTTTTTGGGGGGGGGGGTTTGCAGGCAGCCATTGAGCACCTTTAGGGTGAAAATAGTTTACTGTGACATGGTGCCAAGGATGTCACTTGTAGAAGCCTTTAAATGTGAGAGATTAATCATAAAAATGGGGACCAGTGGAACAGCAAATAAAGCCACTGACAAAGGTTGCTCAGACCTCTCGAGTCCTGCTTTAGAAAAGAAGTAAATGAGAAAATATTTGAGATGATTATGTTATTATACC
The DNA here is from genome assembly GCA_010277015.1 of Poeciliopsis turrubarensis. Classification (NCBI taxonomy): domain Eukaryota; kingdom Metazoa; phylum Chordata; class Actinopteri; order Cyprinodontiformes; family Poeciliidae; genus Poeciliopsis; species Poeciliopsis turrubarensis. Next base: position 1,730,831 of record VMRN01000014.1, read on the forward strand.
TCTGAGTCAGCCGTAGCTCTCTCAGGATTATAGTCTGAGATCATAATGGGAAATAAGAGCACCGTTTTTACACTATTGAAATGTCATTTCATGCTTTTGTTAGACAAACAAAGCCAGCATGGCAGGAAGATGTTTTAAAGAGGAAGCAGTTTGCCTTTTATTGTTGATTTGTCTAATCTGTGTAAGTGTGTAAGTGTGTGTGCAGCCTGTGCTCCCGTTTAGCTTAGCTTTGGTTTGGAAGAAAACGGGCCTTTGGTCCTAATCTTATATTTAGTGGCAGAGGGGAGATGCATGCACAAATTTACGCAACCTTGCAAAACTACAAATACCTTTTGAGGTTTTTCACATTTTTGTCACGCTACAAACTTTAAATGTTTGTATATCTTTACTTCATTTGCGTAGTCCACTCGATCTATAAAGGAGAAACATGCTTTATGTGGCTTTTTAGCGGGCCTCACATAGGGCTTCATGATTATGTGACACAAAATAGTACATTTGACTTTTTTGAGGTCAGATTAAAAAAAATATTTAGCAAATGCAAAAATTAAAACTCCACCTTTCTGAACAGAAAAGGGAATATTTTCAGGAAAGTCCAAGAGCATGCATAGAAAGAAAAGTAACGTATCATTGGTATCCATTTTATGACTGTTTTTAAAATCACCAGATTGATTATTTATCGATACCTTCTCTTCATGCAAAACCTAATCAAAATGAAGACAAGTTGCTGCCATCCATCCTGTGCACCGACTGGCTCCCCTCATATACTTTAATAATTCATCAAGCATAATGTTCCAAGAGTTTCATTCCAAATGTATTATTCCCTCTCCCTGTCTTTCTGACGTCAGCAGGCATCCCTCTCGCTGTCTTTTGTTTGTTGTGCAGATTAAGAGCTTTAATGTTGAATGGGGATCTCATTGCATCGCCTCAATTACCTCTATTTTTATTTACTGCCTTTTAATATTTAGCAGTCATAAATCTGAGTGAACAATCTTGTGTTCACTTAATAGATAATATGAAGTCCTGCAGGGGGCGGGGGGGAATTACAACCCATTAAAAAATTGTATTTGTTTTAGGAAATATTTATTTCAAATCCAATTTTTAATTTCTGCAAAAGAAATTTATGTTAAATTTGAACATTTTGATTTTAGTAATCGACGCGAAAAACGTAATGTGTTAACGGTTTATTCTACATGCGTGCAGGAACAGAAGCTTATTGTTTGATGCTTTTCAAACTTTTGAAAAGCCAAGCGTTTTGCTGAACAATGTATCTTCATATCACCAATGAAACATGTAAATATAAGAAAGTATTATCTTGAGGGACGATTTTGCCATGCGGCCGTTTTAAATACCAGACTGGAACTGGGCCATGTGACTATACATACAATTTCTTGTAATAAAAATATATTTCAATAGGCAAGTTTACGTTATTCATGCGGCTGTTGCTATCTTTACGTTTGGAAATTGACGACCATGCCCTCTTGAAATAAACAAAGCCTAAAATCATTGTAGATTTCTAGACACGGCACAGGAAGATAAAAGAAACGCTGCATTATTTTCAGTCACACTTTATTTAACGATGATGTGAAAAGTAAAGGCTGTCCATAACATTCAGACAACAAAAGAAGAATGTTTTTCAAATATCCCCATCGCCCTGCCCTCCTCATCCCCCCCACCTCCCCCCCGAATAACAACCAATGGCTCAAAAAATGTTCAGGTGTCCCAAGTGTGATACTCATTTTATACAAGATTTTCATATCTAGACCTCATCTGTACATAACATAGTTACAGATACTGTAAATAAAAAGAAGACTTCAGATTTGTGAAATGTTTCCTATGTAAAAATGAGAATGTACGTAAAGATCTTTACATATACATATATATATTTATATATATAGTTCTCTATTCTTTCTGTAATAAGAAAACGAGTTATTGCCCCTCTTGAACATGTTGTATTTAACATAGGTTTTTGTTCACCATTTTAAAGTTTCAATTGAACAGAATGCCATGTGGTACCACATATCAAAACTGACAAAACAGTAACAGCATGGACTCTTTGTGTGTCTCCACGTAATATATATATATATATATATATTCTTTGTTGGTGTAACATATCTTGGTTTTGTGTTGTTTTTCTCCAGTCAACCTGACGACGAAACATACAAAGATGTCCTCGGGTACGTCACGTTGATCTTCAAACTGAGAAGGTAAAAAGACCTGTGGCAAATACAAACCATCAGCATGATGCTATTTATTACAGGTTACTTATGAGCCCTTGACCCACCGCAATTGCATTTGTAAAATTTATTCATTTATGAGAACAACTGAAATAATAGAATAGAATACAAATAGGGCACATAGAAAAAAAAAAAACACGTGATGATCTGCATTTGATATTTTGGACTGATCAGATAAAATGATTTCATAATCGTTTTAAATCACACAAGTAGATTATAGTAGGTTTGTTCGATAGCTGCTACCTTCATTTTATTGCCCTCAGTGAACAGGTGCTAAATCAGCAGCATGTTAGATGAGATGATATTTAGTTAGTCCACTGAGCATCTTGGCTTTGACATTTGCGAACTGATCAAGAGGTAAAAAATAAATAAATAAAAATAAACGAATGCCTGTAAGGAACTACAGTGGATTTAAAAAGTGTGAACACCCCTGTTGAAAATCTGATTTTTGGGGACATTAGAGATTCTTTTACGATACTCTTGAAAAACAAATTCCACCTTTAATTTGGCATAAGTTCTGTACAATATTAACTTGTATAATATTTCAGGGCAAATGGTGAAAAATATAAAAGATGGACCCATATGTGACTCCAGTAGAGAAGCTGCACAAGTTTCTAAGTGCTTGTTGAGTTATATGTGTGACATTCTCCTGTATTCTCCAAAATGTCTGAATAAATAAGATTACTAATCAGAAGTGTTTTCTCCTAAAAATAAAAAACCCATCCAGGTCTGGATTAAATAATACAAACCCTGGAGGGACAATCTTTTCATTTATTATTATTATTATTATTATTTTTATGAAATGAAACTAAACAAGAACTAAAAGGTGATTTGGCACAAAAACAGTACAGCATGTCACTACAACAACACCCACACTGAAACACAATGGTGGCTGCATGATGCTCTGGGGATTTCTTCTCTTCAGCTGCGCTGTTTTTTCCAAACTCCGGTCCCGTTCTGACCCAAGCATTTCAAATGTCTTCTGGAAAGCCGAAGATGAAGAGTGGTTGTAATTTTCCAACACCACAGTGAGTCTAATCATACATTTATGTCAACAATAGAATGACTTCAGTATAGAAGATTTTTACTTCTACCCACAAGGTAGAGAGAGTAAATGTGGTTACACCTAAATGCAGCATTTTTATAAACTCCCTCAGAGGGCTGCATGCTAAAATTGAATTTAAACACGTTATTGCACTCGTTCCACCCTAACAAATTGGTTGTTCGGTTGAATGGTACAAGTTATATGTCAGGTTAAAGGTGGTAAAGACGCATCAGGGTCTGTTTTAGATCAGAAATATAATGACTTTTGAACAGGGGTGTGGATCCTTTCATGATAAAATCAAATTACAGGTGATATGAGGAAGCAACAGCATAGCTTTGTCACAACAGTTGCAAAAAAACAAAAACAAAACAAAACAAAACAAAAACAGAGGTAACTCTGTGAATTATACATTTTATTTCATGCCGTCTTGAGAAAGCCAAATACCAAATACTCCATACATGGACACCATCATCAGGGTATCAGCAAAGTTGTACACAATCACGTATAATGTAATATATAAAATGTGCGGTTGGTTTTTTTGCTTCTCCTGAAGGAAGATCCAACCCTCTGGAAATGTCTCCCACTCACATGTTCTGTGACTGTGATTCTCTGGTTGGCAAAGATGCAGGAGAAGTCATGACTCCTTTTTTGAGGTCTGTGCTTGGGTTGTTTTTTTTTCCCCCTCCTGCTCCTGTGCATCATAGCAGGGGCCTGGAAACGGGAGGAGCTCAAACCCCGATATGTCTGACAAAAGATCCTTGTCTCCCCGACTTCAGCTCTGAATCCTCCCCAACTTTTCTGAGACGTTTTGACTGTATTTATGGAGAAATATCCTCCGGCTGGAGTGGAGCTTTCGCCATGTACTCCCAAAGCTGTCCCCGGTCTTGGACACATGAACTTTAGATTAGTCTGTGACACATTGTTCGATTTACAGATGTGTGGCCGATGTACTTTGCTGGGTAAGCGCAGTTTCGACCCTTTCGTATGTAGTGTGGGTCTCGCAGGCTACAATATAAGACAACAGGCACGGCGCTCAAGAAACGCCTTAAAAAAAAAATAAAAACCAAGACACCAATGGTGAAACAATATGCTGAGAACGAACCTTGCCGCTCTGGGTAAAAAAAGTATTTTTCCTGCAGAGTCCCCCTTCTACTTTTTCTCCCGCATTAGGAAAAAACAAAAATAAATAAATAAAAAAATTAACAAAGAACAGCGATACTCTTGATGACGGTCTTGGGTGAAGCTCAGCGGCACTGATATACATTTCTGTAGCAACTGAGGTATGTTCACTGTTGCCAAGTGTGGGTTGATCTATCATGGTACTCTGTATTATCTGTGAGAGAAAGCCCTGTGTCTGTGCTAAATCACCGTGACCAGCAGTGGTGGCATCGCCGTCTTCGAAACCAACGCTGCAGACAGGTGCGGGGCTTATCACGCGAGACTTCAACACGTCGACTGTCGCTGCTGCTGTGCGTGGAAATTCAGGTCAACCGTTCGGTCCGATCAAGCCGTGGAACTGGTAGACCTACATTTTCTCCAACATCGCCTTGTTTTCGTTTTATCCCTCATCGCAAAGTCTGATCTCAAAAGTCTTGTAATTTTGTGCTATTGCTGCACCCCGTTGCTCTAAAGACTGTGCTGGTAAGACATGAGAACAAGTTCAGATAGACAACTTAACAGTCTATAAAAACCAGCCTGCAAGCTTCAGTGTGACCCCACCCATCACTAAGCGCCAACACCACCTGAATTCACTGGATGCTCTCTTGGGTTTTTTTTTTTTTTTCTTTCTTTCTTCTTTTACGTGCACATCTGTGTATTTGAATTTCTTGGCATGTTAACAAAAAAAAAAAAAAAAGAAAGCTGTGAAACACTCCCTTGATCTCTTTTTGCTCTATTTTCTCAGACCTGTGAAAAAGGCATAGCATTATTGTTTCTATAAAACATGCTGTCTGACTCCAGACGGACTGATTAAATTGTAAAGTATGAAGGCCTTTACAAAGTCAGACAGGAGGTCTTTGACATAAACGAGTCTAGAAAAAATAGCAAAGTGGAACGAAATAAAGAGCAACGTGCAGCTCACTCCGAGTTAAGAGGCATGGGACCTGGACAAATTTTGATGCATCTATGCTGTTTGTAAGCTAATATATTAACAGCTATGCTAACAGATTTATGCCTCTTGTCATATATCTGATTGGTAGGATGTTATATTTCATAAGCTGTCACCTGCCTTTGTTACAAGCACCACACTTAAATCCTATAAATTTGTCCATTCACAGCATTTACAAAGCTTACAGTACATCAGTGTCAAAAGCGATGATATTTACATTTCTGCACAACGTTGAGAAGTGGACAGGGGTGCTTCCTTTAACGCTCGCTTTAGTTGGATCTCGACAATTTCCTCTCGTCGCTCCCAAACTCATATCCAGTCACCGAAGCGGTGAAATGTTTAAGTTGGTGTGGCTCACATGTAGCTGCAAGCACATATAGCACATAAAACAGATAAGAAACGGAAACAATCCCTTTTGAAGCAGATAAGGCTACACATCAGATTAGGGCTGGTCCACCGCTGCTGCTGGGGCGTCACTGTGCTTGGATATCGGTGTGTGTCTCTGTTGTAGATATCGGTGTCTGGCTGTGCATATGTGTGAGCAGACCTAAGAAGGGAGGAAGTAGTAGTTAAGCATCAACCGTCCTCTCCCACCCAAGCTTCGACCGACGGCGTCAGTCCTCAAGAGACCCGAGTGCAGAGGTATGACGAGTAAAACTTTATTCCCCCCCCCCCTCTCTCTGTTCGACCCCATCTTCTTTTCAGTCCAAGACGGAACACGCACACACGCTGACAATATCAGTCTATTTGTTGTAGAAAAAAAGAACCATTTGTGTCTCCTCAACAAAGAGCGAAGTGGGGGAGTAAATGAAGCTCACAGCCCAGAGACCATTACCCTGTAGGAAGGGGGCATGTGTCTGTGCCTCGGACTGGAGCCCGGGCTTCCATTTGGACTGGTGCAACTGGCGTCAACCCCTCCTATGGAAGGTAAGTATGCGTGGTGCAGGATAGGCAGCTGCAAGGACAGTCGACGCTGTATGCTGCAAGGAAGGCGAGAGGGATAATATCAGAAAATATAGTACAGTGACTAGTAACATGAAGTATACATGCTAAACATCATTTTACATGTGCACCTTTGTCTGCACCTGTACCACCAATCTGAATTACTAGATTATTTTTTTCAGCATTTAGCTGCATTAAGACTTGTGCAAATATATATTCTCACAGAAACCAAGCAAAACCAAGCAAATATTTCATGTAGACTATGTCAGTTAAAGCAGAAAATGGCAAAAAAATATTTTATTACCTGAACACACAATCTCTCAGTTTTGTATTATCTATGAAAAATGTTTCAAATTTGTACATTTTGTAACCGGCTTTTGAAAATGGGCAGATGGCGCAATAAGTGATGAATACTTATACTGCTGCCAAATTTAGAATGACGGGGTCGCCTTGTTGAGCAGGTACTGTTGCCTTGGTCAGTTGTGCTGCTTTGATTTGTGCTCAGGCTTGTAAAGTCTAATTGATCTCGACATCCTTTTGGATCATTCAGGTGTTGGTTTATAAGCTTCATGTGCTGCTTTCACATATTTGGCCCCATGCATGATTGCTGAGCTTAGATTTGGTATTACATCACTGACTTGCAAAGAGAAACACACGCACGACCTGAGCTCATAAGAGTACTTTACACTCTCCCTTAATAATTACGTCAACTAAGACAATTAACTATGAAACAAATTCATTTTGAAATTAGAACTAAAACTAGACTTCTTACTGTTTGTAACTGCACTCTGAGTTTGCTTCTATCTGATATGAAACATTGAAAAACTCAGCAGGGTTTATTAAACTGTCTATTTAATTTGAATTTACGTATATTGAAACGACAACCGATCAGCTGCATTGTATCACAAAAGCAAAGAAAGACGATTAAATGTCTGGAAAGCTACTGGAAGAAACATTTATTAAAACCAAACTTCTGCAGCTTGTTTTGTAACTTTGTAAGATGTCAAAAACAGCATTTTTCTTGGAGAAACATGTCAGCCATTTATCACTGATATGCAAATATCCTAAAAATTATATATTTGAGAAATGGAAATATATAATTTGAAAAACAAGCCTTAATGTTTGTCGAGATTCTCGAAAATTGAAACGTTGCTGTTTTACCATAAAGGTTAGACTAGACATGAAATGCAGATATTTACAATTTCCCTCTCCTTGGTCAAAGACCTTTTCAGATAAGACTTTCCTTACAAGCCATAGGTGACATTTCAGATGATGGGAATTCACTACATAGCTAAAAAAAACATTTGACTATACCAACTATTTGAAATTACTTTCAAGAATGGACTGCACAGGTCCTTCTCAAAATATTAGCATATTGTGATAACGTTCATTATTTTCCATAATGTAATGATAAAAATTTAACATTCATATATTTTAGATTAATTATAAACACTTTTCTTTTATTGGTAGGATGAAATATGCTATTTTTTTGAGATAGGAATTTTGGGTTTTCATGAGCTGTTTGCCATAATCATCTGTATTAAGACAATTAAGGGCCTGAAATATTTCAGTTAGTGTGCAATGAATCTAAAATATATGAATGTTACATTTTTATCATTACATTAAAGAAAATAATGAACTTTATCACAATATGCTAATATTTTGAGAAGGACCTGTAGATATCTACAATTATCTGTAACAATCAGACTGTAGAATTCTAAATACCTGTAATAATGGCATCATAAGTATCTAAAACATCTTGTGACATTTGGAGAGTAGATATTTAAAATCACAATAAGTTAAATACAGCGAACACTTCACATAAGAATATTTGTAACAGTGGATAAATAGAGTTGTTACCCCAATAAAGATGTATTAGGTCTTGGGAAGTCTGAGGTTTTAAACATTGGTTAACTGTGAACTGGACAAACTGCCTTTTTTTATTTCTATAGAAGTGAAATATAAATAAATGCGTTGATGATCCTGTTAAATTTTATGATGCCCAATTCTCCTGCAAAATACAGTCAGAGTATATTATACATTTGCTCCTTCACTGCTACGTAAAATATTCAACTACACCTAGATGTAAGATATAAACATCCAAACAATGAAAAATCTGAATGAGCTCAGACCAGCACAGCCTGAGTAAGTGAGTTAGATTACTACAGGTTCTCACTATTCCTCGGTTTGTTTACCGCAGAGCAATGAGCAGCCATTTTCCCCCAGCTTTACTTCCATTCTTAGTAAGCCCATAAGACCCCATTCCTCCAGCTTTTGGGATCATCTGACTAAAAGAACATTTCATGCTTCAACCCAGTGTGACACTTCGCACCCCACCTCACCAGAATCACTTCCAGTCGTTGGCAAAGATATTACATAACCAAAGACTTGTTATGTAAAGTCAGAAATTAGCAGGGGGTAATGGAATTCAGGCCTGTTCAGCAGAAGACCTAGAAAAATGTCACAATTAGTGGAAATTTAAAGTCGTTCTAATTTGTAGAGCTGTGCCTGATCATGACCGCTTTTATAATTGCGCTTAGTCATAAACTTTCCCTTTAAATATGGTGCATTAAATTGTGAAATGTGCTTTGTGATTTTGTTTTGTTTTTTTTTTGCGCTTTTTATGTCACAAAGTATTCAGTCTGAGCTAGATTTGTCTATTTATAACTCTTTTCAAACTTCTGTGTATTTGTCTTCTCTTCCTCTTCACCTTCTCTCTTGCCACCTCTTCATCTCTCTTCCCTCGGTGTGATCAAACATTTATGTGGCAAGGGAATAGCTCCGAGTGTTCCTTTACTTCTGTTCTCCTCCCCGTCTATTTTCAGAGCTGCTTCCAATGCAAACTGTAAATCAGTTGTTATATAAGCCCATGCGAGTCTCTGCCTCCTCTCTTGTCTGTCTAAACAGCTTTCTTCTTTAAGTTTGTCTTTTCCCTCTTCTGGGCTCTTCTTAATTTTATGCCCTTTTTGTCTGCTGTCTTCTTTCTCGCCGTCAATCTGGCGTTCTTCTCGTGTTCTTGTTAAAACCAGCGTGGGAGGCAGAATTCTCAATGATGCATGAAATGCTGTACCCTCCTCACTGATGAAGTCGTCATGCCTCAGCTTTGCCGCCTTATGAATTATAGGTGAACATGGATGTGCGCCGGTTTCATAAATGTCCGAGAGATCAGCTGTTTTCAAGTTGGCGCGACGAATCAATCCCGTGCATGTCTCCGTGTGCGTGTGTTGGGGGCGGGGGGTTACGCATGAGAGTTATCATATGTTTTGCACACTCACTAGGAGAGCACACATGTTCACATGTCTTTTAATGGAAGTGGGAGGGAATAGTGCAGGGCTGGTCCGTGTGCTCAATGGGCTCTGTTGCCAGAGCAACTGCCTGAGAGTTTCTAGTGGTTGCGCTACATGTGATGTGTCATCTGCTGAGAAAGCTCACTAAACAGTGGGAAGGAGGGGAGGCGGGGAGGAGCACAGACATGGATGTGCGATGGAAATATGAGCGCTCACTGTTCAGGTGAGTTGATATCCTCCAGGGGACCTCTGCTTATTCTGGAAGGATCCATGGAGCCCCACTGCGCCTGCGGTTTTTGCTCCAGGTGGTTTTTCAGTATCGATTTCTCTCCATCTGCATTGAAACATGTGTAAACATTTTGGGAAAAATTGTTAATCTGTCAAACGGGACGTATCTCAACGATACGTTAAGCATGCCTCTGATTTTCCAGGAACCTCGGCTCGTAATGAAAATCCTTTTCATTTGACAATGTCCCTGTGACCCATACACTTTTTCCATAACGTTATGTTTTCTTTATATCGCTGCACGTTGCTATTGAGCTTCTGCTAATGTGGAATACTTCTCGCATAAACTTTTAGACTTCCAGAGTTTTTGAAGTAAGCTTCAATAAACATTTTATGCGTCGTAATCACAGGCAAAGATCAGCATCAAACCCCAAATTTCTAATCGTTAATAACGCCGAGCTAGAACTGGAGTGCTCCTTTTTGCCCCACACATGTCCCAGATTTCTTTTCAGAACTTGTTGACCTGATTCACTTATGTCAGCACCCTCCTCCCCCATTGGACATCTGGGCGTACTGAACTATTTCAGAGCAGTTTACTTTATGGAAAGAAATAACCTTGAAAATTTATGTTAAGAGCTGCGAGGATAAAGTGCTGACCTGTATATTTCCACAGTTCTGTGTGATTTTTTTGTTTTTATAGACGCAACAAATGTTTGCCGACAAATAATATGACATTCATGGCCATGATGAGTTTATGTAAACCTGCATATATAAACAATTGTGACTATCCATGCATTTAAACATATTCTTATACACTTATGGTCTATCGCAGCTTGTAATAGGCTTTAACCGTATAAATCAAACCTGCCACAGACATTTTTGATTGTTCTATGAGTCATGATGCGCTTCTCACATACCTCATTGACAGAACATAAAGAATCTTATGAAACAGTGTTCAGATTAATTTTATACTGGTGAACAGTTTTGATATTTTTCCAAATATCTCAACGAAAGTAGTTTTAAAGCCGCAGGTTTCCCTTTAGCCGGCATTTGTACTAACTGTTTTACATTAATACAAAAATAAAATGTACCTTTTAAGAAGATTGTTGTGCCAAAACAATATGCTAAAAGTTTTAAAATAAAACGACATAAATTACATTTGTTGCATTTGTAGCTCCGTGTCTTTTGTCTGGGACTTAACCAGTAATATCTTTGCGAGCTTCGTGGAACTTGCACGCAGAAAAATAAGCCACTTTGTCAACTTTCACACGTACCTGGACTTCAAAAGTAGCCAAATTTTAATCATGGTGACGATTTAAAGATTTCCAAACAATTAACTCGGCTGTTATTCAGACCACCTCACCCAGACTAAACCAGCTTTATCGTTTGCTTGAATGTGATGAGTAAGGCAGTCAGATGGAGGCAGGGAAGTGTAGCTTTGCCTCTAACCGTCTGTGAATGAGTGTAATGAATGTTGACACAGCATCCTTCTCTTAAATTCAATCACTGGTCCCCAATATATTTAGAGCAGATCTATTATGAGTCCTGAAGACAATAGCTTGGAGGCAGTGATGATGCGGAAACCAACCAAGGCAGGGAAAAGCTGTTCTGCTGGAGATCTTTCAAAAAAAAAAAAAAAAAGCCACAGGAACTGAGATCATGCCTCCAGACTGTGTATCAGAATGACTGTGAGCAGCACCTCACATTCAGCTTTTCTTTGCATCTCATTATGCATCTCATTTCTTGTAAGATCACGATCCAGACTTATGAGCATCTCTGCTTTAAAGGAAATCACGGGAAAAGCGGCTAAAAAGCCGAGTTTATGCAGAATGGGTTCAAAGTGTGTTTATGCGGCATGTTGGTAATTGCATACAACTCATTAAAATCACCACTTTATAATTTACAATAAGGGTTGCCAATATTGTGTTGGCAATTAAATCTATTTTCCCACTAAGTTTTGTCTTAATAAAAAAATGAAAATATGCTCTAACAATTTTTTTCCCCCGGTACAAACATAAAAAAAACACATTTATTTATCATAACTTTGTTCAGAGATGCTTTGAATCTTTATTATTTGTACTTAAAAGTAAATAAAAACATTTTAAATGAATATGTATGCAGAAATGAATAAATAAATAAATCCATCAGTGCATCAAAACAGGCTTCCTGTGAATATTCTGACATTAGATAGAGCCATCCATCTTAATGAGCACATGCAATTACAATTTGACTTAACATAATAATAATAATAATAATAATAATTTGTGGAAGATTGGATAGAACGTTTGTGTTAATCATAATTGTTAGACAAAACACAATTTATGCTGAATATCTCGTTTCAATAATAAACCACAGAAAAAAGTACCTTACCTAATAGCGAACCAAATTTAGTTGCACTGTTTTGGTCGTTGAGTATTTTTTGTTAATGAAAAACAAACTGGAGGTCAAAATTGTCCCAGATGGTAGCTCATGCATTAATTACCTACTAATTAGGACAACCCTGCCGCGTCTTTCTCACCCTGTGTGCACGAGAAACGTTGCTTCACTGCCACAGCACAACCAGACCACAAACCGACTTCATTCAAATCTATTATGTTCTTGGCTCAAAAACAATAAATAAACGAATAACAACCATGCCATGTGACACATAGGGATTAGCTTTGTTAAAGTGTGAAGGCGCCTTCGTAGATGAGGAATCTCGCAGAATTTCAACACTCTCCGCTCCCCGTCCACCGAGCGAGCGCAGCCGTCTCACTCTTTGCCTTACCTAACTCAGACAGATCCATTAAATGCCCCTGAGAGCAACTTTGTGCTGGTGTGTGTGCATCAGGCAAGCCGAATCTGGCTGTGGTACATCTCCATCTCCATCATTCTGTGTCTGTTAAATCGGTGCCTAATGCAAGGCGAAGCTGCAGAACCAATGATTCACTGATTCAATTTAAGGCAGCAGATTTTATAATGTCTGAGATGCAGCTATTTAAACAACCTGTGCAGTGGAGAAGAAGAAGGAGACATGGAGACACAGGGACTGCACTCAACAAGTACTGATGAGTCACTTACACCGCGCCTTAATCGCTTCTGTTTTCCTAACCTGTATTCTTCCATTTGCTGGAATTTGTCAGCCAAAACAGTCATCCACTTTTGTTTGTATCGCAGATAAAGATGTGTTCGTCTTTAATTGTAGGAACACAGGAAGAAATTAAATTGAAGATGTGGTTTCGTACTGTCACAGCTGTCGTGCTTGTCAGGTTGTGAGAAGACTTAACAAGGTGATTCTAGACAGTTGCTCCCATTTGTCCTTTACCTGTCATGGAGGAACCATTTTGACTGACTTGCCAGGCCATTTGCCAAAGACTAAAATAAAAAGGTAAATACCTCCTTACCATTATAAACTCGAGGCCAAAATTACTTCCGAAATCTATAGAAAACATTTTAATAGTAGCGGTATTGCATCATTACTCACATCTCAGTTTATCTAGATATGTCATCATTGTCAAACAACCAAGAACTAATTTCTTAAATGATATTTTCAAGCTTTGATTTATTTATAAACGTGTTTTTCTGAAGTAAAACAGCAAAGACAGGCATTTATAAGCACATTTTCAGAATTAGGTGAAAGAGTCACTTCAGAAAAAACACACACTGAAACACATAGTCAGGTTCTCACCTTTGACGTCTGTAAAGTTGCGTATGCTGAGGATGTTGTTGGCGTCTGGGTAATGGTTCTGTTTAATGTAAGGAGTTTTCTCTGGGGTGTCCTGCAGCTGCATGGTCACTTCCTCCAGCTCCTTATCCAACTTTCCACACAGAAAAGACATTTAAATAGCATTAGGTCAAGTTATGCCTTGTTGTTAAATGGATTAACACACACATTTGTGGAAAAAAAAACAAAAAAAACATTCACAGATAAGGTAGCTAGAGTGGGCGACATTATATGATCCATGTGAAAGTGCTGCAGTTGCTGCTCTGTGATTTCAAGCAAAATTTAAAACCCACTTATGGCCTGCAGCCAGCGCTCTCTCTTTCCCCATCCCTGTCCCATCTGATTAGAGATGCTGTCCCTGTATGCTGGACCCCGGCCTCACCTGCTCACCCTAATCGCCCTGGCGATCTGAACTGCCCTGCAGTCTCAACTCACTGCTGCGTTGCAACACTGCATGAGCCAGCTCAGTTCTTGCTCATGGGTGTTGTAGTGCTTTACAAAGCTATTCGAACATCTGTGGATTTTTCTTTTTTTACATTTTGTCGTACTACACCCATGTATTTCTGATGAATGGATTTTATGAGACAATAAAGCTGAATAAAGTTGTCAACGTTTACTTACAAATAGACGTCAGAAAACTGTGGTCTGCAAAGATATTACTCTAATGTGCCTAAGTATAAACCATTTCATTCAAAAGTCACCTGTGTGTAATTCTACCGAAATTCTTCCCTATCCCTGCTTTGTGGAACAGAGGAACAAAACATTGCTGAATAAAAGCCAGAATAATTCGCTGTTGGAGTCATGCTGTAAACACAGCAATGTGAGAGAAGGCGTTTTGGCCAGATGAGACCAAAACTGTATTTGATCCATTTTAACTGAAATGTGTTTTTTTTTTTGGGGGGGGGAGGGGTTTCAGTCTCAAAAGGTGTATATGCACGCCACACTTTTCAGATTTTTATTTGGAAAGCATTCTGAGAACAAGGTGCCCGGTTGGACTACCACATAAAATCCGTTTAAGACACGTCAAGTTGGTGTTGATGTAAAAATATGTGAAAGAATTCATTTTCAACCCGGGTCCAGGCACAAAACCAATTCCACGCAACAGATTCCTGGTGCTTCTCTGCCTGCCACAGATCGTGCTTTCTGCTCGGCGCTCTCACCTCCTGTTTCAGCTCTTGCGCTCTCACTCTAAATTACCCTGTCTGTCAGTAAACTCGGACATCTGTGCTGACTGCCTGGAAGTTCTGCATTTTTGGACCAGCACTGAGTCCATAATAAAGACCGCAGCTCCTTATAGCTGAACCCATTATAAACATCCGTGTCTTCTTAGTTTGTGTCATTTCAAATCGAAGATAAAAAGGGGGAAGGAGCTGAAATTCATCCCCAAATTACTGAACTGTAAGACTGAAGGAACATATATCCTCATATTACATAAAAAGAGGGCGCATAGAAAATTGTGGCAATCTCTTGACCAGTGACCAGAGTAGGTATTAACAATTATCCATGTAAGAGGTAACAAAGTGAATAAAGAAATCTGAAAATTAACTGAATGCGGGAGAGCTGTTATGTCAGATTTTCTGGAGATAAATGCTTGGCTGTTTCTTTCTTCTCTTTTCAATCTTCAAGCGAAATGATTGTACCTGTGATTACATTACCTTTAAGATGTCTTTTTTTTTTTTTTTCTATAACTGCATTAAAAGCTTCTCTAACTATGCCCCCTGTCTCCAACCATTATTACTTGTTAAGAGGAGCTTTAAACAGGAATCCATTTTGCTCAGACCTCGGTTATCCTCATGCGGAGGCGGTGGTTGTCAGTTTGCAGCCCATCCAGTCGGGAAGTGTTGGTCTGGTTCACGCTGGTGACCGAGGTGGAGGTCTTGGAATCTTCCTTCTTCTGATTTTGGGTGAACTTTAGCCGCCGGTTCTGTGTGGCTGCATCTGGGTTTGTTCTCATGGTGATCAGCTGTTGGAAGGGTCATGGGATGTTAGTCACTGTTGTACTCAGGCTGACGTTACACAACACGGCTGTTAATGGAGCATTTTAGGGGCCAGGAATATGGAAAGTGAGTCAGGGAATTTGGAGATAAGCAGTCATTGACTGGTTAGTGGTGACAAAGTGCCTCCCTCCCTTGTCTGATGGCTAACGGTACAAAAATAAAACACAATAGATGATGAAACCGATGGGTCAGATTGAGCGCAAAAGAGTTTCTATCAAAAATACGAGAGTTTTTTAGTTCGTTTCTTCTCCTCTGCTAAACACAGCAAGACATTATCATCCCGTAAGAGATTGTAGTGAAAGCGGTGCGTCTCTGAGTGGAGCAGTGCCGTTTAGCCGAGTTCAACATAACATGAATGAGAGTGCAGGCTTGTGGCTCAGGCAAACAGAAATGGAGAGGTATGTCAAGAGCGTCTTAACGATGAGCCAAGCCAAACTGATGCTCATTTCTGCTGCTTGTATGCAGGTTCTCAATGTCTCCCTCACGATCCAAATCTCATGGCCATATAGGAGAGGTTTAGAATAAAGCCCTATGTAAAGCAAACATTTGAGTGCACTGCTTTTTGACTTGGCTGTTTGTTCACCGAAACCGACTGGCGCACAACCCACATTGCTGCAGACAAGGCCCCAATTCATCCAATTCATCTCTTGCTCCTTACCACCATCACTTGTGGACAAGATACCAAAATAGTTTAACTTCTCCATTTGAGCCAGATAGTGAATCCCTACCAGGAGGGATCAGACCACCTGAGATCGTTTTTGTCCAGGTGTTAAGCGGTCTCAAAAAGTTATTGTTACGAAACATTTCCCACCATATATTTTCCACTGTTCAAAGTAGATTTCATAAGAAGCTAGAGAATGCCCTGGAACTAAGTTTTCTTTATCTGTATGAAGCAGAATCAATCTATGCCTCCCCCTCCCTCTCACCTGTCTCTGCACAATGTCCATAACTGTCATCGCCACACATTTTTCTTGCTTACAAGAAACACAATGCTGGCTGCTTGAGAAGTCGCTGCTTGGGAAAAAGTCCTACTCATCACTGTAAGATAAGGCCCTTCTGAAACTGCAGTTGGGAAAATAAGAGCAGCATTAATGTCAGGCAGCAGACAGCCAGCTGGCTCCGCAAGCAGCTTCCCTGAATAAGCCAGCGAATGCCAGCTTTTAATACACCTACTTTTTACTCTATAAAGAGCAGAATGACAAAGTGTGATAATATTTTACACAAAAATTATATCTGTGCAGCCCACTGGTTTTAAATTCAGCGAATGTTAAAACGCACCAACATTTTTCAAAATGATCTACTATTTGAGATACCCTTGATGTCCTATAATAGTAAATAGTTTCACATTTTAGCAGCTGCAGAAATAATTATTGCCTTCTATTAAAACAAATTAGATGTCAGAAAGTTTGTTTTATTTTTGTTTGCCATATTTTTACTCAAAATTCTACTACCGTGATAAATATTCATGCCCAGTAAAGGCATTGCTGCAACGCCACACCACACGTGACTGTCCCTTTGCTGCAATGACATCTGCTGGTTTTCTTAAATAGAATGAATAAAAAAGACAATCTGAATAATTACGTGAGCTTGATAGCCAGGCTCAATTTCAAATGTAGGTAATTGACTTGCAATCTCTTTGATTAGATAGAATTGATAAAAAAAATAATAATAATTAAATGAACTGAATAATCTTATACCAGCCAATGCCTGTTGTGTTTAAAAACCAACCTTAGGAACGAAGACAAGACAGAGGGTGATGGTGCTACAAAAGATGATTACGAGAGCTACGATGCAGAACTGGACATTCGGCTGGTCCCTGGTCAGAAACGACACCGCCGCGCCGATGATGCACATGATGCCAACGTTGTACACGCTCATTCCGATGTATTTGCTGTCGTTGAGGGCAGGGATGCTCACGTTCCTGGTTTCCCACGCCAGAAAGCAGCCAAACAGCTGTAAGAAAAAGTAAAAAATTGCAAAATGGCCAAAAGCCAGAAAAGATCGATCAAAAGCTAACTTTGTCGAATGAGATGACTCGGAAGACAAAAACAGATAGTTGTGAGTGCAAAGTCTTTGCTTGGAGGGACAAGGAAGCTGCAGCAGAGGATTGCTATACAAACTACAATGAATTTCCATTGATGCATGTTGGTGTGATCAGAGAAGGCCATTCAAAAAGTCCACTTTGAACCCTGCCTGAGTCAATATTAGCATTGTTATAAAAAAAAAATCTATAATTTTTTATAAATACAGATTATGAAAAACCTCTTAGTTACAATTTTTCCAAAAATTATTTAGTGAAGATTCAATTTTTTCTAACTTCACATTCTTGACACAACAAAGGTACATATTACAGTTTTAAGATTTACATTTTAATAAGATATATATGTTTTTTAATAATCGGCAAATTACGATAGCGCAAAGAGTAAGCGCTCATGCATGTGTGTACAGATTGTGATTATGCTGTCAGATTTTTTTGTTCTCTCACCATTAGCAGTCCCTTGTAGGCATACACGATGCCAAGCCAAATGGTCATGTGGGTGTTCTCACAGTGCTCCAAGAAGGGACGGATGGCAATGTCCCGGCCTTGTGGGTCCGCCTGTTGGCAACACGAGAGGAGGGGGAAAGAAATGAGTACAGCACACACAGACGTGCCTTGTTCTGTGGGAAAAAAAAAAAAAAAAAGTTTGCCAGATGACTAAGTGAAAACTTTAAGGATATACACACACAGGAAATACTTAGTCACTCGGTGTCATTTTAAATTCCTGTTGCAGACGCCGCTGATGCAGGAGCATAGGCAACACAGACTGACTAAAACTCATTACAGCTCTCTCCAAAGATTAGTGAAAATGAATGGACGGGTAAGTTAGATGCAAGATGTACGTTTATGCTTCCCTTTTGTTTGTTTGTTTTTGTTTAGAAAACTAGAAATATTGCAACCACAAACTTGAATGTATTTGACTGGGATTCTTTAGAGTGAATGGGTAATCATTTATAATTATCAACGTGTCTTTACTGAAGAAAATTTGGAAGGTGTGGTGAGCTCATTCACGCCTGCGGAAACATTTTTTTAGAACAAGCTTTCACAATGAATCCAGCTCAAATATTTGATGTACTGGTTTCACAAATGTAGACACCATCATTCCTGCCATTCTTTGCAAACACTCAAGTTCACATGGATTGGATAGAAAACCTTTTTGAGCATAAATTTTCTAGTCTCGGAATAGATTTTCCACTGGACGTAGCTTTAGACTTTGACTGGGCCGTCCTCACATTTGAACATGCTTTGGTCTCGACTATTCCATTGTCGCACTGCCTGTGCGCTTACAGATATGACCTACTAGTACGCTTTTGTTAAATATACATAGGACTTCTGAACTATGAGCTACTTTCTATTGGTCATAAAATTTATAACATAAGGAAATATTCACATGGCCTAAATTAATATGCAAAGTACTGTATGACAACTGGAAACCACATGTGACGATACTGAGAATAATCCCATGTTGCTCTTCTAAATAGTCTCAGATTTATGTACACTACCTCAGCAGTTGGTCGCTGCATACAAATGTGTTAATATTTATAGTACAGCAATGTGCTTCCTAAAACTCGGCTTATAAAAAATAGCATAAGAAAGAGAGAATGTTGCGAAACCCTATATTTTAATTCTCAATCCATGTTAACAGCATGCTGTTTGAATATTTAGTTTATTATATCACCACTGAGTGGTTTCATGGCATTCATTTATGCGACTATGCTGAATACTCACCTCTACATTGATGTGCCTCCACGTTACCGCAAACCTATGAATGCACTTGTCAACTTCTGATTGATTTTTTATTTAGTGTTAAGAAATAGATAGTAAGTTCAATCAAACAAAGCTGTATTTATATTATGACAATATTGTTCTGTAACAGCTTTTTTATTTATCTATTTTTTTTAGCATTTTATTTTTTTGGCTCTATGCATTTACTTGACTTGTTCATTTAAGTCATTTCACTGTGCATCTGTACTGGTTAAACTTCACTTTGTGTTACACCTGACTGAATAATATTCTATGAATAAGATTTAACTGACTGATACAATATTTATAAACATTGCAATGCAAGCATGCATGAACAAGTGAGCATGGCTAAATTCTCTATAATGGAAAGTCTTCATTTTTTCTTTTTATTTATTCACAATATGATATCCTATTTTCTTACTTTAATTTACAAATCCCAATTCAGATGTATAATATACCTTTTTTTTCCAGCCTCTTAAGAAGCCCTGATGTCTCAAAACAGAAACATATTAAAGACCGAGGATTGCATCGCTGGCAGTGAGATCACAGGCTCTGTCAAAGCACTCTTGTAACCCCCGATGAGAGTTCCCCAGCAACCTTGCTTGGTTTATGTCACTCATGTCTGTGAATATGCTGTGACTAGAGTTTGGGTTTCTTGTTAGCTTTAGGTGAAGCTTGGGATAAAAATGGGTTGCCTCTTGAAAAGCCATCACGTTGGTGGAGACATAGAAATCTGGGGCAGGAGATGACGCACAGTCGGGCTATTTTTTATTTCCTTACAAGGAACGACAATTAGTTGGCGTAGTGCTGAGAAGGGGATCTGAAACATCAAGAACTGTGTTTTCATCATGACGCTTCAAGTAGCTTCTTCTTAACTTCTGCTAGGCAACCGGTTTGGAAAGGAACTGAGCAAATAAATCGTCAACAAAATTTTGTGCAGTTAGTAATTATAAGAACCTGCATGTTCAGCTCATGTTCCTATTTGGTGATTTTGTCCATGAAATCCAAATAAGTAAGAATTTGAAGTAATAAATTACAAATTATTGTCCTTCATGTTAATTTTTATATGTGGGGTATGAAATGTTAGAAAATACATTTTTTTTTAAATGTAGACTAAATTGAGAATAATTATATGCACCCTATCTTTAAACAAATTAATTTGAGTAAAATATTTTAAAAATATAACGTAATTGGCTTACAAAAAAATGTTCTTGGCTGATGTGAAATATTAGCCAATTATTATTATTATTTAAATAAATGTTCCCGTTGGCCAACTTCTCCTTTTGCTCCGAAGCCTGACTCTTCCATTTTTGCTGGCCCAATTTTGCCCATAAAAAACAAAATTTGAGTTTCACTGGTTTCATCCATACAATTTATCAATTTACATGCAAGGTTATACTGAGATTTTGTTTGACAAAAATCTTCAAGATAAAATACATAATTATCATCTAGTCATCCTTCTGGCCGAACAACATTTTCTCCCAATAATGTTCTCTTATGTTTCACTCTTTGCAAATCCTTTTATTAATTTGCTAAACTGAGACACATTCTGCATCCGTGCTCTTTGCATAGTTTTAGCTCCCAGCTAACTTGTGTCACTAACAACTAAACGATAAGACAAAACGAGATGTAATGCTTATTAAGCTTAGGCTTGTATCGCAGCACAGTAGACAGAAGTTCTCGCCTTTTGGAGAAATGCTGTCTGGGGAGTTGCCAGGCAACAGGTCTGGAGGCGGCAGGCGGCCCCAAACTGGTGGCGATGGCAGCGAAAGTGCCAGTTTACTGTCATTTTTCACAGCATTAGCCCTCTAACGGGACCACTCTGCAAGGGCTGCAAGCATACACAGTGCATCAATGGAGAGACAAACACAGATGATGCAATGATGAAGAAAAACTAAAGGTGCAGGTGGAGAAGCAAGGAGGAAACGCACAACGAAACAGGGAATTGTCCAAATAGCAAAAGGACAAAAGAAGATAAAACAGATAAAAACAGTAAAATCAAGTATTGGATGTTTGGCAGAGTTAGCAGTTTTGATATTGGTTTTAGAATAGTTGAGTATACAAATTAAATATGCTAATAACATTCCTTGCCAGTGTCAGATGTAACTGTTAAGCAGTGGGTTTAGTCTGTGCTAGAGGTTACAATGAATACAGAAGTGGATTTCAGTTCAACAGTAGCGACTTCCTTCCAGAGTTTGAGTTTACAAGCTAGAACAGCTTGAAGCAAAAGTTCTGCACTGCATCTTATGTTCTTCATTGTACCACAATATTTAATACACATCATGTTGTGACACAGCTGACATATTTTGGTTACCATTATGAAACTTGTCTCAACCAGATAACAAATATCTGCAAATCTTTTCCGCCGCCAGGTAAACTTGATGAATCCTCTTCTTTTTCCTTTGCTCTTTGTGGACTGCACATTTAACTGCTGCATCTGCAGCACCCAAATGTTGTCTTCCTATCAGTTTTCCTAAACTAATTGGAAGACAACTGGTAATTAGTGTGCTGCTCCGGATTCATAAGATGTGAGACTACAAAAATCAAGGTATTGAAAAAGTTTTGTTGAAAAAAATTGCAACAAGTCTTATTGTTCTTACAGCTCAACATTCTTTTATTGATCTGTCTAATAATGTAAGAGGGGCAGAGTGGTGTCATTCTGTGAGGCATGGAGTAGCGCAGGCTAGTTCTTCAGAACATGTTGGTAATATATGTAACCGGCTAATTATCCAGCTGATATCAGCTCGTGATGTGACTGTAAAGAACAGAATGGAACAGGATTAAGATTTCATGGAACTTCTAAAGGATTGTTTATCCTTGGTTTTTGCTCAAGCCCATCTTTAAAAATCAATATGTGTTGAATGAATGTTTTCTAACTGCAGCCAATGGATGCTAAGCAATGTGAAAGGATAGCAAATTAGCAGATATGAGCGGCTTATTTAAAATGGCTTCTCAGAAAAATTTTGCGTTACGGTTTCATGTACAAACAGAATAATGCTTTTTCTGAAAATGTCGTTCAATACTGGAAGAAAACACAACGTTTATTCAAAGCTCAATCAGCACAGAAAAAATACGGTTTCCTTTTGTTCTGCAGTAATGTTGAACTTTTTTTTTTTTTTAAGAAAATAAAAGTAGGTATGGATTTGCACCTTCTGATGAATTATCTATCTCTAGGCAGCCTGGAGTCCTTTCAACTCGTTCTGACTGAACTGAATGAATTAAAAACAGTAGTTGAAAGGGCCGCAAACACTTTCAAATGCTATGATGTGTAAGGAAAAAAATCCAAACTTCACAGGCAGATAACTTACTAATCCCCCATTAAATGTTGGGATGTTCCTTTCAAGTAATCTAAAAGCTTAAAAAACATGAAACCAAAAGTGACACCCACACAAAGAAGACAGTCTCTTTGATTTTTCCTGGCTTCATCGTTACAGCTGCACTAGAGGCTGTTTTAGGTGTGCATCTCAGCCTCTGCCTACAGGGGAGCAAAAAGATAAGAGTACAAATAAGGCAGAAAACTGAGAGTTTGTTCATTGTCAAAGCAGAGTTATGTATATTTCTGTGAGCATATGTGACTACAAGTACTGAAGATCAGTGACTAAACTATCGTGAATGAAAACAATAGTTTCATATAGTGCAGTAAAAAAATGTAGTTTGCAATGCAGATAAAATTGGGTGCATTATATGAAAATATTTTTAAAAAATCTTCTGGGTTATCAAAAGAGCTTTTTAGTCAATGTTTATTGGCCTTTGTGTTGTTTTTTTTTTTTTTTTTTTGTCAGCAGCTATTTTCTCCCATGGATCAATTTTTTCTTATGGGCCTTAACTGAGTTAAGAGGGGGCTTCAGTGCTTTAGATGATGAGCTGGGTTCTTTTGGGACTTCCTGTGTGAGTCATCGATGTGTTCTTGAAGTAACTTTCATAGGCTACCCACTCCTCCTCATTCACTGGAGTCCCAAAGCCTCAGAAATGGCTGTGTAACACTCTTTCTGAATTGACATATTTTGGGTGGTGACTTTGTTTCTCTTCTGTTCAGGAATTCCTTTAAACTGGGGAATAATGAGATGCTTTTTGAGATCTTTTACCTTACTTCATGCTGTGTGCCAGGTTCTATTTAACCCAGCTTCTAATTAAATAGGTATGGGCATATTAGAAATGGATAAGCAGCACGCACAGTACATTATTCTTCAATTTAATGTAGGCAAGCGCAGTGTGCTGGCCGTGGCATTTAACTGAAACCTATTCACCTGGATCACATCAAAATGAAAAAATACATAGAGTGAGTGCTGGTCATTAACTTCTGGAGGTTCCTCTGGTTTGTACGCATGCCTTTCTGTACTGACTTTGGAGTTGATGTGCTGACTGTCCTCCTTAAAGTTACAGTGTAGTGTATGTATGGTTAGGGAATATGCCAAAAGAAGCTAAAGAGAGTAAATTCATATTTTAATAAGGAGGAATAATTTATTTTTCAGAGGATGATTCTGGATACCTTCTCCATTGATAAGAAGAAATTGGAAACCACTTATTCTAAATACTATGGCTATCTTAGTCTGATATTAACATTTCTCCAGTGATTTGAAACACTTGAAGTGTGACAAAAAAATAAATCTGTATGGGGGTAAAATCTTCCTCAGAAAAACGTATCTCTGTACAGTTGAGCTATCAGGAAAACAACTTCTGAAAACATCAGTAATAATGTCAGAGTCAGTTCCACTGTGGTGGAAAAACCCCCCCAACAAAAGCAGGTGGAGATTTTGACTCTGTCAACAATTTATGTTGGTGTGCTTTCCTGGAGTCGAGGAGAAAGTAACTGTGATGAAAAATGACAGGGCAAAAAAACGCACAGAAAAAAAGTGCAAAGTGAGTGAAAATGGGAATCACTGAACGAAAACAGCCTACAATCGACTTTTAT
Organism: Poeciliopsis turrubarensis; assembly: GCA_010277015.1. Taxonomy (NCBI): domain Eukaryota; kingdom Metazoa; phylum Chordata; class Actinopteri; order Cyprinodontiformes; family Poeciliidae; genus Poeciliopsis; species Poeciliopsis turrubarensis. The sequence continues at coordinate 1,755,064 of VMRN01000014.1, forward strand.
TTGTTTTGTTTTTCCTTTGGGGTGTTTGTAAAAAAAAAAAAAGTTTTCATGAAACGCTGTGTTGTTTTATTCTTTCTTACTTCAGGGATCAAACATTTTACATTTATGTGTGACACAGCAGTCTGACGTTTATCCAAAAGAGCAGGCAAATGTGGATTTTTAGCAACAGTGAATGGATTCAGATTTCCCATATTGTGGTACAATTAACCAAATTCTTCTGCTATAGCTGCTGCATGTTTTTTTAGGTATGCCTCTTCAAGCTCTGCACATTCCATATTTTGCCTATTCTTTGCAAAATAGCTTTATCTCAGTTAAACAGATAGCAATTTGTTTGAAGGCCGAAATTCTTCCGATTTGGCCTCATCTGCCTGACCTGAGTTTGTTGTATCCTCTAAATAGCTTTGGCCAGATTTCAACCAGGTTTTCTTTCAACAATATAGCTTTTTGCTATGTTTTCTGAATAATACTCTGTGTGATAGTCAAAGTTTAGATATTATTTTATAACCTAAAACATAACCTTTAATCTTCTGCACTTTTCTCACGTTCCTGCTGTTCCTTGTTCTTCGTAGTGTTGCTTTTTCTGTTGTGTCCTCCAAAAAAATGCCTGTGTTTCACAGAACGGCTGTATCTATATTAAAAACAAATATATGTGAACATATAATATATATTTTTTATTTGCATTTGTCAGATGTCAGTCTTCCCAACATGCACAAAGAAGACCTCCAAAAACAAAGCAACCTTCCAGCACATATGCTGCAATTTGCTTATAGCATTTAAGTTAAAGAAAAATGGGGGAAGGAGTGTTTAGCATACTGAGAATGGCTTGAAAGGCCGGAGCTACTAAAAGAATAAATGGAGATGTGGAAAGCTCAGGATGAGAGATATGAAGGGTGACATTTGGTGAAAAGCAAACACATCAAGACGGCAGAGGGCAAACAGATGTGAGGATAAAAGTCATCCTGGCATCTCAATAATTTGTAGAAAATCACTTGAAAAGCAGTCAGCACAGTTTTCACGAAGCGTCTATTAAATTTTTAACAGCAGTAATGGCCTTTAGACGAGGAAGACAGAAGTGAACGTTGAGTGATCAACTCAACATACACCTGCAGCTTGACAGGGAAGAAGAGAGTTGATATATGGGAAAATATCTGGCTGCTTAGGTTCCTTGTTCATAAAAAATGTAAACAACATCATTAACCACATGACCATTCATAGTCTTTATGCCAACCTTCGACTTAAATCACCATTAGAGTGTAGATAGGGTTCTTTGAAATTCTAAATGTCAAATTTCCATACTTATTCAGACTGGCAATACCAGAGTCATCGGAAAGCATTTTTGTCTAAAACAATATCACTTTGTCCCTCTATTTCTATAGAGACCTGCCTGTAGGAGGGATGAATGGATAGATGTCAATGTTTAAATGCTTCAGTAACGTCAGAAAATGCAACAGTGAAGAGAAAACCCACATTCTTCAATTGCACGCAGTGACATTCGAACACAAGAGACGAGCACCGCAAACCAAAACGCACACTTTTCAGTGAGCAGAATTGAAATCACAGCGGCTCTGATTTCCACATCCTATCAGGAGCAACCTTTTGATCATTCACTTTCAGAATCTTCAAGTTTCCATCCTAAATTATGCACACTGCTGCCTGGAACTCTTGTATCTGTAATTGCATTGTCCTTATCATAAGTCTGCACACAATTCCCCCTTCAAAATTCATTTCTTCCTGTTTGGATGTTTTACCTGCAGCTGAAAAGTAGTCCATTTCCCCGACATGCGTTGGACAGTGCTATTACTCTTCCGGCTAAAGTAGTGAAGTTTAGACACATAAAAAGGTACACAGCAGAACTTAAAAACATTTTGGCCAATGCATAAAATTATTATCATTATAATTTCTTAAGAATCCCTCTTAACAAGCTTGACGATGCGCCAGGATGCACATCTTAATTGAATAAACCAATCTGAAAATATTATTCTGCAACAAACAATTTTGTGGTTACAAAACCTTGCACATATCCTAGAGAAGCAGAACCTTCTTTATATTAGAACAGATTCTTAATTTTTATGTCAAACTAATGTAAATTCACATCTGTCTGCATCTTGCATCTTGGAAGTCTCTCTAATTATATTAGCCATATAATACCAAAAGTTGAAATTTCTTCTTTACTTAAAGATTAAATGTTTCTGGAATACATTCATAATTTAATACAATAATCCCCTTCTATAATTCATCTTTTTGGAACAAGCTTCATAGTAATTACTGACTAAAGTGCAGCGAGTAGTTATGTTTGGGGTATTACCTTAAAATATATTTGCAAATGAGTCTCCATTTAGCTCAAATGATGTTGAAAAACTAAAAAAGCCATGATTTTGTAATCTGAGTTTTCCCAAATTGTTCAAATATATATGCAAAAAATTTACCTATACTAATATTAATATATGAAATTAATATATGAACTTATATTAATACATATTATCATGTTAATATTAGTATAGGTAAATCTTAAATAGGAAAAGCTGAATCCGATTTTACAGTAGGACCGTAAGGAAAAAAACAGTTTTTCAGTGAAGTGCATCTAAAATGTCTGGTTTCTACTGTTGTTCCTATTTAGTGAATGAGTGTTTGGGTAAAAAGTCATTGTTGTGACTGAAGCATTGAATTAAGCAATGGAGGAATCGGCGAGAGTTGAATCCGAGGGACAGTGATGCGGACGGTAGGGGAGGTGAAGCGTGCCTCCAGTCTGGGCTGACCTACATGCAGCGGGCCACAGTGGCAGGGCAGCAAGACGCCGATGGCAATCCAAGCCATTTGGGTCTCTGCCATCCCTACTCACAACGAGTGTGAACACCATCTAACTGTACATGTGAGTGAATGCGTGTGTGTGTTCCAGGGTAAAGGAGCTGGGGTCTGTTTTACTGTAGAGTCTCAACTGCGGCAGATAGGGGACCAGCATGTTCCACTTCGGTGGATCTTCACAAATTTTATTCCGGCTCAGTTGAGAAAAAAAAAAAAAAAAGGGCAGAGTGCGTTTGAATGACAAACGGAAAAAGAAAACAGTGGGAATGAGTACAAAAAAAGGTAATTCCAATGTCCTCTATTGTTCAGTTTTAAACATCATAAAACTATTTCCCCACCAATGGAGCTAAAATGATCTGTTTATGTGAATGTGGCTGTTTGCATTTAAATATTGTGCAAGTTTGAAATCTTATTTGAAGACTAATCTTTCTTAAACAACCATTGCAAATCCCTCTCACCACAACTGCCCCAAATTAGCAGCAGTGTGAAAAAAGTTGGTGACTGGATTGCCTCTTTGCTTCACAATGTAATATTTTGACTAAGCGCTCCTTCCATGTTGTCTTGATACATGGTAACCCCAACACTGCCTGGAGAGAATCAGAACTTGAGGTTTTCCACCCATTTTTTTTTTTTTTTCACATTTTAATATTGCTCTCTCAAATTTTTCTCTAAACCAGTAAAGGGGTTTATGTCAGCGGAAGGTCGTTGTTTCAAAAGTAGAAAAAACACACATTATTGAATAAAAAAAAAAAGTTTAACAGCAAGGCTACTGCTGTTATTTCAGACGGCAGTTACATTACTATTAGTGTCCATTAGTTTGTTGCCAAAATGCCAGATATATTCAGCATTGAGGAAATTCAAACTCGAACTTCAATCAAGCATCCATAGCTGAAAAGAGCACAACACAACTGCAAATTGACCAACAAATTGCTTGGCCACTCGAAATGACAGGATGTGCAAGGTATGCTTTATTCAGGGAAGCAGCAAATAGACGGTAGTGACAGAAATCTACGGTTGAGGTGGAGAAATGTGCTGACTGAACTACTGGTGGTACATTGCAACATATCTGGCCTTTATGAAAGAATGGCAAACAGAAAACTGATGTTGGAAGAAAGTCACATGAGTTCCAGTTTTACAATTGCCACAAACCATGTAGGCGATATGGCAAACATGTCAGCCAGAATTTGCTGGACAGTTGATAAGCAGAAAGAGCTAAATACAAGAAAATCCTGGGAGAATTTTCCTGAATGAGGCAAAAGTTAACATTCAGGTGAGACATCAACCATAAAAAATACACACAGCTACAATGAAATGGTTTGTATCAAAGCATATTCATCCATTTGAATGGCTCTGTCAAAGCTGAATTCAGTCACATTTTTAATGCCACTTTGGTACTTCTTCTCAATTATGCACTGTTGTGGGTTGGACTATCACATAAAATTCTAATAAAGTGCATTGAACCTTGGTTACAAAGGACATGTGTCAAACTCAATGCCTCAGGCCCAAATATGGCCCGCCATAAGTTTTTATATGGGTAAGTTTTTTTTTATATGTCACATCTGTTGCAAGTTATAAAATGAGACACGGTTCTATACATATGAATATTTTTCCAAGGTAACGTATATTCGAAAATTGCTCAGACAGAAATATGACTGCAAATGCAGAAGACAAACCGAAACCAGGCATAGGGTCTTAAAGTAATGAATCTGTATTTCCACAATAGGCGGCTTTATAAGAAGATTCTTCAAAGTATCTTGGAAGAAGATATAGCAAGTATACCTAAACACACATGCACACATTTGCTGACTCTCGTGCTAAAAAAAATCTCTTACCAAACTGTGGATTCCCATTCAACCCAAGCCCAATGGCAGACACAAATACATCATAATGCTACATTATAATGACACCTCCCTCCCCCCCAAACACACACACCCAGATCTCCCTGTGCTCCAGCAGAGAACTGCCCTAAATGATTTATTAAAAGCTAAATGCATCATTAGAATAAACTGCTAACCCTAAACAGTGGGCTCATTACAATATGCAAATGGTGTGATGTAGCACAGCAGTCTGTTTGATTGTGTGCTATCGCTTTTGGTATCCTCTGACTCCTCTCTTACTTTCCTTTTCTCAAACATTAACAGTTCTGATCTGAGGTTCCATAAAGGCTCCCATCTGCGCATCGGGGTACTTAAGGCTCTGTGTTTAGCGATCACTCTGACTCCCTTCTGTCCTTGTTGTCACAGTTGTCAATGAAGCAAGTTTAGTCAAATTAAAATTTGCACATTTGGTACCTATGTTAATTTCTTTGGATGAGCTGCAGCACAAGTTACATGATAAATACTTAAATATGATCTGAATTTGACCAGGAGAAGGGCATATTTGTTTGAGGTATAACTTACATTGCTTAAGAGTTGGCATAAGAATTGGCATGAGAATTTTCTCTTTATGTTTTTTTATCAAGATTGTTTTATCTTTCTAAATGTATCATCTTAGAGGTGACTGAGGTCTTTGAACACAAGTCACAGAAAATCAATGAACCTTGAAGGAAACAGGCGCTCACTTGTGCCGACTTCCATCTTTAAGAAACTCCAAACAGGCGGTCTTCACCTATTGATTTTTGTCCATTTATCAATGGGGAGGCATGAGAGCATGAACTGATGTTTTCATCACCACAAGAGTTATATTTCTCTGAGGAAATAAAGCCAGGCTCTGGACTTTACCCAGCAGTTGATATTGTAATGCATAAACACCTTGTTACTATCCAGCCTGAGCAACTCCCCCGCTGTGAAACTTGCATGCACAAGCACTTTGGTCAGAGTCAGGGTCAGATAATTTAGGGAACCTAGATTGTTGCTTTTGCCTCTAGGATGTGAGTCTGCATCAGCAATATTCATTTGTGTGCAACATAAAAGCAATTAAAAAAAATTACAGAATAACATTGACAGACATTCTTGAGTTCGTTGATTTTTGAATCTTTCTCATTTCATCAGATAATCCTGGAAAGCTGTGGGTGATATGTTTAGAAAATCATGATTCAGTACATATCACATATCGAGGTTTTAAAGTCATGGTTTGGTGCACTTTAATCAAGAAAAATAAACAAAGGATTTTTATTTTTTACTTCTTTCAGGAGTAAATGAAGAATATTTGACATTTCTGAAATACGGCTTGCCTAAAACGTAAAAAGTGGAAACCATAGAAATGACTGGAAATCTGATTGGATTTGATAAAGTAGCATAAGCAGCTTTAGCCATTGCCTGGCTTTAGGAATAAACCATACAACAACATAACCAGCTGAAAATAGTCAATGTTAAACAAGGCTATAACCTTATTTGAGAAAAAACATCTTTAAATCACTCTGGAGTTGTTTTCATATTTTAACAACTAAGTGTCCCCAGCTGTACTTGAATGCAGCTTGTGCAGCTGTTGGAAAAATACCCCTTAATTAAGGGGGAGCCCTCTAACTTGGATCTTCTGGGATGTTTTGGGCTGGTTGGGTGCTACAGGTGCCATTTTAAATATGAGCTTATTGATTATATTACGCTTTACATTATTTCAGGTGAGAAATTCAATTAAGTGCAAGTGAGATATCCACCTTTCTTTCTCCTTCTTTCTGAAGAGAAGAGGTTGGCGGTAGCTGGGAGTCCTGTCAGTTTCGGTGCCACTTTTTAAAGTTGGTACAGGAAAATGCACTATAGTTCCACACACCAACATTCTGCGTATCTATAGGGATCAAACGGCAGCACATTTGTCCGTAGATGTGTGAAGTGAGCTGACAGGGCCAGACATGCTCCATACAAATACGTGAACTGGTGAATGTTCCTATGAGACACTGACTTTGGTTTCTTTGGTTTGCTGAGCAGTATTTCAGAACTGAGGCCGATGATTTAAAGTTTTTCCACAATGCAGCACCTCATACAAACCGACGTAATCACTTCACACCGTGTTTTTAAATTTATGAGCTCTTGCAATTTTCTTTGTAATATTTACTTTCCCAATAACAATCACCTCGTACTTGTAACGATGTAGAGCAGGGGTGGGCACTCCTGGTCCTCGAGGGCCGGTGTCCTGCAACTCTTGGATGTCTCCCTGGTCCAACACACCTGAATCCAATAGCTGAATCACCTCCTAAAGGCAGTCAAGTTCTCCAGAGTCCTGCTAATGACCTCATTATTTGAATCAGGTGTGTTGAAGTAGAGACACATCTTAAAGTTGCAGGAGAGCGGCCCTCGAGGGCCTGGAGTGCCCACCCCTGATGTAGAGGGAATTCACAAAGCAGCAGATTCCTCCATTTTTGGGAACTGTAATGTACATTCTATTTGCTTTATTTCTGTCCTGAATCACATGGCAGACTGCACTCATTGCATTGCATGCAGATGCAAACTTGCTCATGCAGTCTAATGGATGGAAACAGTTTGCACAGCTTTTTGCTTTAGGTTGCAAGCCGCTAAGCCACAAACACACGAAGTAAATAAAAGCAGAAAAAAATAAAGACAGTTTTACTTTCATATTAGTCATATTATTATTATGGTGTTAACGAGACATTTCCTCAAAACTTTAAAAACAACATCTGATTCACAGGTTTTCTTGAACAATAGGTAATGCAGTGGATTGTCAAAGACAGCGAAGTGATGCATTTCTTTAACTAATTAATTCAGGGCTAAAATGCATTGACTGAAGATGCCCTGGCTGCAATTTACATTCAATTATATAAATATAGTCAGACTTTTCAACTGAATGTATGCATAATGCCTCGTGTGAGAGATGAGCAATTTGCCGTAGCAGTCCTGCGTTTGTGTCTAAGGTAGGACCAGAATTATGAAGATGGCCAAAAAACAGTTTGTACTTATCAAGGCCCTCAAAAAGATTTGTAAACTTTCCAGTAACTTCGTTATTACTGTCTGACGTTTTTGGTATTAGATACTTTGTAAAATTATGAGCTGCTGTAATAAAGATTCAAACATGGTCTGTTGCTATGGAAACTATATTTATTAATAGAATTTGCCTGTGTTGTCTTTACTAAAGAGAAATAAAACATGGAAACCGCCATCGCTTTAATGCTATAAAACCACTTTATTGGTTAATTTGAGTCACGTCAAAGACATGCAATTAATGTTTTTGGGTCTTGTTAAACTAAATTAAACTCATTAAAATGGTGTTATGATTCTGCTAATTTTTTATTGGTGTATTTCTAGTTCATTTAATATTTCGGTGCAGCTGGATACCAGAATATAAGTTTTTCTTGTATTTAAAAGACAAGTTCGTTGATCTCAGATCAAATGTTTGTCTAACTAAGTTCGAGGTTGCAATAGTAATCTGGAATAGCATTAATGTACATTGGTCATGCTACTTATCTAAGGTGATTGTTTTTTCTGATGACTGATCCATGAGGTCACAAAATAACCCAGAACAATATCTAAAGTGCCTCAGATCTCAGTTGCTCCAGGAAAAATGCTGGGGGAAAAAAAATGCCGTTCCTGGGAGAGTTCTGGCCCAACTTCATAGAAAGGTTAGTTTGGAGAATTAGTTCCTCTTCCCAAATGAAATCATTTGAAAACTGCTTCTTGTGTTTACTCAGATTTTGTAATTACTCCGATGAACTAAAAAACCCTCAAGTGTGACAAAAAAATAAAAGAAGCAAAAACAGAATAAATCAGCAAGAAGACAAAGACTTTAAATAGCAATGTGTCTGATTTTGGCAGCACACTTTTTCTGGTGTACCAACGCAAGGAACAAAGAAACTGCTTCGGTAGTTGTCGTTAAGTCAGTGTCTGAGGAGGATTCCAATAACAAAATAACCAACAATATTCTTTTACATCACTGGTTGCAGAAGTTCAATACAAGAATATCATAAGCTATTTTTATGTCCTTCTATTTTTATCAGTGCAATCATTAAATGGATTATGTTTTGGATATAAATTGAACCTATTTGTCTTGTAAAGTACCTTGAGGGGACTTTTGTTGCGAACTGGCACACTGCAAATAAACTGAATGGAATTCAATGTGGCATATGGAAAGACAAATGATAAAACATCTCATTTCATTTTTGCATGTTTCATATGTACAGAATTACTATAGCACTCTAATGCCATATCTGACATTCCTTGATGACCTTTTCAATCTAGTTCCTTCATTATTGCACTCAGTTCTCTTCTTCTCAGCTCATTTTCATTCCTTCAATCTCCCCCCCGTCCTCCCAAGGCGATAATTTTTGATGTGGTTTAATACTAAATCGACCTTTGGTGCTGCTCCCCTTTATTGTAAAACCCGCCATAGTAATTATGGAGCACAATGCACCGACATAAAAGCCCAGCATCGTTATGTCAGTAATAACCTCTTTCCATTTTACCTGCTCCACTACATTTCCCATCATCCTTTGTCAAACAAATGCATGCCAGAAACTGACTTGAGTGTCAGGAAATAATTTCCGCCCTTTCTCACTCCAAGCCTGTTTATGCTGTAGGAGAGAAGAATAAGCCAGTATATCATGCAGTCCTTCTCAGGAGGCTGGGAGAAAGAACCTGACATATTAAACACTAATTGAACAGCTAGACTTACTGCACTTGAACCTGCCACGTGCAAGGACATGTTCACAGAGTCGCTTCATTTGCTTGCACTTTCAGTCACAGTAGAAAGGGAAGTCAAAACAACAAGCAATAAAACCACAAGCTTTTTGTTTTTTCAATAAGAAGTAGCGTGCTCTTAGAAAACCGCTCAAACTGTTACTGTCTGAAATTACACACAGTGCAAATTGTCTGGGAAGACCCGTGTTGCATATGGGATAACAAAGGGGAAACCATCATTTTAGGAATCTGACATAAAATGTCTTTTTCTGTCTATTTGTCCCCCCCGTCCAAGCAAGCCAACAGCGGTAATTGAGTCCTTTGAGGCTCAGAATTGCCGTTAGCTCTGTGTTGTCGCTACGTAATTGGTGGTGCTATTCTCAAGTGAACCACAGCATCCATCGCAGAGTTTGTGACAGAGTCTTAGGAGTGGTGTTTGATTTTTCTGTAAAGTAAATTGCAATTCTTTTCCAGATGCTTACATTTCTTTGCTGAGCTCCATCCAGCCTTGTTTACCAGTTTCAATTATTTCAACGCTTTAAATTATTGCTCTGACTGGATATGCAAGCAACGTTAGAGACTCATGTCTTATGAAGATCAACACACAGCTGCCTCTTTTTGAATTAGCTCTTCTCTTGTCTTTCCTAATTTGAATAGTTGAAGAAGATTTGACCTCAGCGCCGGGTCACATTTATAACTTTGATTAACTGGTCATGTAAAAAAAAAAATCACAAACTATTGAAATAAAATTACATGACAATCAGCAGTTTGAAAAAATATATATATATATATTACAAATAAAAAATTTCAGAGATGTTTTCATTTTACACTATTGGTGTAGTTTGTTCCACACCAGATAGTCCCTCCAACTTGATCTCTTCTATTTTCATCTCTTCCACATTTCACCTTTTATTGCCTTTTTTAAATCATCTTTCTGTCATCCTAATTAACATCTTATTTTTCTAGTAGGGTTCCTATCGACACATTATGAGAAGTCAGTATATTTTTTTAACTTATTGAACTATCTTGTGTTCTTTTCGTGCATGCACTACCTTTTCCTACCCCTTACTCCTGTCCTTTCTCCACTTTCTCGCCTCGGCTCTCAATCTATATCCTGTAGGGTCCAGCTTTTTAGGCCTTGGGGAGAGACCTAATGATGCAGGGATACAAAAGTGACGTGCGAGCGCTCCGTAATACACAAAGGAAGCATACACTCGAATAAATTTTACAAATGCCTGCCCACCCCCAATTTTCACTCAGGCACAGCTATGCAGAGACAATTGCAACAACACCTTCCACTGCCCGACTGCTCTATGCACACACGTCAGCAGAGAGTGGTGACAAGAACGTGACCAGTTCACCACACTGAGGGTAAGTAGGGGAGAGTAAAATGATAGGAAGACCAATAGCTGCCTGAAGGAGCTGACACAGTGAGTTCAACACCATTGGCCTAAAATGACAGCCCTGTCAGTTCCTCGCAAGCACTCGCGTGTGCGCACGCACATCCAGCTTGGGTGAGTAAGATATTCCCAGGGGTGTCTCTTCGCCTAGCTAAAGTTTGGCTCTGACAAACACAATACCTTATGGTTGGCAAACAGTGTCCAGTGAGAAAGAACAACTCAGACCATGCTCACTCCAGACCTGTGACACCTCGTCACAATATGATACTAGGCGCAGCAATACTAAATGCTCTTTATATTTACCCAGCAGTACAGTTTACCGAAATCGGGTCAACTTGAGATAAGTAGGATTTTTTTATTTCACAATGGCTAATGTGCATGTATGTGAGGTAAAGCAGTATTTATGTACAGTCTACCGCTTTGTCATTATTTGGCTACAGCAGCATCAAGTTGACAACTTAAAAGTAAAAGACAAAAAAAAAAAAAAAAGAAAGAAATCATCAATTACTTCAACCCTCATTGCCCCACCACTGCCTGCCTCCCCAAGGACACTAAACAGTCACTGCCAACACTGCTGAAACTGCTCCAATCAGGGGTGATTGGTGTGGATGTGAAGCATGGTGATGTATGGTCTCAGATAGGACAGAGAAGCCAGGTATTGATCATTGTAGTGTATCTTGGTGCGTCCTTGGCACCAAGATACATAAGGAATAAAAGTAACTGATAAGTTAACAGGAAAGCCTGAGACAGACAGACAGACAGACAGACAGAAGCACTATTTTTGCCATTGGCTCTGTTTCACAGGTGTGAGGTCTTGTTCTGTTCCAGTTGTTAAGGGCAGAGCAGACATGGTGTTCCTAGTGAAGGAGGAGGAACTGAAAGCTCATGACAAACACTCTGTAGAGAAACTGCATCTTGTGTTGAAGTGTTTTTTTTTTTGTTTGCTTTTTTTGTTTTTTTTCTGCTCCCTCATTTTAAGAGCATTGCTCCGTTTTTACAACAATGGGACAAACACTATTGGAAGCAACATAAAAAGCTGCAATGTGTGCTGTATAATGCATTACACTGTTAGATTAGCTGTTTTCTAAGAATAGTGCAGACTTGCTGACACCACGCAATGGCCTTAGATTTAACCCTAATGCATGAAAACAACCCTGAGTTGGCAAAAAACTGACTTTTCATAATTTGTTCAGGAGCAGAGAGTTGTCGGTGCCTCAAAGGCATGGAACTAACTTTTATCTCACATTCAAATGTACTCATGGGACTTTCTTTTCAGAGATAGTATTTAAAAAGATCCGTACTTAAACATGCTTAGCTTTGCACCATGCACTTAGTCGTCTACAGCGCCATAATAACTTTAAATAGGTTCACCGATTGGTTAAAGTTGAGATCTCAAAAAAATTGATCAATATCTGCTGATTCTTTTGATTGGGAATTTACCAAGATTACAAGAAGTCACACAATATCTTGCCTACTTTCCCAAAAAACAGAATAGCTTTGGGTTAAAATGAGTCAGATGTGCCTGTGTTTGTTGATCACTACAGCTGTGGAAGATCTATCCTGCTCTGGATACCCTAAAAGGACATTTATGATATGCACCCATGTCTTAATTTCACAGTTTAGGAAATCTGTCCTGTGGTTTGCAATAAGAATGATTCATGATAATTTAACCCAATTTGCCCTCAGACTTGAGGCAACTTTGTAGCAATAACCTCTAGCAAGTGTCTAAGAGAGATTTGAGGGTAAGAATCTGCACAACTGAAGCATCTAATCAGAGAGCTGCTTGAGTCGAGTCATTTTCTCCCTGAATTAATTTTTTAGTCAATAATGACAGGGCATGGAGCGACAACAGCATTGTTCCAAAATCTGCAGCATCTTAGCCTTAGACATGATGTTTTCATGAAGTAAAGCATCATATCTTCATCTATATCTTATTTGCATGAAAGTAGATTCTTCATAATTATGTATTTTCTATAAAAATGTACATAAACCCAAAACCTGTTAGAAGTCCAGCCGCATTGTGTTTTTCCCACACCTATGCATCCCCAGAGAAATCTTTTTCTTTTTTTTTCTTTTTTTTCACAAAATGCGACATCAACCCCTCGAACAGGGGAGAGATGATAAGGGAACTCTGGCAAAGCAGAGTAATAGCCTCTCTCTGATACTCCTGCCACATGGAGCTGGCAGTGTGACAGAGATATTATTATTATCATCAGATGGTCAGATGGTGCTTGTTTTCGGGGCTCAGCTGGTGGAGTTTGGCCGCGGGGACTATCACCAGGTGCTGCTACTTCCTCCCTGGACATAGACCCACCATTGGAGGGCACTGCAGGGCTGACGCATTCCCTTACAGGCACAACTGTGATTGGAGTGATGTGGAAAGCAGAGGGTGCATTATTCCTATTCTCTTCTCAGGACTGTTGTGCAGATCACGATGATTTACTTGAATGAAAAGAAATAGAGTAATTCCAACACACCATCCCTATGGTAACACAATGGGGTGACGGTGTCGAGAGGAGAGTACAAATCAAACAAGAAAACGAGTTACAACTGATGGAAATGTCATTGTTGATAATTCAATCCTAAGAGAAGACCTGCATGACTCAGTGCTGGGATACCACGTACCAGTACAATCCCAAAAAGTACATAAAAGTTCAAGGGATATTTTGCGAGGTTCATTAAAGCAAGTCATGTCATAAGACTAAGAAAGTAAGACCACAGAATTAATGCTTTCATGTACAAGTACAAAAAAATAAGTTGAATAAATGTGACCTTGGATGACATAATTCCATAATGAAAGGTAGAATTTCTCATCTGATTGAAATGGATTTATTAAAACCTAAAGCCTTGCTAATTATACCCAGCTTCTTTAAGCAGATGGGTCCTCTGATTGGTTGTCTCTCCCCTGCAGTAAATACATTTGGAATCTTCTGACATTGGTCCACTTTATTTCCAGATCTTCCTAAAATATTTAAACATGTGACGTATGAATTCACATAACATATGGGAGTTAGCGCATCCGTTTGTCCTATGTCATATACATTGTTGTCTTACCGCTGAAAGGTTGTGTTTCACAGTTGAAACAGATGAGGTCAAGACATGTTTTATTTTTGTAGCATTTTAGCCGAAATTGAAAAGGGCTTAATGCAACGTACTTGAGGGCTGAGCTGGACCGTAGCTGCAACAAAATATTACCACTCCCTCGCTGCCACTTCTCATTTCTTTTCTTTTATAGGTGTAATGAAGAACAGCAAATATACCTCACACTCTCTCACTCTGTCTTTCATGCACACTCCCATCTTCTGTCTCTCCATTTCTCTGCCACCTTATTGATCCTCTAGTCCAATCAGGCTCTTGCGGCTACGTGAATCTCATTCCCAGGACATGGCAGTCACGTTTAATCGGAGCACAAATCGATAAGCGTACGTCTTTCAAAGGCACGCAAACTGTCCATGTTTTTTTTTGTTGTTTTTTTTTAAGTTGAAAAACATCATGCCCTCATGCGTAGAATGAGAGAGTGCTGGAACACATTCTGAAGACCCAGAGCTTTTCAAAACACATTTTTATTTGAAATATATTTAAAGCAAAATATTACAAACCACTATTTGTTTAGTGGTTTGTAATGGTCATAGCACTGTTCATGTAAATGACGATATACAATTTCAAAAATAATGGGGGGAATTAATGAGGTAATGTAACTCATGAATGGCTTTTTGTAACTTGACTCCTCACTGCAGAAGCACCTTTCTCTCTCTCTCTCTCTCTCTCTCTCTTTCCCTCGCTTTGTACAGATGTATGAAAACAGCAGCTGTTAAAGCTAGTCTGAAACAGCTCTATTCTCTCTCATTCATGAATTTATATGTCATGTCAATAACGCTGTTTAGGGAGTCATGCATGCACTTATTTGTTTTAGCTATTTGCATTTTAAGATTATTAATATGTTCTTTTCTGGTGAGAAGCAGAAGACAAATGTATGTTTCATGTGCATTTAGTGGATGATAAAATATCTCTTCTTGCCTTTGAACCTTTTCGCATTTTGGACATGACACCAAGAAACTGATTTTATGTACTTCCTTTGGATTTTAAGTGATAGAGCATATTTGTGAACATGAAGAAACATGATGCATGGCTTTTAAAATAATTTGATAATAAGCATTTGAAAAGCATGACATCTAATTGCATTGCATTCAGTTTCTGGGTATGTCTCTACCTGCTTCTGACAAATAGTTTCATCTTTATATTCATCCATCTTCCCTTCAACTGTGACCAGCATTCATATGTTTAATGATGAAATGCATTCCCACCATCATGTTTGACGGTGGGAACAGTGTGTCTCAGGTGATATTCACCACTACATAAATCATTTTGTGTGTAGCCCAAAAAGTTCAAATGTGGCGACAGGTGGCAATTTTCCCAACATTTTTACCTACACTTGCAAAAATCCTCAAGCCAAAAATTCTTACTGAATCTCCTCCACAGAAACAATGGGCCTACAGGCGCTTGTTCTCCTTGACCAGCCTTTAAGTTCAGACGGCTAGCCAAGTCTTTTTGCGGTTCTGCCTTTCTGCCACACTCATTCTATTTCACATGATGGACTCAGCAGTGCTCCATGAGAAGTTGAGAGCTCAGGATATTGTCTGATAAGTACACACCCATTAGGATCAGAGTTTATATATGTGAGTGCACAGGCAGGCAAGCGGACAAATGCACAAACACACACAAAGATGTGGTAAGGCTTTCAGGACAGGCAGAGTGTATCAGTCAGGTTAATTACCAGACAGATGGCTGGCAGTGAGGCAGACTGGGTGGGTCTGTGAAGAATAGGAGGTGTGATGGATGGCAACACCTCTGTAAAAATGTAAAAATACAAATGTAATGCATTTATGAAAACATACGATGCACTATCAAGGTAATCAGTGGATCCTGTTTACAGCATTCAAAGATCTAATCCCTGCCATCTCCTCATCTACAAACCTTCTCTCTATCACCTCCCTCTCTTACACTCTTGCTTTTTCTCTCCTTTATGCACTCCTAACACCTCTTCTGCGTCGCTGCGCCCTCACTAATCCACAGTGACACATTTCACCATTCAGATCTCACACAGAGAACGCCTGCCTCGCTGCAGCTGATGATGTGCAACGCACCACAGAGAAGCAATCAGATGATTTAACACAGAAAGAAACTGGCCGTTCGTACGACAGGTAATTTATCATCAATGACTGGAATTTACAAACTATTATTTTAAGCTCTGAATCTGTGCTTGCCAACATGCCTTTGTGTCCACATAAACTTAGAAGAGAAAAGGTATGTGCAAGACAGAGATGGTTCTAATTCAGCAGTTTTCTTCAAAGTAAGAAATATCTTTATGACAAAGAAATAATAACTTGACTGAACAAAAAAAGGAAGAAAGCTTGAAAGAAGCTACTGTCCTTGGATTGGCAAAGCTAAAATACTGATATATGGCTAACGGCCTCAATTCCCACCATGCACTTTCAGATGGTATTGATCCAAGGCACTCATAATCTCTTTCTACTCTTTGTGCTTCCGGAGGTTTGAGTAAGGCAAACGTGGCAGCTGACACATTAAGGAGAAATGCGAGAAAGCTGAAACCTGGCGTGAGGACAGCTTATTGCATTCAGATGACCACCACAAGTATGAGTAGTTCACTGGAATATGAGAAATGAAAAATTATTAGCAGTAACAAAACACCCAGAGTCAAACATTGTCTGAATCTTAAGCGGAATCTTTGACTGAGCGTTGAAAGGGCTCACAAACGCTTCTGATTTATATTCTATTTATTTGAAACACTTTTCTTATTTCCAAATAACCTTGCCCGAACACATGGCTTATTGTTCCAGGTAACAAAGTACAATCTCTTGAATATTTTTAAGAACTTGACAATCGTTCTGCTCAAAAACGTTTGCCTGAATAGCCCTCTCTTGCAATTTCAGATTTATGAATGACCTTGTTTTTTTTTTTTTTTGTTATTGTAGAAATTTTGCAAGTTTTGGAAAAATCCGAGTAGTGGTCTAGACATTTTGACTTTGGATTCTGTAGAATGAGTATGTTTGTAGCTTAAAAAAGTCAATTTTCTGCATTTGAAAAATTACTTAAAAGCATATTTCTCCTCCAACACCAACTGGGGAATCTTTTTGGAGCTAGCTAAGCCTACAATCTGGTCAAGATCACACAGTCTGTTCCATGAATTCCTAGTCATAATCCAAGCCAAAAAAGGGGGCATAGGGCAGAAGTCCAGTCAGTTTAGAAGGTGAGTCAGCAGCCCAGTTTCAGACCACAGCAAGGAGCTCTATTTTTTATTTTGTGGTGGTTCCAGTCCTGAGAACTTACAGGTCAGAATGGTTCAGTTAGTTTTTTTTCTCCCTTTTTTTAAAACTCCCAGAAAATTTTAGTTATTACAAGTGAAAATTTGCTGATAGAAGTCCAATTTCAAAACTCCTCTGAGAATAATAAGCTTGTGATAAAAGCTATCTCTCTAATTAGTTAGATAGCAATATATGAACATTCAATTTTTAGATCATAAAACTTCTCTCCTTTAGCAGAGGTTTGTAGAGAGAAATTAGTTTATTAACTCTTCTATTCAAATTTGCGTCTCATTTTTATAGCTTTTACTTGGTTAAAGCATTCAAATCATTTTATGTAATAATAATTTTAATTATTGATTATGTTAGCTTCCACTGACAGTATATTACTGGACTTTTCAAATGGTTCTTAATCTTGAATAGTATACATAAATCTTCATGTCTATGTAAAAGGTAAATCAAATTATTATTGTAATTTGATTTACAAAATTTCTATTACAATTCTTTCTCAGACCCACTGATCTACCTTCTTCCCAATACAATTATCCACACTTTTCTATTTAAAATTGGCATTTTTTGCAACCAATACCGTAACGACGTTTTAAATGGTGTGGAAAAAGTATGCAGATGTTGGTGTGACAAAAAAATAAAATAAAATAATGCAAGCTAAGATCAAAGAAACTCAACTGGGTCAAATTCACTTCGGTTCACTCAAAATGAGGGAAAAGAAGAAAAAAAAAGGGGGGGGGAAGGCTTTGTGCTCTTTGAAGAGTTGTCTATAAATATGACAGGCAACAAAATCACAGTATTTCAGCAGAGAGATGACGGTTTCACACACAGAAACACCGACAATATCACTCAGATTGGCTGCAACACATCTGTCACAATGTCATGTCCCCAACTGATGAGAGACTTGCAGAATATTCACAACATACATCAGATGGAAACTGATGGAGAAAATGGAACCCTGCACAGAGGTGGAGTTTTCCTCTGAGACTTTGTTAGCCATCAGGTATGACTCAATGATTGAACAAATGATACAATATACAATAACAGTAAAATAAGTCGACTGTAAAACCTGCTTAGCTATATAAAACTGTTTAGCCATTTGGTTATTGTTTGGATGCCTTTTAGCTTGTTGTATAATGTATGTGTTCTCCTCTCGCCAAGACTGATGTATGGTGCCACCGGTGCTACAATAGCTACAACAACTACATCCAGCTTGTGGAAGATGTCTTAGACCCAGGAGCTTTGCAGTTCAAAATGTTGCAGATTTTCTTAAAATCAAGCTTAATGATTTCTAGGTCTACAAAGAAAATCTCCAACCCACAGAACACGCTGGACAATGACATGAAACAACAAAATTATTTGTGGTTTTCTCATTTATGATATGACACTTTACAAAAAAAAGACATAATTACAAAAACGTGCAATATAAATGAATTAAAATTCAGGCTCTCAGCTTTAAAAAGAAATATAGAACAAAATCAAATACTTCATTGCCTGAAAACAAAATGTTAAAAAAAATCCAGGTACAGATGTGCACTCTGTTAAAAGAAAAAAAAATGGGATTCCACTTCTACTCCCTTGCATCTATTGAATGTTTTGGATTCTACTGGTTGAATTTCACTCTGTTTTCACTTAGTTGAACTTGAATGATCCAGTCTTTATCAGTGGTGGCACAGTGGTGAAGCTGTCAACATTGTTGCCTTGTAGCAAGATGGTCCTGAGTTTGAAATTTTGTCTGCTGTCTCACTCTGAACACGCCAGTTTCCTCCCACAGTCTAAAAACATGCATGAGTGTATTTAGATGCAGGTGCAAGGTTTCTTGTCCTGCATGTCTCTACCATCAGGCTTTATCACCACAGAGTGGCTTTTGCTGAAACTGATTATTTTCCCTTCATGCACATTCACCAGCTTGGACATTATTTTTCTCTCCGTCCATGTGCTAAAGTGTAGCTAGCATCTGCATATATTTTCTAAGTTCGAAGAAGGCCAGATGGAGCGCCTGGCTGCTGCAGCAGCATTGGATTTAATTATCTGACCTTCTTGTCGACTGCTAGCTCATAGGCTCCCAGGCAAGCGCTAATCAATGTCACCCTTGGCAGTGTAATAAGTAACTATAACAGCCCCTTTTCTCCCTCTCACACTGTCTCTCATCAAACACTATACTGTCAACTTCATCCTCCCTAATGTGTCCATCTCTATCTCATGGTGATATCTGATTTTCTCCAATTTTAGCCTATTCAGTCTCCTTGTAGCTGTTCACCTCGTCTGTATTACTCTTTCTAGTCGTTAGTGCAGCACAGTTTTCTTCTTTCCTTTACACTGTCCTCTTATTCCCACTGTCCCTTCCTCTCGTGGTCTCCCTTGAGTCTCTTTGAGTCTCCTGTCACTCCTCCCCAGTCCCTGCCATTTTGGGCATCCTATACTGTGAGTGTGAAGTCTGCAGTATGCCCAAGGCTCAAGGTCTTCTACTTAAATGAATGCATTTGTATTCCGATGCTCATCCTGCTGAGGCAGCGCTGCTACTTTGTGCAAGCAGTGGTAAAGTGCACTTTTCTAGCAATCTAGCAGGTCTCATTGTTTCATACTGTATATTTGACTACCTGGAGCATCTGTGCATGTTTTGCATGCTATCTATGACTATATGTGAGGTGGGGGGACTGTGAGAGCAGGAATTGACCGACGGGTTTAGAGAAACTGTGTATCAGTGCCCAAACAGGTTTAATTTGAAGAGACAAAAAAATGTCTAATTAAATAAACCTTAATATTTGGACATATTTTGTAGAGCAAACACAAATGATTCACTTTGCTACCACTTTACAGTTGAAAGCTACCTAATCAGCTCCAAGCTCAATCAGCTATTGTTTAGCTACTGCTGACTGTTGTAAAGAGCAAAGAAAAATGGGCGCAAAGCAAAAAGTGAAAAAGTGGCAAAATGAAGGTGTGAATGGAGGTCAGGAGAATTTTTCTCTGCTTGTGCAATTTTTTTTATTTTTATGTTTGATTATGCAGGAAATCAAGAGAGAAGGAGTGAAGGAGAGAGCGAGAGAAACAACATTGCACATCATAGTCGCTGGCAGCCGTGGTGGAGAAAAGGTAAGACGAGGCAAAAGCTGCCACCGAAATCCATTTTCGACAGATTCAATTGAACAGTCTCAGTCATGCACAACCACATGACCAATTTACCAGCTATGGTGTCAACAAATACTGAACCGCCAAAGGAGTCCTTAGAGTGTTTTCCTCTGTGATTGACTGATAAGGCTGCAAGCTAAGCACATAACATAACGTCTTGTATTTTGCAAGACAAATGGGAGCGTTGTAACAAAGCTAGAAACCGTAACCTTGGAAATATTCTCGTATAACTTTTGAAATTGTTATGAAGTTGTCAGAAAATTCAAATCTATCAAGTTGGCTGGATAACCAGAAGTCTTGCATAGGAAACAGATTTGAGGTCAACATATCCAGCTTATTTTATGCTAACAGTGATCGCATTTGGCTTTGATAAGTTAATTGTAATAACAACTAATTTTCTGACATCCAGCCTCTACAGCATTACACTGTAATTGTTGTTTGTATAATTTAGTTTTGAGAATAGAGAGCCAATCTGGTGTGCATTGGTGAATAAGAAAGGCTCTTATTTCAAGTAGTTCAGGGACCAAAAAAAAGAAAAAAAAGTTCATTTTTAACAGTTCCAACTAAATTAATGAGATTCTGATTAAACTACATGAATATTTACATCTGTTGGGATATCTCTTATGAAGATGCCACCTAGGTAAAATGAGAGAATTCACTGACGTGGTGGTACCGGTGATACATGTGGTTTCCTCTCTTGAACCATAACCAGCAAACCAAAATTTAAGAATCCTTAAATGGTGACAAAATGCAAACATTTTCAAATGTCAATATCTACTTTACTACAGACAAAAAACATTGAATTTTCAAAGATCAGCACTATTTGTGACAACGAGCGAGGTTTTATGCAGGTTTTATGAAGCTACCAAAGTTCTTCTATCTTTGACTCATTCTTCTTCAAGCAGCATATGGAAAACTGCTGGGAATTTTGTTTCTTATGAGCTTGGGGAAATTGAGGAGGGTTTGGATTTTTATACCTATAAAATGAAGCAACAACAACCAAGATCATTGAGAATTATGTATTTTTGACCACGCTTACTGAATTCGAATACAACCACATAAGGAGTCAGAACATCCCTACTGTAGATGAAATAATCCAGAGGAATCCCTGCAGGAACCAACACTCAGATGTTCACACATTCATACAAACCACCAAGAATGTGTGAGGTCTATGTACTCAATGCTTTTGTTCTCTCCCTCCAATCGTTTCTTCCTCCAGAAGTGGTCGATAGGATGAGCTCTAGGTGGGTGGTGGTTATCCCTTAATGACCCAGTTTACTTTGAAAAGGCATTGATCTCAGTCAGTGCTTTGCTTAACTCTAACAAAGCAGGCTCAAAGCCCATTTTAGCATCACCTTAATACCGTTGAAGCTGCATGAGTGATGCTGCAGAGACATTCCTCATTCCACCAAATAAATAATTTATGAGTTCGTCATAACACATTCTTGTCTTTTACTGTGAATACAATTACTCTTGAGTAAACCTTTGCACGTTCTGAAGGAGTTGGAGTGGACTGAACTGAATCTCCATGCATATTTCTTGACAGACACCAGCTACATTTTTCAAAAACTCTGATTAAAGACCAACCGAATTGAATACAATGTATACAGAAGTCCTTTCCCCACCTGCTTTGACAGACAGTTATAACAGATAAGAGCCTGATGACCTTCACACCACTAACTCTTGACTAAAGCTACACTGGGGAGCCCGTGCAAGTGTACAGAACAGTTAAAATACGAGGGACCAATTATACTAAATTATTGTTGAAAAACAAAGTATTTAATATTGTTATTTACGTTTTGCTTATTACAAATATCACTTTAAAACGTATTTGCAAAGTGGAATGTTTAATTTAAAGAGACATAGACAAAATTACAAATAGTAATCTCTAGTTGTTGGAGTTATCAGTCAAATTGCTTTTTTTCATGATGACCTTCATTTAACGCAGATTGTACAAATGAGCTGCACATTATTAGCTTTTCCATGTATGTATTATCAGTGATTGCTTGGCGTTTTCAACATTTCACCATTCAGTTCTAACAAATAGTCCCGTTAACATAAAAAAAACCCCAAGGAAATCGGCACAACCACTAACTGTGATGCCAATAATGGACGTAATAGGATTATCCAGTCCTTGAAACAAAATAAGCCAGGAGAAAAACTGCCGTTCAAGTTGAAGTGATAGCAAATTTGTTGTATTAGTTTTAGTCAAAGTCGCAAGTCAACAAAATATTAGCAAATAGATAAAAGTTAATGACAAAATTGTGGAAAAAATGCCTACCTATAAAACAACAAAACTTGTAGTATTCCAGCTAGCTATTACAATAAATGAATTGTCCAAGTACAAAACCACCTATACAGCTATGCGTTGGACATATAGCTACCCAAGAAAGTCCAACAAGTGCCAGGATTCAGTCTGCATAAACCGGTAGCCTTAAACATATGGATTTGCTTCTGGTGTCAAAAAGGGAAGCAACAGGCTCCTTCCTCTCACCAAAAAAGCATTACGGTAAATAGAGACTTGACTTTCTGCAGGAAAAACCAGCATTGGATTTCAGGGCACAATAGTAAAAGCTATTTTATCCAGGGAAGCCCCCTTCACAGTGTCTGAAACATATGGAAAACAGAGAGTATATGGTGAATTTTACCACATGTCTTGTGTGATGCCAACGGCAAATCTTCTTCAGATCATTCATGTGTGGAATTGCCTCTTACATTTTTGCCTTCAACCCTTGACATGAGTAAAAATGGTATCAAAACATCCTCCAAGGGAATCTTTTGCCCTTTGGGTGATGAACAATTGTCTTTCAGGCCCAATGAAGCACAATGGCAAATGTAGTGACGTAATAGTCTGGAGGGGTTTAAAAGCATGATGGATTAATGTAAGGGCTAAGTGGGCATGCACTCAGGGCCCTACAAGGGCCTATAAGGGTCCAGTGAAATTGAAATTGAAATCATCATAGTCACTATTTTTTTCACACTTTATATGTTTTAAGGTAGTGAAAAATGATATGGAAAATAAAATAATAATAAAAAAATAGAAAATTCACATTTGCACAAGTATTCACAGCCTTTGCTTAATACTTTGCTGAAGCACCTTTGGCAGCAATTGCAGTCTCAAGTTTTTTTTTTGTTTTTTTTTTTAAATATGATGCCACAAGCTTTATTATGTTTCCCTGACTATTTTTAATCTTTATTACTGCACAGCTTCTTTGCAGTAATAACTTTGAAAAGCAGATAGTAAATAAATGCAGTATTTTGTTATAAGCTTAGGCCCTCCACGTTTATTCTTCATCAAACATCAGTAGAATGTTTTGTCTCTGATTTGATACTCCTTTGTTCAATTCAGCTCTTATTTATGTTTTGTTAAACCTCTTTCAGTGCAGTACATCACTTTGGTTAACCAGATTAAACTTTGAATTGTTCACTTCATTTGACAAGGTACAGCCAAAACAAAACGCACAGAGAGGGAGAAATAGTCTCATCCAATGTCACGTCTGTCCCACCTTCCCCCTCCTGTTTTTACAGCATGCTGGTTGAGCATCAACTGAATAGAGCAGTGGAGTAAAAACAAATAAAAAGGGAGGTATGGCTTAAGAGGACGCATCAAAAAAAAAAGAAAAAAAAAACAGTCTGACTGAGAAAGGAGTGAGATTCAGTTCCCCGAAAAAGTAAACTGAGGGGAGAAAAAAAAACAAACAAAAAATTAAATAAAAGACAAAGAATTGAATGTGAGAAAACCTGAAACCTGGGGGGAAAACCAAGAGAGTCCCACGGCAAGGCTGGAAGAGCACTCAGATAAATGTGAGTGAGAAAAGGTTGCTGTTGGACGGGGCAGGCAGGTAAAAGATAGTGACTGCCATGTTTGAAGACGAAACATTTGATCATTTTATGTCATCACATGCGTGATATGGAGCCGCGTATCTTTTACAAATAAAAATGCAGTTGGCAATCATCCGATGTGGGGACCCGCAATTGATGTAAATTATTCCCAAGGGCACTAAACATACTCGGACATCGCCGACTGACCCGCGGTGTATCAGTTCAGGACATTCGTGCTGCATCCAACGTTAGAAAAAAAACATTAGGTCAGTTAATGTAATCCCGAGTTCTTTGATAACAGACTGCGGTGCTTCACCAACACTTCCCTTTTTGCGTGTGCATAGAAAGAAACCTGCCGAGAATGAGAGGGCCTGGTTAGCTGTGATGGTGGACGGTGGGTGGAGCCACAGTCAGAGCTCAACCAGTATGGTGCGGAAACACCTCATTCTGTTATCAAAGAACCGAGGATTATGTCACGCAATCAATTTTTAAAATGTCTCTGCAAAAATAATTTGTGTATTTTGTTTCATAGTTGTCTCCCCCAAACCACTCTTAGACTAATCACACAAAATATAAAAATTAGGGATTATATTAACCTAAATATGCAAGAGGTATGAATGATTTTCCTAATAAAAGCCCAAATCCTGGCTGCTATAAACAAGTAATAGCACTATAACCTCCTCAGCACAAAGGAAGAAAACTGCTACAGTAAATGTGAATAGAGAGGCAAACTTTGCCATGCGACTACAGAGATGTGACATCAGGAACAGGTGAGTGCATTCTTGTGAGCACTCGACCTTCCCCTCCCTCACTTTCCTCCTCTAAGTGCATACAGGTGGGGGCAGCAGAGGCAGTGAAGCCAAGACAAAATCTGTGAGTTTGGTTAAAAATAAGCAGCATAGCCATCTCCGTGCACACACACGCACGCGCGCACGCACCCACACACACTACAGAGGTTTGTACGTCCCAGTGCACTTAATCCTACACAGATGCTTAAAACTTTCTCTGCATATATGAAAATAATGAAGTAGGTCCCCCAACCCGTTATTTTTGTCCCATGAATCAACAGTCCTGCTCTCCGCATTATAGGTGTCAAGAACCATGGCCGTTGCCATGGTGATGCCACACTGCAATATTCTGTTGCAGCTCGTTCGCCCACCGATGCTCGCTGCAGCTCCCAAGCTGGGGGAAAAGAAAAAAAAAAAAAAAAACGATAAAAAAGGGACGGGGGGAGGAGACACGAGGAGAGACTAGAGTTGTGGGGGGCTGCAGCAGAATCCAGCAGAATGCGAACCAGGCTTTCATGACAGTTTGCCCTTCCTGCAGGAGTCAATGTCCAGGACTTCAACTGAAGACGATAATTTAACCTTAAACACAAATGTGTGCATAATATGAATTGGCACATTTTATTCACATCTGATGTCAAGGTGATCTTCAAAAATAGACCCACGGGGATAAAAGTAAACCCCAGCTCGCACGATTAAAGCACGTGCATACATTAAAAACACAACATGTGTCTGTACTGCAAGATTTAATCTGGTAGCAGGCGGCAGTCCCATTAACAAATGTTTAATTATTAAATAGCCAGAATGCTGATCTACAAGCTCGCTGCAGCCAAACCATTCCATCAGCATTCTCGGGATGCTGCAGGAATAATTCCTACGCTCACAAAGCTGTTTGATAAAGAATGACACAAATATGAAGAACAACGCTCTTGCATGTGTGTGGTTTACATAGAGATCAGTCAGTAAAGATAGAGAGGAACGTTCATCATGTTATGTCATTCAAGGCAAATCAATGTGTTTTTACTAAATTCAGCATGATGGAGTTGTGTTTCAGAGGAAAACCCATCAAAGCAGACTTGCTGAGGACAATGTCAAGGTCACAAATCATGTCTGGTGAGGCCATACGATCTGAAACTGTAATCAAAGCTGCAGGCTTCAATTGTAGTACACAATAAAACTCAGAGGTCACTGCCATCTTAAACACTGGACTATCTCACTGATCTCTCGCCCTTCTTGATTTTGATTTGCGAGCGTATTAGAAAAGTCAAGTTTATAAGCATTCCACTGCAATATATTTTCACCTTCTTCAGTTTCATCTTCCTGTTAATTCTAATGAGACTTGCAAAGGGGAATGACCTGTCTGCTGATGGGTTCTGAGCAGAGGGCATTAGGCATATAATTACATACTGTTTAATAAATTGAAGAATGTGTTTACTTCGTGACGCATAAAAATCTTAAAACTTAAATTTAATAAGAAGTAAACTTGAGTTAGAACAAAAATATAACAATTTTCATGAGTCTCTTGGCACAGGAGGTCAAACAGTACAGATACTCACACTATTGCAAGGCATTATATTATCGAATTACTGTCTGTAACTCTCACCGAATTTGCTTATTCTTGCAAGTAAATAATGACATCTTATTGGAGGCGGATCCAAAATAAGATAAAAATGTCTTACGCTTTACTGTTAAAAGTTAGAACACCTTGAGTTCACGAAGAAACAGGTGTAGCGTGAAACAGTTTGTCCCTGCAGCTTTGTTTTCCTGACACTGTGGATGTTTTCACAAACCAACTGAAGTCGCCTATTTTTCCAGACTTTTATGTCACGATTTTATTATGCTACTCATGCTCGGTTTGTTTGTCATGCAGCGCTTTGTAATATTATATCTGTAAAAAACGCTTTATAAATAAACTTAACTTATGTACTTCTTTACCCGCAAAAAATTAAGCCAAGTTGAAAATAGAGCTTGATTGTCAGTGATTGTTTTGGAACTTTTCTCCGATGTTTCAGAACAATTATTGGCGATCAAGTTGTTTTTTTTTTGTTTGTTTTTTTTTTCCAATTTGGCTTAATTTGAGAAACAATGCTGTGAAGATTAAATTGTCTGCAGATCTATTCAAAACAATGAGAACTCCTCAAACATTCGACAAGCTCTTCAGTAAACAATGCTTGCCCTTGTTTCATCTGAGTCAGCGAGGAAATCTGTGCCTGGAATGACTCAAGCAACAAATGTGCAGCACTATCCCACTGTGGCGCTTCATAAAGTACGCACTGATATACCGCAGACCTTCGGGTGAAGCAAGTACGTGCAGCTCTGTGAACCCATGGTCAATTCCCAATTCACTACAGTGGGAAAATGTGAGTGGAGAGCAGGGCAGATTCTGACAAAGACTGAGAGAAGGAAACAATAAGAAAATAAAAAGGCAAAAAAGGCTACAGACAAGAGAAAAGTCACAGGAGGATGCTGGCCAAATACGATATGGCGGCTCACAAAAACAAAACAAAACAAAAACGGGAACCTACTGGTCCTTTTTTTTTTTTTTTTTTTTTTTTTTTTTGCTGCTATTACTGCTAGTCAGTCAGAGAACGTGTTTCTGGTCCCTGAGCCAGGGAATCACCCGCCTTTCAATTTGTCAGTGAAGGAGGAAGCATATAAGTGCTTAGATAGACAATGGTGGAACAGCTGTAAAGTAATGCATATGTTAGTGTGCCGTAATAGTGTAAAATATGCACATTTTTAAAATAAATCTGTTAAATCAGCAAAAACATCCCAAACATAAGACGTGACAGTAACACTTGCACATATGATTGAAAAAAGTACTACAAACCCTCTCGGATTTGCGGGTCAGTGTCTGACATCTGGTTTTAATCACCACTATGCATGCATTATCAGATGTCACTGATGATAATAAAATTATATTGAATGTGGTAGATTTGATCAAGGCTGGGAACTATGCTGACCACAGAATATTAACATTTTTTATCAAGAAACAGTGTGCTATGCAGCTGTTGACTTTATTGTCATCCCTTTAAAATCTGACTTAATATTTAAAAATTGTACTTTCTTATTATTTTCCTCATCCCCCTTTTTTCTCATTATCCACTCTCGCAGGTCCCATCTGCTTTGTGGCCCCCTCCTACAGGCCTGAAGGCCCTTAGTGCAGAAGAGCTGCAGGCTGCTTTTCCTCCGGTTCAGCCCCAAGGGTCCTGCTGGAAGTCTGGCACACCGGGCAGGCGTGTTAAGAATGTGCCTCAGTACAGGCATGCAGATCCACAACCTCAGGGGAATCGCAGATTCCTACTCTCACTGGTTTATAGATTCAAAACACTCCCATGGCCGAGGGCTTACAGTCGGAGAATACTCCATGAGGACCCTACTGCACACATTGACAACAGTCACAAAAGAATAAGTCAAGCAAGGCTTACTTTTCCCTCTTGGGAGGGCTCGAAAGTACAAAGGCCGATCAGCAATATGAAATGGGGGCTTTCTCGAGAGCTAAAGAGTTGTGGTGTAGACATACATTCAAATCGAACATAAGAAGCCAAAGAGTTTCAATTACACTGGAAATACACTAAACATCTGTTCTTTAAGATGCCATGAAGAAATCTTTCCCTCACAGACTAAGAAAAAAAATATGCGTCCTGAAACTGAATTTCGGATTTTGTGCCTCCACACAATTTATTTTAAAACTGAGGATACAATTTCTAAACCTGTTGCGCAGTATGAGACACAAATCCTTCCCTCTCAAAACCTTTGTGACAAGCAGAAAAAAGCAAGAAAATCCATATAAAAATGATCAAAAGGAGTTTTCATTAAAATCCACAAAAGAATCTACCTCTCTTTCTGACCTTTCAATTCCTGCTGTTTTCCCGAAGGTCAATTAGAATCAACCGATGCTATATATTCTCGAGGTCTCTGGCCTCTTGGGAGGCAGTCAGACATCTTCTGAACTACGTACTAATGTCTGAAAGACTTGAGGAGTGACTCACCAAGAAAAAAGTCCCACTTAGTAGAATTAAAGGCTGGGGCCTTCGAAGAAAGATGATTTAAAAACGTTTTTCTCTTGGTCTAATGCAATATTCTAGTCTTAAAAGTCATGTTTTCATCAACTGTAAGCAAAAAATTATCAAAGTTAATAGAAATGAAGGCTTGAAAACGCCCGTATGTGTAATTCATCTACAAATGTTTTTTCACCAAGTGAAATTAGTTAGTGAAATGAATTAACCTTTCAATAGTATTTTTAATATACTGAATCTGACTGTATAGATGTTTAGTTTGTCAACGTGGCTTGACGTTTCAAACATGGAAAAAACATAATTTATCATTTTGAACCTTAAAGGTTACAAACCTCGTTTTTTCTTCTTTTGTTTTTAAATTTTTTGGCTCTAGTGGTCTTTATTTGAAAGTGCCAGGGCAAGAAGGTAGGGTAATGAGAGAGAAGGATTACAGGCCGGGATTCGAACCTGTGACGGCCATGTCGAGAACTAAGGCCTCCTTATGTGGGTGGTGCTTAAACCCTGCGCCACCACAGCATCCCAGACTAAAGAACGTCTATCTCACTCAAAATATCAGCGATAGACCACATCACACACAGTATATAGACAGGAAATGGATGATAAATTGGGCTGAAATTGTATGTGTGTCATGTAAAAGCCCCACGTTAACTTCTTAATGTGGCTGAACTCTAGATGAAATGAGAAATCAAATGTGTTGTGAAATTCACAGTTTTCTTAGTGAGATTCAGTTCACTAAAAAAGAAGCTTAATAGGTCTTTGCAATACATGCATTTAATCAACCCAAGTGGGACGCATAAAAGAAGCCCACAGTGAGTCCAGGTCCAATCAGTATGAGCAAAATCTATAGGAAGCTGCATTGTGGGGGTCATAATATTGTTCACATTAAATAACTTTGAGAATTTAAAAAATAATTGCTTGTATGTCAATTTATCAATTAAAATTGTCAATGCCAGCAAAAAAAAAAAAAAAAAAAAAAAAAGAAAAAGTAACCAAAGTAATTGCACACATTTAATTGCATTGTGGAATGAAAAGGCATAATGGCCGTTTGAACTGGTGTTTAAATGAATAAATATCGGTAACCAAACTGAAAGTGAATGCAGAGCATTTTGATCTTTGAGCTTCGTGCTCCCCCTCCATTCATGTGCTTGGTTGGTGGCAGGGAGCAGCGAGAGCCGATGGCATCACTGTTTAATGACGTGGTGATGTGATGAAACGGTGCTCAATAACGGGAGTCAAACTAAGTTGAACACTGCTTTTAAGTCACCTTCAAAGACCATTTCAACTACAAACCCCCAATTAATGTAAAACCAGGGAAGATGTGGTAAGAGAAAAAAAACAAAACAGATGAATACACTCTATGTCAGTGTTTTGTTGGCAGCATACTCTGAATCCCAAAAGTTTTTATGGTTTTGCTTTGTTGCGTTATCAAAACTACATTTCAAGTCGAGGATTTATAAATCACATTTCCGCCAGAATGCAGTGACTTAAAAGAGTGACACAGATCATAGAAACTAAATGACAGAAACCTGGTTCTGTAAACTCCAAAAGTATTAAGCTTTATCCCCAAAACACCTACAGGATTTCTAGGTGTTTGATGTTTAAAGTTGTTGGTTTTCTTATTTTAAACTTAACTGCTTCTTGATCTGCTTGGTTAACAGTGGGAATGAAAGTAAAACCACAGTTTTATTAAATCGAGAAAGAAGTTGCCCACCATTAAAATACAAATTGTACATCTGTATTTATTGAGTCAGTCTTTTACCAAATTTACTGGAATTGACAAACTTTGTTCAATTTGCCAAATATTGCTATTCACAACACTAATTTACAAAGCTTCTAATTCATTGGTTTAATTTTCTTTAATCACATTGAAACCACACATAAACTGTATCTGGGTTAGAGCTCTTTGGAATCCAGGGTATGTAAACTTTTAATTCCTCACCAAGGCTGAACAGAAACACTTCTAATCCCAAAACGTAATGAACATCAACACAAGCCACTTTTAAAATGGGTCATGGTCCATCTCTTTTAAAACCTCCAGAGAAATCCACAGGATTTCATGTAAACATCAATGTAAAACTTAGAGGTTTTAATGCTCTGAAGTACTGTTTTATTTCTCTGACATAAGCAATATTAATTACACTAAAGTATGTATAGATAATGCTTTTAATGGGAGTTTGAATTCATTTACTGCCTGTTTGACTCTCTCTTAGTTTAAGGCATTTCTTTTCCAATAGCAACTAAGAAACTGACGGATGCAGCAATATCTATAAATTTTGCACTTTTGCCTCTAGCAGAAAAACAATAATTTCATTAAAAAAAAACACTCCACTCAATGTTTCTTAAGCATAATTTGACTAAACATATTCAGTTTCATCAAGTGTTAAAAAATACCCTACTGTCTAATCTTCAAGATAATTGATCACACAATCATTTGTTAATATTTCAATAGACATCACACGGCATCAGTTTCTAAAAATCAATACTGCTGCATTTTTCCAATGGAAGATCTCTGACTTCTCAGAGTAAAGCGGGGTTTAAAATCTCTTTAACACCCAACAACCTCTCCGGCAGAATGAATGTGATGCTAAGTGCCTGTTTTCCGCTGGCCCTTGCCAATGTCTCCCATTGAAACTGGCAACCGGGAATAGAATGAGCACAGAAGGCAGCGATGGCTCACATCCTGACCCAAAAATAACAACAACCACAAGGAAAGAATATGCTCGCTCTACAGTATAATGAAGACATTTCCCTTGCTCGAATAACTCGGGTGTTACTCAATCGGACCTTCGTTGCTGAGAAAAGCCTGGTCAGATTGACACAAAAATATTGGAACAAAGCACATATTTGAGCAGGAAGAAAAAAAAAAAAAAGGCCTTTCTGACCTCCAAGCTGTATTCCTCCACGGTTCTCCTGAGAGGGTCCACGATCTGCCAGCAAATTAGAATGCATAAGTCGATGAGCAGCATCCCACCGACGATAATCAACAGTTTCTGGTCCTTTATGATCTGTGGAGGAAGAAGATGGTGATATGCTTATATTTTTGTGAAATAGTTCAATGTGTGGGCCTTTAATGGACTCGCATCTATCTCATAAAGGTATGTTAAGCAGGACATTTTTACATACCTCATTTATTGAGTTATTTGACTGTAATCTTAGATTACTGATGCCTTTCTTTTAAATTTTTTAAGGACTTATATTTCCGATTTACTACTACAACACAGTGAATTCTGACACTTCCAGAAGAGCTATTGGTAAATAATCCATGAGAAGTTCTGTCAGCAAGCCAAATCCTGCTGCCTAAAAAGGAACCAACGCTGAGCCAGCACTGCTCACGGCTAAAACTCGTCTTTTGTACTCTGAACTTTGGAAGGATGAAAGCCATGACCTTTGTGATCTTCATTTATAATAGCATTTGACTGACTGAAACCATGAATCAAAAGAAAGGTCAGGAGGAGACAGGGTCACGTTCTGTTTGGAAAGTATCACATAGTCTGGATGCAGCTCGCACAGGTGTCCATTTCCCCTGGTGGGCTCCGAACGAGGGACATGAGGGGCTTGTCTTTTGATCTGCTCAGTCTTTTGATGATGCAAAGACCGAGCAAATGTGGCCTCGGCGAGACAAAGAATATTGATAGGTGGGATCCACAGCCCCTCCGTTAGGCATGTCCGATTTATTGCAGAAAGACATACACTAATCAGCCACTGGCATTGTGGTAGCACGTGAACCAAAGAAATAATAGATGTGTATGTAGTAAAATGTTGCGAATAGAAAACATTTATATTTATCCATGTTTCATTCCCGCAGTGTAATCTCAGATTGAAACAATTAAAAAAAAAAAGGAAGACTCAATCAGAGTACAAGTGAAAAAACAAAACATGTTTTTTAAAATGGGTGCCTATAAATATGTAAAGGTTTGAAATGATCATTTAACACCAAGATATCTAAACACCTTTAAATGTCAAATTAACTGTTCCAAAATACTCTAATGAGGAAATACCTGGGAAAGATATTTTTTCAAAACTTTACACTTCCATCTGCTAAACTATGATGTGTTATATTGTCAAGTGACTCTTTCAGACAAATTGTACATGTAATTACTGTAAATTAACTGAAGTGTTACCTATTTTTTTTCCACCAGCAGTATTGGCATTCAGGGATACCGCTGGTATTGCACAGATTTTTGTCTCAAGTATCCAACTTGATTTTAGAAAAACTCAAAGAAATAAATCCTTCATGAACCTGTGCAATAACCTTTTCCCTTTTTACTTTCAAACGAAAGGAAATATCATCTACTGACCTGGTTTAGCTTTGAATAAACTATTTAGAAGTAACTGTTTTTTTTTTTTCTTTTTCATAGATGCTTTCAGGTGCAAGCTTAAATATCTTTACTATACAGGCTATCAGAACTATGCAGGCTAATTCTAGTAAAGAAATAAGAGGAAGGAATTTTAATTACTTTCCAGAAAAAGTTCAAGGTGTCTTTACCCAAATCCCTTAGCTTGGGAACCATTCAAATATGCTAGAAGTTTAAACATTTTATAAGCTCTATCGTTTTGAAAGGAGTAACAAAAGATTGTTTGAAATAGATGACAGCAATTATGTGAATTGTCAGAATTTTAATGTGCAATTTCAAGAGTTTTAAGGTGAAACAATGCGTATTTTTTCAGAATAGAAGATCATTTGTACCAGTCTTGTCCATTGATGGTGAGCATTTAGATGTCCAGCCACAAAAAAATTTTCTCTCTTTTTTTTTTTTTTTTTTTTTTTTGCTTAAGGCTTGTGTCAAATTCTAATTTATTTAAGCAGTAGCAGAAATAGCATTTGTTTTTCTGTTTCAACAAAAGCAATTAGAGCATGTCAGATATTTATATTTTTAATATGAGCGTTAATACCAGAAAAACTGTGGGATTTTTACTTCAAGTTGTCATGCCCTCATGGCAGTCCGTACAGATTTAAATGTTTTTATTATTATTATTATTATTATTATTATTATTATTATTATTATTATT